>JAVJIX010000228.1:607500-1075000 GCA_036785185.1 Paratrypauchen microcephalus
CTTTCCACCACTTATTTTAGTCTCTGGACTGTGGGGAGATGCCCAAGTTTGGCCTGGGGGTGGCATATCCCTTTAAGAGGAGGTGGGGCGTCGTCGTGTAGAATTTTGTGGACCAGACAGATACCAGAGTACCTGATCAAGTTGTCAAAACTTAGTATTTTATATTTTTCCAAAACATGGCAATGATGGTAGCGCCTTGGCTTTTTATCGGGAATTTTCAGGGCCTGATTATGTAAAGATCCAAGAGATTTTCGAGCTGTTAGGTTAGCCTGAGACCATGATATGCAGTACAAAATATGAGATATGATCATGGCATCAAAGTAAGACTTTGCAGCTTCTAATGATAGCGCATTCCTAATAGAAGTGACAAATATGCCGAAAGTTTGCAATGTTAAACTTCAAGACATTACAGATCTCTACCTGAGGGATTTTACATACATTCAAGGAAAATGGAATTACAATGATCAGACTAGATTCTAAAAATTCTGTAACATCATTCACATTCTGTCCTCTCACCAGCATAGAATCATCTGCGGCATCCATTAGTACATTCACTCTTTTCCACCATTTACACCAAAAGCTGCTCTCACGCTTTTGTCCATGAGGCGCGGAAGCACAGCGTAGGGGAGATGAGGGCCATGCTGAACGAGTGCTCCAAGTACTACGGACAGCTCATCAAGGAGACAGCTATGGGTCAGTATTTCAAATGTGCCTTTGTTTTTGATGGTGTTAGTTTCGCTTAGTAACAAAATCCATTTACGCAGTTACATCTTAAATCAATGACAGAGTTGGATTTCTTCACTGGAAAATCAGGGTTGACATTTTTAACACAGCAGCCATGTGAATTTGCTTTTACTGTTTACAATAGTCAAGATGGCGGCTAAATTTACATCCTATCCTATCACAATAAAACATCCAGTATTTCAAAATATACATTTCTGCCACATTTACAATACATTGTTAGTGTACCCTTTTTTGTTTCTTGGAACTTCTATTTCATTCAAACTAATAATAAATATTTTCAATAATAGCGTTATTGAACAACACTAAACCATAAAGTTACAATACAGTGGTACCTCACCTTACGAAAGACCCTACATACGAAAAATCCAAGTTACGAAACGCCTTCACATCAAATTTTGGTCTCTAGATACGAAAGAAAATTCAAGTTACGAAACGCGAAATCTCAAAAATTCAATTAATGCGCGCTCAGAAGCACGCCCCAAAACGTAAATACACTTTATCAACACACACGGGGTTAGGTTCCAGAGGTGGCCCGCGGTGGGAGAGGTCCACGAGGTAGGACAACTTTGTATTTTGCAATTGTTCTACATGTTTTGGGGCTGTAAATGCCTCACCACACACATTCTACGCTTTTCTCAGACTGGAGTTTGGCTTTTCTCGCATTTCTCTCTCGTTTGAACACTCGAACTTTCATAGATTTTCAATGGAATGTGTTGATAGTGAAGCGTGGGGGGTAGACAGGGCTCAATATAGCGCCGAACGCGTGAGGGGAGCGGAGACAAAGGATTACTACCGCAACAACACATCATCAGTATGGTAAAACTCACCTGTCTCACGACGGTCTAAACCCAGCTCACGTTCCCTATTAGTGAGTGAACAATCCAACGCTTGGTGAATTCTGCTTCACAATGATAGGAAGAGCCGACATCGAAGGATCAAAAAGCGACGTTGACACGGCGCGGGATGGAGCCGCGGCGCCCGGGCCACCCGAGCGGCTCGGCCCGCCCGCGCGGGGTGATTTAATCCTCGTCTGGTCCCGGTTTGGTCCGGGTCTGGACCTGATCCGGTCCTGGTTTAGACCTGGTCTAGACCTGGAAGTCACATAGAAGCAGAGCCCGCCCCGAGCGAGACCCCGCGGTCTTTCCCGCCGATGGAGCACCTTTCTCGGCCTGTTAGCTCACAGTGTCATCCCCCCCGGCTCTGGAAGTCACATAGAACCAGAGCCCGCCCCGCAAGCACTTATTCCCGCTGAAAGAGCGTCTTTCTCGGCCTCTTAGCTCTAGCGCGGAACGTGCAAGGAGCGCGGAGACACGAGCAACGCGCTCCTCCAACGGCACTGCCATGTCCCGGGATAATCCTGGTTTAGTCCAGGTCCAGTCCAGGTTTAGACCTGGTTTAGTTCTGGTCTAGACCTGGTTTATTCCAATCAGGATGCAGAACACAAATGTTACACTATAAAAAAAAAGTTACACTATAAAAAAAACCAACCTTGGAACGGATCAGGCCTTTTCCATTGAAATAGCTACTCAACTTACGAAAAATTCACGTTACGAAACCACTTCTGGAACAAATTAATTTCGTAAGGTGAGGTACCACTGTACTAGGTGTTTGGTTTAGTCTTTATTTAAGGGCATGATATACAAAGCTATCTTAAAGCTATCATCTGTAATTAGATCAGCCAACCCTCCCCTGTTGTATTCTCACATATCACCACTAGGTGCTATCTATGTTGCCACTGTCTGATAGTGTGCCAGTTTGGTCTGACAGAAGAAGACCAGAGAACACAGGTGAGCTTGAAGAAAGGCCAGGTGGGCCGAAGGGGAAGGGTGGGGACAGGTTTCACATTTGCCATTTATTGGTGAAAAAAATCAACCATGTAACTTTTTAACATATTTATTTAAAGATTTTATTCCATAACCCATTTATTCACCCTTGATGAAGTAGTAAAATAGTTCACAAGTAGCACTTATGCCTCAGAATATAAAAGCTCATTATAGATTTCTCTAACCTTGCATGCATGTTCTTCTGCCCCCAGGCCAAGTTTTGACCGCCACCTCTTTGCCATGCTGTACTTGGCCAACTCAAAGGGACAGCCTCTTCACAGCCTGTACACCGACCCAGCCTTCAGCTCCATCAACCATAACATCCTGGTCACCAGCACCCTCACCAGCCCCGCTATGAGCACGTTCGGGTTTGCTCCGCTGGCCCTGGATGGATTTGGGGTGGGCTACTGGATTCATGAAGTCTGGATCGGCTGCAACGTGTCGACATACCGAAATGTGCATGAGTTTCTCCAATGTGTCCAGAAGTCATTAGAGGACATTTTCACAGTTTTGGAAGGAAAGCCACTGAGCTAACTAATCTAAATGTTATAATACTGTATAAAGTGGTCATTAAACCTAAACCTTTTAAAGTGAATGGAAAATGAACATGCAGATGCACATTTTCACTCCAGAAGATTGTTTCTGTACTGTAATTCTGTACGTTGAGCCTTTAGACCAGAACAGTAAAGTAATGGTTCAAAAAGTGCCTTGTCCAACTTTCTGTATCTTAAACTAAAGCATTGTAATCTCATGTAAAATCATAATTATTCATCAGCCTTACTGCTTTGTGTGAAATAAAAACAATTCCACCAAAGGCAAATCTACAACTCAGATCTGAGAATGGGAAAATAGCTAAAGTACAAAAAATTAGAAATGAAAAAGACTTAGATTGGCTTGATCTATACTCAACAAAAATATAAACGCAACACTTTTGTTTTTGCTCCCATTTTTCATGAGATTGACTTAAAGATCTAAAATTCATTCCAGATACACAATATTACCATTTCTCTCAAACATTGTTCACAAATCTGTCTAAATGTGTGTTAGTGAGCACTTCTGCTTTGCTGAGATAATCCATCCCACCTCACAGGTGTGCCACATCAAGATGCTGATCTGACATCATGATTAGTGCACAGGTGTACCTTATACTGCCCACAATAAAAGGTCACTCTGAAATGTGCAGTTTTGTCTCACAGCAAAATGCCACAGATGTCACAAGCATTGAGGGAGCGTGCAATTGGCATGCTGACAGCAGGAATGTCAACCAGATATGTTGCTTGTGAATTGAATGTTCATTTCTCCACCATAAGCCGTCTCCAAAGGCATTTCAGAGAATATGGCAGTACATCCAACCAGCCTCACAACCACAGACCATGTGTAACCACACCAGCCCAGGACCTCCACATCCAGCAGGTTCACCTCCAAGATCGTCTGAGACCAGCCACTCGGACAGCTGCTGAAACAATTGGTTTGCATAACCAAACAATTTCTGCACAAACTGTCAGAAACCGTCTCAGGGAAGCTCAACTGCATGCTCGTTGTCCTCATCGGGGTCTTAACCTGACTCCAGATCGTCGCCGTAACAGACTTGAGTGGGCAAATGCTCACATTTGATGGCGTCTGGCACGTTGGAGAGGTGTTCTCTTCACGGATGAATCTCGGTTTACATTGTTCAGGGCAGATGGCAGACAGCGTGTGTGGCGTCGTGTGGGTGAGCGCTTTGCTGATGTCAATGTTGTGGATCGAGTGGCCCATGGTGGTGGTGGGGTTATGGTATGGGCAGGCATCTGTTATGGACGAAGAACACAGGTGCATTTTATTGATGGCATTTTGAATGCAAAGAGATACCGTGATGAGATCCTGAGGTCCATTGTTGTGCCATACATCCATGAACATCACCTCATGTTTCAGCAAGATAATGCACGGCCCCATGTTGCAAGGATCTGTACACAATTCTTGGAAGCTGAAAATGTCCCAGTTCTTGCATGGCCAGCATACTCACCGGACATGTCACCCATTGAGCATGTTTGGGATGTGCTTGACCGGGGTATACGACAGCGTGTACCAGCTCCCACTAATATCCAGCAACTTCGCACAGCCATTGAAGAGGAGTGGACCAACATTCCACAGGCCACAATTGACAATATGATAAACTCTATGCGAAGATGTGTTGCACTGCATGAGGCAAATGGTGGTCACACCAGATACTGACTGGTTCTGAGTCCCCAGACCCCCAATAAAGCAAAAAAAAATTTCAGGGTGGCCTTTTATTGTGGGCAGTCTAAGGCACACCTGTGCACTAATCATGATGTCAGATCAGAATCTTGATGTGGCACACCTGTGAGGTGGGATGGATTATCTCAGCAAAGCAGAAGTGCTCACTATCACACATTTAGACAGATTTGTGAACAATGTTTGAGAGAAATGGTAATATTGTGTATCGAATGTATTTTAGATCTTTAAGTCCATCTCATGAAAAATGGGAGCAAAAACAAAAGTGTTGCGTTTATATTTTTATTGAGTGTATAGATGAAGTCCGATGAGAGGGAAAACAAGACATTTGAGATCCTGGACCAAATAGTAACACACAGAGGCCTTCTGGGTCCCTGGAAGAGAAGAGAGTGGTTATTTTGATATGTCCAATGTGCTTTACTGCCAGTTTCACCAAAACACTACTCACTTGTCATTAAGGGAGCCGATCTTTGAGGTGGTGAATGAAATGTGCTCATCTCCAATCACAATCTCCAGTTCCTATAAAACAAAACCACAAGTTTTAATTACAGATCTGTTAACAATCAAAAAACAAGGCATGATAGGCACTGCAGTTTTGGGATATTTACTAAATAATACTTTTAAGATGAAGAACTAGTGACCAAATAAAAAAAACATGCAAATCTTGCATCCAAAATGTACACACCACAGTAGGGCCACTAGTAATTCTGATTAGCCTGGCTTTGAGTATAATTGAGCATAATTTTCATACAGAATTGACAATATATAAATCTGTCTGCCAACTCTGTCTGGAGGTGGCCACAGAGCGTCATCTTCTTTAGTGGTTTCACTGTCATCGATTATCCTCTTCAGCTCCTCCATCACACTGTTGTGTACATATGCCTACAATAACACAAATACAGTAAATACCTTTGTACAAAAGGAAAGCCATACACACTATTACCGTATTAGATTATGCAGGATTATTCATGTTTACAGTGGTTCAAACTACAAACTTGATTAACGGCTTGAATCATTGCTATCAGTTGAGAATTACACTACGATATCAACCTTGGTAAATAAATTATTTGAATTACAGTGGTCCCTCGCTCTATCGCGGTTCACTTTTCGTGGCCTTGCTGTTTCGCAGATTTTTATTTTTTTTTATTTCAATTTTTTTTTATAGTGTATCAACATTGTGTTCTGCGGGATGCAGCAGGGCGCACCGCACTCATCCAATGGCACTGCCACGTCTTGGGACGCACAGGTTCTGAACTGTAGTGAGAACGCTTCCGTGCGCTCTCAGGACTGGTTCCGCCGCCTGGACTCCAGGTTCCACCAGTTCGTTCTGCGGAAACAGACAGTGTTTCTTCTCGGGACCGCGGCCTTGGTCTCGTACTCGCAGCCCCAGGTGAGGCGCACGGATTTGACCACGATGAGTCCGCGCGTACACTTCTCCGGATGGTCAATGCGGGAAGTAGCGGCAGTGTTTCCGCAGAATGAACTGGTGGAACCTGGAGTCCAAGCGGCGGAACCAGTCCTGAGAGCACATGGAAGCGTTCTCAGTACAGTTCAGAACCTGCGCGTCCCAAGACATGACAGTGCTGTGGGATGAGCGCGGTGCGCCCTGCTCGTCCCTCTGTGCTCACACTGTGTTTGAATGAGAAGCAGTCCGAGCCGCACCGGGCTCCGGGGCCAGATGCACGAGGAGCGGAGACATGAGTCACTGGATCCGTAGGAAGTCGAGACCGGGGCTAAGACATGAGGACCAGACTGGGACCAGACTGGGACCAGACCGGAACTAGACCAGGACTAGACCAGGACTAGACCAGGACTAGACCAGGATTAAACATGAACTAAGCCAGGACTAAACCAGGACTAAACCAGATCTAAACCAGGTCTAAACCTGGACTAAACCAGGACTAGACCAGGTCTAAACCAGGATTAAACCACTGCATGAGCTCTTTGCTTTGTTTCGTGACCACACTCATCGCTGCACGTGTCCATTCTGATCATGACGTCATCATGCAGTTTTTCTGAAAAACAAATGACATATGTTAAAAACAGTATTGCTACACTTTTCATTATCATTAGCTAGTAACCATTTAAGAATATAAATTTATTTAAAAAAAAAATTTTATAGGCAATAAAATATTCAAGCCTGATCAACCAGTGTTCATAAATTGCCCCAATGCAGCAACAACAGTCTTTGAAAAAATATTGTTGACAACGTTGTGCACCAAGTTTTTAAAGACATGGTTTCTTTCTTTTTTTCCAACAGGATTTTTAACAGTATTTTAATAGGATATTTCTTAAAAACAGGATTCCAATAGGATTAAAAACCTCCTTAGTCAAATAAAAAGACAAAATCCAATTTGTCAGGATTAGGATTATTTGACTAGGGAGTGGCTATCATAGGCTATATCTATTTACCTTGACATCTCGGACACGGTTCCTGACTTGTTGTAGCTGGATCTCCTCGCCTTTAACTCATTTTTCTATGGTAAATTGATTGATTAGGACATCTTCAAACATGGCTAAACTGCTCTCATTGAAAAAAATTCGCCCTATCGAGAAATATGGATGTCTGATGCATGCAAGTATCAATGCACGGAAATACAGCAGCCAGCATTCTGACTATCTGCATAGGAGTATCGTGCCGTCAATGCACTACCAGAAGAGTCTGCCCAGGTAAGACGAGACAAAAAATACAAAGGGTCAAATAAGGTAAACTGGGCCACGTTTTGGCAATTTCTTGAAATAAAATGTCATAAAAATGTTGTTAACATCAGTGTAAACCTCCACATCAGTTTGTTTTGTAAAGAGTCACTAGTTTCTTATTCAGTAAAAAATATTCAGTTTACTGTTAAATAATTTAATAAGACTTCTTCAAATTTCAACTCTTACTGTACTTTGTGGCCTAGTTAACCTAATATACAACTCTGGAGAAAAAATAAGAGACCACTGCATTTTTTTCTGAAATCAGCATCTCTACATGTATTACAGCCATTCCATTTCAGCGTCTGTTGAATTCCAACACATAATTAATATGTACAGTAAAAGGTTTCAAATCTTGAATTTTGATTTTTGAAAAATTATTGTCAACAAAGCGATACCAATGTGTGGGTGGAGTGCCTGGATACGAGGCCAAGGTTCAAATTGTTCTATGTATAAGTTTGCAATGATAGGTGAGACCGGTAAGCCCATCTCACAGCCGTCGATTTGCCTGTAAGAAGTTTTCTATGAACTGTAAATAGGTGATATTTAAACAAATTTCCAGCAGTTGGCAGATTTGGTCAGGTGAAAATTTGGTTCTCTCTTCTAGCTTGGTTTCCTGCACTAGTCTCTTTTTTGCTGCCTCCACTGCTACCGATGGAGGGATACAAGTGAAAAGAGAGGTCACATCAAAGGAAACCATTGTCTCATCCGGGTCAACCTGGACTGGACAAACTTTGGAGATTTGGAAACTTTAGAGATGTAGACAGACTACAGACTACAAATACACCCAGACAACTCTGGGTGTATTTAATGAGGTTGCAGCATTATAACATGACTTAAAGATCACAAAAATATATTTTTTGTAATATAGAACCTTGAAATTGCCATCATTTTCTACCATTTAAGTGTGTCAAATTTACAGATAGATGAGGGGAACTGATGTACAATGTTTCAGTTTCGCCACTTTTCACGCTAAACCTTTTATCCAGTTATCAGATTTTAATTTTTCTTTTGGATCATACCTGGAAAACTGAGGGATTACGCAGCAACTGTATATAAAATGTTACTGCTTAAAGGGGAAGGGACTCATGTGGCCTTTGTCAGTGTTTGGCTTTGACTAGAAGTAGAGTTTTGGGGCACCACTCAACAAATGTTGAAAAATATTACCAATACAAAATAATCAATTACCTATGTTAATGAATATATTAATAATTAATTGGACAATTGTTCTGAAGGTTCATAAATTCTTTTCCATATCAGTGACCCATATCTGGAAATAAGATCACTATTCACCAAAGCCAACTGTGGTTTATGAGAATTTATTGACCAAGTTAAACATACAGCATTTAAATATGAAATATGCAAATGAATGTATGTTACTGTAGGCTGGTTTATAGAGATCTGACATTAGGTACAACTTTAAGAGTTAACTAAAGTTATGTATTGAGTCTACAGCGTCAGGCTGAAGGAACGCCATTCCTCTGTTTAAAGAGGCAAGACACCTTCCTAGTGTCCATGAGTTCTGAACAGCACTGGTCACAGATTAAGGCCAATCAATCAAAAGGCTATTGGCTACAAAAATGCAAATATTTAAATTTGGAAAAATATACAAGCTTCGCTTTCAGCCAAATTAACTACAGTAATTTGGATAAAAACATGTAAAAAGACAGGTGCAAATCTGAAGGGAGAACTTGTCCCTTTGTCCCTCTGGAATGCTGGAATGTTCAGCTGAGAGGAAGGAGACGCTCTCTCTCTCCTCTCCTCAAAACTGCTTGCTCGAAAACTTGGGAGAACTGGGGTGGGGGTCCCAGTGATAACAGAGTCTGTACTTTTGTGACCATCCACTAAGTTTTAGTAGGAAAGGCCTCTTACAGTTTTGTGGGCCAACCGGTAATACTACATATGAACACACTGTAACTCATACAATTGCAGAAACAGTCAAATGAAGTGACTTTGTTGTTCCTAGGTTGCCAGTACCCAAACTAGAGGACACTATTAGAAGATATTTAGCTGCTCAGAGACCTCTTCTAGATGACGAACAGTTCAGGTAAGTCTGAAAAGCACTGAGTCAATGAACAATAAAACAAGCAGTTCTGACTGACATTTGTTCTTGCAGAAACACAGAGAAAATTGCAGAAGATTTCAAGAATGGAGAGGGAAAACAGTTGCATAAAGAACTGGTCGCTCAGAACAAAACTATTAGACACCCGAGCTACATCTCAGGTACAACTGCCTTTCTATTATGAAACAAATACCAGTATGATGTGGTTTAACAAAACTAAAACCAAAAACTTAATTTCTAATGTAGTTAATGTAAAATGTGTTTCCCATTTAGACCTTCTTGGATAAAATAACTACTAATAACATGAAAAATCTAATTCATAAAATGTCATGAACTTGTGGTGACGGTGGAAGTGGTTTATTGATGTTTGAGGCACTAATAAAACCATTCTAAAGTCTTTGAAAACATAATCATCTATACGGATTTACCACAGACATGGTCAGTTTGGACCTTTTTGTTGGAGTTGCAGGTATGCCGTCACCACTAGGCACAAAAAGCACAAAAAGCAAAAAAGCACTTGGACATCTACATAGGTGGGACATAAATGATGGCTCACCCCACCATTGGCCAGGCAAATGCTTGCACTGACTGTTTGATTAAACTTATTGAGTCATGTGTAGTAGTATTGAAAGAGGTAATTGATATTAAAGATTGGAATTAAGAATTCTAAATTAAAGCAGAACTCACATGACCTTTTTGAGTGTTTGGCTTTGACTAGAAACAAACCACATGTTGAGAAATATTACTTAGACTTAGACAAACTTTATTGATCCACAAGGGAAATTATTTGGATACAGTAGCTCACTCATCAAAATATAATATATAACAAAAAGTAACAAAAAATAGATGGTATAACCAAAAAGATAGAAAGAGACAGGTGTCAAATGAGACATAATTATAAAATAAATGTATGTACAAGTCAAAATAAAATAGGAAAATAAGTAATAAAATATAAAATATACAGGAGACAAGAACGGCAGTCCAATAATGTACTGACTGACAGAGCATAAGGTTATCCATTACTTAAGATTAAGTTGTTGTACAGTTGTAGGAAGTATTACCTGTTACATAAAGGTGAGTTGTTATGAGTATGGTATGAATGTAGTCCTGTATCTCTCACTGTTTGAGCGGAGCTGTCGGAGCCTGTTGGAGAATGAGCTCCTCTGTCCCTCTATGGTCTGGTTCAGTGGGTGAGCAGGAGTGTCCATGATGGAGAGCAGTTTGTCCAGTGTCCTCCTGTCCCTCACTGTGACCAGCTTTACGGAGATGTGAGACATGACCAGCTTCATGGATCAGTTTGTCAATCCGTCCAGTGTCCCTTTTACTGGTACCGCTCCCCCACAGACTACAGCGAAGTACAGGGCGCTGGCCACCACAGATTGGTAGAAGATCTTGTCGTTGAATATAAATAAATGTTGTACCTGCAGTGTACACAGTGGTTCAAAAGGTCTACTTTGGCTGGTTGTCAAAAATTGAATTGGCTGTGCTGTTTGTTTTGGTTATGGAGACAAAGATAAAGCTTCCTCTATTTAAGGGGCGCTGGATCAAATTGTTGATCAGCCTTATTATTGTAATTATTGTAATAATCATTATTGTAATTTTTCAAAAGATCAAGATTATAAAAGTGTTATTGTAACACAGTCATTTCTTAATATTTCTTACTATTATTTCACACTGACTGGCAATGGAGCATGGCCTATGTAGTTCTCTATGTTACTGCTCCAACAAAAAAAATGGGTATGCAACAACAGTTGCTTCTGTTCAGTTTAGGTTGACACTGGGACCGTATACACTGACCTTAACAGGAGAACTGCATTACACCAGGTTGTAGCACTAGTGCTAATTTCCACCTGTAGTCACTGGGCAGGCTCATGTTATAGCTTAGATAGACATTCAAGGAAATGTGCAGAAATGCAGGATTTCTCAAATGTGAAACAAAACACAACTCTGGGTATATTTTTTAGGAGGTAACAAATTTTTTTTAATTTTTAATTTTTTTAAATAATCATATCACTCAACCAAAGACAGAACTACAACTAGATACAACTATGTTCATTTGTATTATTTGTATTACTAAGGGCTGGGCGGTATACTGGTTCATACTAAATACCGGTGTTTTTTTTTAATGATAAGAATTTTTCATATACCCCAATATCGGTGAGTGTGTGCATACAAAACATCTGGAACATAGAGCGGCGGAACGTGGTGCTGGGGGACTGTTTTGCAGTGGCATGAGAGTGAAATGGGACAGGTCCAGCCCACGGAGCTGCTACCGTCGCCCAGCAACCGAGACACGCTGCTAACACTAATGCTAACAATACGCACCACGCAAAATTATGCACACGGATCAATAACCCATGAATTCGGACATGGCTACAGTGTGTGTTGAGTGGTGAACAACATGGACGTTGTTGTTAGACACATAGGAACTTATACCGAAACGAGGAGCCGTGTCAGTTGTGTGGAAGTACTTCGGCTTTAACAAAATATGGCGCTGATCAAACAATCATTCTGTAAATGTTGTTGGCCTAAAGTTGTAGCCGCAGGAGGCGATATAAGCAATCTGCTTCACCACCTCTGTCACAAACATGTCCTGGAATATGGAGAATGCATGAAAGTAAGATCTGCATCCTCTTCCACGTCTGCAGAGGACGTTCAACACAAAACGCGACTCAGACTTCACTCAAAGACGCTTTTGCTAAGGGGACTGCCTATGACAAGAAAAGCAAACAGTGGGACAATATTACCAACACTATTACTTCTCACTTAGCCAAAGACACGGTACCACTTAGTCCTGTTGAGAAAGGAGCTTCAAGGAGATGATTAAAGTACTGGATCCCAGATATGTTTTACCAAGTCAAATTTACTGCAGTAATTATTCTTTAAATTATTAGGAAATTGTGTTAACACCTAGTCATATATGAAAAAAAAAAAAAAAACCATCAAATACCGTGACACCGATATAATTTTGAAGAATACTGTGATATCAATTTTTGGTCATACCGCCCAGCTCTATACTAACTCGTATGTTTTTATCTTCTAGCACCTTTGTTTGACATCTTTCTCTCTGCACGGAACCCCCTGGTGCCCGCCTCTAACATCTTCCTGGTCTTCAATCCCGACCCCAAACCAGAATACAACGACCAGCTCATTCGTGCCACCAACATGGTTTGCTCTGCCGTTCGCTTCATGAAAACACTAAGAGCAGGAGTACTAGAACCTGACGTCTTCCACCTGAACCCTGCTAAAAGTGACACAGACCAATTCAAAAAGTTAATCCGTTGGGTTCCCTCTTCACTGTCCTGGTACGGGGCCTACTTGGTCAACGCATATCCTTGGGACATGTCCCAGTATTTCCGGCTTTTCAACACTACCAGATTGCCAAAACAAGGAAAAGATGAACTGTTTACGGACGAGAAGGGAAAACATCTTCTAGTGATGCGGAAAGGCAACTTGTACACGTTTGATATTGTCGATTATGATGGAAATTTGGTGAAACCAGCAGAGATTCACTCTCACTTAAAGTACATTTTGTCAGATGAAACCCCAGCGGCTTCCAGTCCGATAGGTGTCCTAACAAGTGAGAATAGAGACGTGTGGGCAGGTTTAAGGGAGAAGCTAATCGCCAGTGGCAACGGAGGACTTTTGCAAACTGTGGACAGTGCATTATTTTGTCTCTGTCTTGATGATCAAGCTATGAAGGACCATATTCACATTTCTCACAACATGCTTCATGGAGATGGGTGCAATCGCTGGTATGACAAGTCCTTCAGTATCATTATAGCCAAAGATGGAAATGCAGCGATCAATTTTGAGCATTCATGGGGAGATGGAGTGGCAGTGCTGAGATTTCTGAATGAAATCTTCAAAGATACAACAGAAAAACCCATCGTGAACCCTGGCTCTGCTCCTGCCGCTGTAGATTCGGCCTCTGCTGTCCAAAGATTACAGTTTAACTTAGATGGTGAATTGAAAAGTGGTATCCAAAAAGCCAAGGAGAACTTCGATGCAGCCATATCGAAGCTGAACATAAGCGAGATGAAGTTTAAAAAGGGAGGCAGAGAGCAGTTGAAAAAGAGCAAGTTGAGCCCGGATGCTATCACTCAGTTGGCGTTCCAGATGGGTTATTTGAGGCAGTATGGGCAAACCGTAGCCACATATGAGCCTTGTAGCACGGCGGCGTTTAAACACGGCCGTACAGAGCCCATCAGATCGGCCACCATTTACACCAAACGCTGCTCTCACGCTTTTGTCCATGAGCCGCGGAAGCACAGCGTAGGGGAGCTGAGGGCCATGCTGAACGAGTGCTCCAAGTACCATGCACAGCTCATCCAGGAGACGGCTATGGGTCAGTATATCAAATGTGCCTTTGTTTTTGACGGTGTTAGTTTTGCTTATTAACAAAATACAATTACGCAGCAAAATCTTCTTAAAACAATGACAGAGTCGGATTTCTTCACTGGAAAATCAGGGTTTTTAACACAGGAGCAATATGAATTTGCTTTTACTGTTTAGAATAGTCAAGATGATGGTTAAAATTACATTCTGCATCCTGTACAGTTCTTATCACAATAAAACATTCAGTATTTCAAAATAAACAATTAGAATACATTGTTAGTGTGCCCTTTTTTGTTTCTTTGAACTAATATTTCATTCAAACTAATAATAAATATTTTCAATAATAGCATAACACTAAACAATAAAGTTACAATACTAGGTGTTTGGTTTAGTCTTTATTTAGGGGCATGATATACAAAGCTATCTTAAAGGCAAATTAACGTTTTTTTTACAATCTGAGCCTTCTTTCGGCAATAAAACAAGTAGTTTTACTCACCCATAGCATTTTTCTGTCAATTGGAGCAGTATCGCAGAACTTATGTTGAGCCGTTCTGTTCTAGTAATGATCCCGTATCCGTTAACATGGTGCTGTATCATATGCTCGGGGCATTACTTTGCGGTGTCCAAATAACACAAACTTTAGCACTTTTCAAATCATAGAAGCCCAATGTCTTAATGTAAGATTTCGTTTGAAGCAAAAGTGGCCTGTAATCCGAGATTTATCCATAGTTTTCAGCTTTGCGTTTCATGTTTGGGTCCCGGGAGCTGAGAACACAGTCCGCGCATGCGCACTGGCGTCCTCATCTACTCGAAACTATGGCTAAATCTCGGATATACATCAATCATACATTATATACAATCATACATTAAGACATCGGGCTTCTATGATTTGAAAAGTGCTAAAGTTTGTGTTATTTGGACACCGCAAAGTAATGCCCCGAGCATATGATACAGCACCATGTTAACGGATACGGGATCATTAGTAGAACAGAACGGCTCAACATAAGTTCTGCGATACTGCTCCAATTGACAGAAAAATGCTATGGGTGAGTAAAACTACTTGTTTTATTGCCAAAAGAAGGCTCAGATTGTAAAAAAAAAACGTTAATTTGCCTTTAAAGCTATCATCTGTAATTAGATCGGCCAACCCTCCTCTGTTGTATTCTCACATATCACCACTAGGTGCTATCTATGTTACCACTGTCTGATAGTGTGCCAGTTTGGTCTGACAGAAGAAGACCAGAGAACACAGGTGAGCTTGAAGAAAGGCCAGGTGGGCCGATGGGGAAGGGTGGGGACAGGTTTCACATTTGCCATTTACTGGTGAAAAAAATCAACTACGTAACTTTTTAACGTATTTATTTAAAGAGAGCTCTAAGCCCAATAAGGAAATAAGAGTAAAGTCAAGCGAGTGTGTGGTAAATTTCTTCTTTTCTGGAATTATTCAATGTTCCTGTTGTTGCACCTGGAAGCTGTGCGTGGAGTTTTGAACTTTTGAATATTATTTAAAGATTTTATTCCATAACCCATTTATTCACCCTTGATGTAGTAAAATAGTTCACACCTAGCACTTATTCCTCATAATATAAAAACTCATTACAGATCTCTCTAACCTTGCATGTTCTTCTGCCCTCAGGCCAAGGTTTTGACCGTCACCTCTTTGCCATGCAGTACTTGGCCAACTCAAAGGGACAGCCTCTTCACAGCCTGTACACAGACCCAGCCTACAGCTCCATCAACCACAACATCCTGGTCACCAGCACCCTCAACAGTCCTGCTTTGAGCAAGGGGGGGATTGCTCCGAGGGCTATGGATGGATTTGGGGTGGGCTACTGGATTCATGACGACTGGATCGGCTGCAACGTGTTGACATACCAAAATGTGCACGAGTTTGTCCAATGTGTCCACAAGTCATTAGAGGACATTTTCACAGTTCTGGAAGGAAAGCCGTTGAGCTAACTAATCTAAATGTTATAATACTGTATAAAGTGATCATTAAAACTAATATTTTTAAAGTGAATGGAAAATGAACATGCAGATGCACATTTTTACTCCAGAAATTTCTGTACTGTAATTCTTTTCTTTGTGCATTTAGAGCATCTAGAGCAGTAAATGAATAGTTCAAAAAGTGCCTGATCCCATTTTCTGCATCTTAAACCAAAGTATTGTAATCTCATGTAAAATCATAATTAGTCATTCCTTACTGGTTTGTAAGAATAAAAATATTTTTTCTTTACAAACAAGCATGTTTTCCAACATTTTATTTAAAATAAAAAACAATTCCACCAAAGGCAAATGTACAAATCAGAACTGAGAATGGGAAAATAGCTAAAGCACAAAAAATGAGCAGAAATAAAAAAAGTTAGATTGGCTTGATCTTGAAGTGAAGTCCGATGAGAGAGAAAACAAGACATTTGAGATCCTGGACCAAGTAGTAAAACACTCTGAGACCTTCTGGGTCCCTGGAAGAAAAGAGAGTGGTTATTTTGATATGTCCAATGTGCTTTACTGTCAGTTTCACCAAAACACTACTCACTTGGACTGGTTGACATCAATAAGGGAGCCAATCTTTGAGGTGGTGAATGAAATGTGCTCATCTCCAATCACAATCTCCAGTTCCTATAAAACAAAACCACAAGTGAATTACAGATCTGTTAACAATCAAAAAACAAGGCATGATAGGCACTGCAGTTTTGGGATATTTACTAAATAATTATTTTAAAATGAACTAGTGACTACGAAAAAAAAAAAAAAAAAAAAATTATATATATATATATATATATATATATTAGAGATTATTCAAAGATTTGCATGTCTTGCAACCTGATTAGCATGACTTTGAGTATAGCATAATTTTCATACAGAATTGACAATATATAAACCTGTCTGCCAACTCTGTCCGGAGGTGGCCACAGAGCGTCATCTTCTTTAGTGATTTCACTGTCATCGATTATCCTCTTCAGCTCCTCCATCACACTTTTGTGTACATATGCCTACAATAACACAAATACAGTAAATACCTTTGTACAAAAGAAAAGCCATACACACTATTATTAGATTATGCAGGATTATTCATGTTTACAGTGGTTCAAACTACAAACTTGATTAACGGCTTGAATCACTTATCAGTTGACAATATATTACACTATATCAACCTTGGTAAATAGATGGTTTTAAATACCTCTTTTCTGATCATGACATCATTCTTGTAGTTACTGTTGTTTGCATACCTCAGTTTTCCTTAAAAAGAAACAAGATATGTTGAAAACAGTACTGCTACCCTTTTCATTATCATTAGCTAGTAACAATCTAAGGAATGCATAGTCAAGCCTGCACACCCAGTGTTCATAAATTGCCTCAATGCAGCTACAACAGTCTTTGAAAAAGTATTGTTGACAACGTTGTGCACCACGTCTTTAAATTAGTGGCAACTCTTCACTGCAGAGTGAATGAGGCCTACAGACCGGTGGCTAGTTAGCTCGTAGCAAACACGCAGTGTGCCAACATCTATGAATTGCCGCCAAAACAAACTCACCGTCCGGTCTGAACTCAAACTCCAAAAACTCGTGTCCGAATTTCCCCTTGTGCCCCACATAATAACGCAAATAAAAATCGCTGGTGGACATGTTCACTGTAAACTTCGTTGTCTTTGTAATTCGAACACGTCGAACTGGGCTAACGGCAACAGCAGCCTCGTCAACAATGTGCGCATGCGCCGAAGATTGCTGATATTTTCCCTGATTTTTGTCTTTTCGGTGTCTGACGGTCTTTTCGCGCAATCCCAAGCAAAAATAAAATGTCACAAAATACCTTATTAAAGATCACTCAGCTTTATTGTCAATTCTGCCAAATGTGTTCAACATACAGTGAATCAAAATTTCGTTTCTCTCTGGCCAAGTAGTGCAAAAAAGACAGTGTACAAAATACAATATAAAGACAAAACAAAAACTATCTAAGACAAAAATCTAAATCTAAAAACTAAAATCTAAGATCTAAAATCTGAAAGCAGTGCAACAGAATAAATAAATACCTATTTACAGATGTCCAAAAAATCTGCACAAATTTTACCTGTTACGTGGCCTGGTGGCATCTCCTGCTTGTCTTTGTGGAGAGACTGTATGGAACAATCCAAAGTAATTAGTGAGATATAAAGTAATTTCAGTGAAATAATCACCTAATACATTTCATATATTTGCTTTATAAAATCAAGCCTCTGCTTGCCACAGAAACAAGTTGAAAAACAGCAAAGTATTGGGCAAATGTAATTAGCACATGTAATGGAAAAAACAAACAAACTAAGAAACAACAAACAAACAAAACATTCAAGGGTCTTGCCTAAAGGCACAATGGCAGCCAATAAGCCAACAAAATGTAATCAACTATGTTTAGCAGGTGACCCGGTTGACTTTCTGTCCTGATGTCCGCCAAATTAAAGGGATAGTGCGTGTTTTTTTTTTTTTTTTTTTTTTTAATTTTTTAAATTTTATGTTTTACTGTATGGGTTTCCTTCTAAAAGTTACGTGTGTTGACACCGGCTTACCTCTGACACTCTCAGCTGATCCCAGTTCAGCTCGCTTTCTGGAGCCCACGTAAGTAGGGCCGGTAACTTCCCTGGAACATGAAATAAAGCTTGTTTTTCTTCTCAAAACAAAACATTTGTTAGAAAGGTGATATATTTGCGTCCGAAACAGTTGTCCACAAAACATCCAGCAGCGTATTTCGCATTTGCGTATTGTCTCTCTCCACTCGCATCACTACACCCATGTTAACTCTATCAGCTTGTTCACCTTCAGCAGATGTCTACGTTTACAAGTGAACAGGCTGAAAAGTGAGCCGAACCGAGATCAGCTGAGACTGTCAGAGGTAAGCCGGTGTCAACACACGTTACTTTTATAGGGAAACCCATACAGATTAAACAAAAAACAAACAAAAAAACGCACTATCCCTTTAAAGATCCCATGACATGGTACTTCTTGATGCTTTTATATGGCTCCTTAATGGTTCCCTAATACTGTAAATGAATCCTTCTTCAAAATCAACACTCAGTGCATGAGAAACAGAGATAAGCTGAGAAAGAGTAATTTTTCTCACTCTGAACACTCTATAGTGGGCGTTGTTGCTTGAATGCAAATGAGGAGAAAAGAGCTGGCCAATAGTAGAGGGTGGGGGCGTGGCCAAACGCTCCGCTCTCCGCTGTCAGCCCTCAGCTGATCCATTTCCTTGTTTTTGCACGGGGGGAGAGATTTGAAGCGTTCCATTGAAAAATAAACACATTTCCACATAAAATAAAATTAAACCACTGCTGTTCAAAGGTCCAGAGGCTCAGATAAAGGACTTCCGAGCCTAGAAACACTCGGACGTGCCTCCAGGCAAATAAAAAAAATGCATTTCGCATTGCCTAGCGCATTCGCAGTCCAAACTCTCTGGGCGTGATTTACAGAGATGCTGAGTACAGACAGACGGGGGTGGAACTGCATTTGCATTTCTTTTTTCGATCTGACGTCAATAAGGTGCCTTGTTCAAACTCGCCCGTTTGAGCTCCGATTTTTTGTAACGCAGAAAAGGATTGCAAATGCTCAGTTTAGACATTTTGCAACTTTTAACCATGGGGGGGGTTGTTAAACAGGGGAGGGGAGCTCACATTAACGTTCAAAAACCTCAGAAAGTGAAAATTTCATGCCATGGGACCTTTAACAAGAAACAGGGAAACTCATCAGTCCCTGACAGTCAATCTTCTGGGTTCATGAGAAAGTGTACTGTGTCGCTCTTTACTGACGTCATCACCCTCCGCTGCAGTCCGGGCTGAGCTACGGACAACACGTGTGAAGTTTATAATAATTTCATCATGTCCTCATTTTCTCAGCAGTTGGAGGATTTACTTAACCCACAGCCGAAATTCATTGATCCCGAAGACGATGGCGACGAGGAAACTAAAGCCCGGGTGATAGAACAGTTTATTGACGATGAAGAGGGGGAGGGCGATGGAGACAGGAGACCGAGCGCCCTCAGGAAACACGCCGCCTCTCTGCTCTCAGACACGGACAGGAGGTATGCGGGCAAGGCGGTGTCCAGAAAACAACTGATGCGGGACATGGAAGACTCCGAGGAGGAGGAGGAGGGTGAAGGGGATGATGGTAAGACTAATTCCTTCCCTTCCAAAGTGTTGTCAATAATTTATACTCTATAAGATACATAACATTCTAATAGTATTGCCTGAAATCTGTTTTAGAGGGTGAATTTCAGTCTGGTTTACCTTAAAGTGCATATGATGTTTTGAAGGTGTACGGCGTAACTTTTGTAGTAGAAGGTCCAGACCACCACCTGGTTGTCCTTCTTGTAGATGTTATTACTTTGCCTGAAATATTCCACAGGATTGTATATAAAACGTATTGCTCAACCATCTATTCAGTTACAGGCGTTCTTGTGAGCTGGGTTGTCAACAGCTTGTTATTTCCATGGAGATAGATCAGTTTAATGCCAAACTGTGGAACATTCCAGGCTAAGCACTAAGATCTTAATGGAACCAAGCAATTTTCGAAACCTCACCAGAAAAGTTTCATAATTTACCTTTTAACTGTACTAAAATGTCTATTCTAAACAAGCCACAGCCACTTCTTACATTATATATACGGCAACAGTAGCTCAGTTGGCAGAGCGTTTGTCCAACGATCCAAAGGTTCACGATTCAAATCCTGCTCTTGTCATAAAAAAAACAAAAACATTTTTGACCCACAGATTGACGGTGCCATTCCACCTCTCACAGATGAATGCTGTCGTTGTGTCTTTGGGCAAGACACTTAACCCAACACTTAACGCAGACATTAACCCTTAATGTCTGCGTACATTGGTGTATGAATGTGTGGGTGAGTGGTTCCTTGATGTAAAGCGCTTTGAGTGGCTTGAAGGTGGAAAAGTGCGATATAGAAATGTGACCACTGATCATTTACCATATGTGGGCATAGGAAAATGTACATGATTTGGCCATATTTACACATTCGTTTATGTATTTAGGGGAAACCTCTCTAGTATGGTGTTTTAATTGCAAGCAATAATGACTGGAATAATGCATGAATAATTTGTCCTTTCCAAGATGATGATGGAGAGGAGGAGGTTGAAGAGGAGGAAGAGGCAGAAGGAGAGCTTCAAGAATCAGATGAAGTTGTAAATGACCACGATAACCTAAACAACTTTGAAGTGGGTTTTTGTAAAGGAGTGGATTTCCGCGAACTGACCAAGGGCATGGATGACTTAGGAGTGAGTGAGGGGGAAGAGGAGGTAAGATATTCGTTACTAGTACTGTTAAAGGGATATGCCACCCCCAGGTCAAATTTGGGCATCTCCCCACAGTCCAGAGACTAAAATAAGTGGTGGAAAGCGTTTTCCTGCTCACCCAGCCATTGTCCGAGTCTGTCGCCACTGACCGCCGCGGTATCTGGTGCTCCTCCGCCTTAGACTGGAGTTAACGTCGCCAGAGAAAGATTTCGGCCAAAAGGAATTAATTTGCTCGATGCGTTTCCCAATTACTTTCTGTGTAGTGCGCATTCATATCGAGTGCAAATAAATGTGCAAATCAACACGGAGAGCTTGCCTTGGTCATTTTGGGTGGGAACTATTTTCCAGTGCGTAAGAATACAGCCGTATCACGCAGTACGCTACCAGGGGAATCCCAGTTACGCACCGGGAAGGGAGTTCCCCTGTTGCACAACTCACCCATAGCATTTTTCTGTCAATTGGAGCAGTATCGCAGAACTTATGTTGAGCCGTTCTGTTCTAGTAATGATCCCGTATCCGTTAACATGGTGCTGTATCATTTGCTCGGGGCATTACTTTGTGGTGTCCAAATAACACAAACTTTAGCACTTTTCAAATCATAGAAGCCCGATGTCTTAATGAAAGATTTCGTTTGAAGCAAAAGTGGCCTGTAATCCGAGATTTAGCCATAGTTTCGAGTAGATGAGGACGCCAGTGCGCATGCACGGACTGCTCCCAAACATGAAACGCAAAGCTGAAAACTATGGATAAATCTCGGATTACAGGCCACTTTTGCTTCAAACGAAATCTTACATTAAGACATCGGGCTGCTATGATTTGAAAAGTGCTAAAGTTTGTGTTATTTGGAGACCGCAAAGTAATGCCCCGAATACAAATGCTAACGGATACGCTACAACATAACTTTCTTCAAACAGCTCCAAATGACACGAACGTGATATGGGTGAGTCAAATGACTTGTTTTATTACCGAAAGAAGGCTCAGATTGTAAAATAACGTTACTTTTCCTTTAATGCAACTAAGTGTAACTAGTGTGGGAAATGTATGATTTAATTATCCCTCCAATGTAGAGCCCAATGTAGGGGCCAAAGTTATCATTGGCTGGATGCATCAATTTAAAAATAATAGAAATAAACAATATTTTATTAAAATCTATTAAAATCAAATACACTTATTTCTACCAATTCGTACCAATTCGTACCAAATACGTTTAATTCAGGATAATTTCAAGATTAGTCCGCGGCACCTCCGCAGAAGACTGGCCCGGCTTCGGCTTAACTGATGGAGATAGTGTTTTCTCGAGATCACGAATTAATTGTCGTTTTCTCAAGGTCTTGATTTAATTTTCTCGTTATTAAGGTGGAAAATAAACATTATGCACATGGCGTCTGTCGGCTTCCGTACAAATTCTATGCTATGTTTTATGTTTTAGTGTTTTTTCTTCCAGTATTCATACTTGCTTAAATGAGTGTCTAGTTTGGATACTAATTTCAGTGTTATTTGTTTTTTTGCTCACAGATTAAAAAGACCTTATTGTATTAAGTTAACTAATTTAATTCATGATTTCTTTTAGGATGAGGAGGAAAGTGATGAGGAAAGTGAAGAAAAAGAAAGCTGTGAAGAGGAAAGCTCTGAGGAGGATGACATGGAAGAAGACTACGATGACTCCACTGTGCGCACATTTTCTCAAGTCAACGAGGAAGTAGAGAAAGGCAAGGCCGTGAAAAACCAACTTGCGTTGTGGGACCTGCTTCTAGAAGGACGAATCAAATTTCAGAAAGCTCTCGTTTCGGCCAATCAGCTCCCTCAACCTGAGACCTTCCCAGAATTCAAGAAAAACGCAGAATTCGCTGGAGCAGTGAAAAATTCACACAAAGCATTGAAAGCTCTCCAGAGATCATTACTGGAGCTACACAATGAACTTCTTGTACAAAATGCAGATACAAGAGCGATCAGTTTGGGAGAGCAAAGCAATGAGGAAATTCTAAGCAATGAAGAAGATTGCGAAGTTGAACTAAATAGTAAGAAGCTAAAAAAACGTAAACTAGAAATGGCAGAATATCCAGATTTGATGGCCAAGCGTTTTGCGGCATTCACGCCTTACCAAAATGCAACTCTCCAAAAGTGGCATGACAAAACCAGGCTAACCATGGGCAAAACCAGCAAATCATTCGGTGCATTTGAAAGAAACATACTTACCCAAATTGAACATGTGCTTTTAGATAAAGAGAGACTGATAAAGCGCACGCAAACTCGCCGCTCAGAATATAAGGTCATGGGAAAAAAAGAAGCTGCGTTGACATCCGAAAGTGAAATCCCAGGAGAGGAGCCTGAGAAACTGCCGAAAACATACTCACATCTCAAAGACGTAGATGAGGACATTTTTGATGATGATGATTTTTACCATCAGTTATTGAGAGAGCTTATTGAACGCAAAACTAGTGCGGCAGACCCCAATGACCAAGTGGCCATGGGCAAGCAGTGGTTGGCAATACAGAAGCTGAGGAGTAAGATAAAAAAGAAAGTGGATACCAAGGCAAGTAAAGGGCGGAAAGTCAGGTACCACATTCACAGTAAGCTGGTCAACTTCATGGCTCCTATGGATCACAGTGCAATGACGGATGAAGCCAAGAGTGAACTGTACAGGGGACTTTTTGGACAGAATGCAACCACCAGGGAGTGACCTCAGATGAATTTGTAACTTTTTGTTCAATTAATTATGAAAAATATACATAAATAATTGTACCTTAACATTGGTAGTTGGGTCACTATAATGTTTGGAGACTGTAGATAAACATGACTGGAAAATAGCTTGCAGCTGTGATACAAGAACATTTTTGTAATAAAGAGCCTTCCCTACAGAAACACACAACAGCAGAATAAACAGTATAAATACATGTATTGCACACATACAGAGGAGGAAATAAATATTTGATCCCTTGCTCATTTTGTAAGTTTTCCCACTGACAAATGAACACACAATTTTAATGGTAGGTTTATTTTAACACTGAATTAGAATATCAAAAAGCAAATTCAGAAAATAATAGAGTTAAAAGGAAATGTATAAACTTATAAACTCATTGAGTGAATAAGTACTTGAACCCTCTAGCCAAAAAAGCTAGAGGGTTTAAACCCTTCTATGAAAGCAGAGGTCAGATGTTTCTTGTTGATGACCAGGTTTCCACACATATCAGAAGGAATTTTGGTCCAGTATTCTTTGCAGATCATCTCTAAATCATTAAGATTTCGTGGCTGTCGTGTTTGACAGAAAAACGCCCCCAAATCATGTTTCCACCTCCATGCTTGACAATGGGATTGGTGTATTTGGGGTCATAGGCAGCATTTTCTCTTTCTCCAAACATGGCGAGTTGATTTAATGCCAAAGAGCTTGATTTTGGTCTCATCTGACCACAGCACCTTCTCCCAATCCCTCTCTTAAGTCATTCAGGTGTTCACTGGCAAACTTCAGGTGGGCCTGCACATGTGCCGCCTTAAGCAGGGGGACCTGGCGAGCACTGCAGGATTTTTTATCCATTGCGGCGTAAAGTGTTACCAATGGTTTTCTTAGTGTCTGTAGTCCCAGCTGCCTTGAGATCACGGTCTAGCTCCTCCCGTGTAGTTCTAGGCTGATTTCTCACTGTTCTCATGATCATTGAAACCCCACGAGGTGAGATCTTGTGGAGCCCCAGACCAAACTAAATTTTCAAACAGTTGCACCAACACTTGTCTCCTTAACACCCAGCTTCTTATGTTTTGTAGCCCATTCCAGCCTTGTGCAGGTATACAGTCTTGTCCCTGACATCCTTTGACAGCTCTTCTTTCCCACGGAGGGTTTGGAGTCTTATTGACTGGTTCTGTGGAGAGTTTTTTTTTTTTTAATACAGGTGACTAGTTAAAACAGGAGTCTAATTCAGGTGACGAGTTGATTAGGAGTGTCTAACTGGTCTGTGGGAGCCAGAACTCTTAATGGTTGGTAGGGGATTAAATACTTATTTCACACAATGAAATGCAAATCAATTAATATATTTACTATAATGTGATTTTCTGGATTTTCTTTTTGATATTCTATCAATGTTAAAATAAACCTACCCTTAAAATTATAGGCTGTTCATTTCTTTGTCAGTGGGCAAACGTACAAAATCAGCAAGGGATCAAATATTTATTTCCTCTACCGTATGTATGTATAATATAATGAAAATATTAAATATAATTAAATATAAATTACAATACACATTATTCTTAATTATACCAACTCTTGACAATACATAAGCCAAAAGTGTGCTTGTGATATTTTGAATGCCGATAGAACAGAAAATTATTTAATATTTTTAATGTCAATATTTTCCATAAAGTATGATCACATTGCTTTTAAATGCATTCATTTAAATGATTTTTTTTTTAAAGAAGACAAAATCCCTCAGCTTTAGCAAGGACAGTGATGGACAATATGTAACATATTTAGTAAATACAGTTCTCTGAACAGCACAACTCAAACCATACCTGAGAACATTATGTACAAATGCACACAGGAAACTGAAGAACAGTTCTAAGTACCTTTCTGCTTTTTACACAATCTTATGAAACTTGCATCTGAAGGTTTGAGTCAAAGTAAATACTGTTGTGGTTTTATAAAATGTTATTTTAGATCAAACACAAAAGAACTGCGCGATTCTTTGGCGACAATGTCATATCTGATCGAGGTGAGGATTGGTTGTTTCATTATTAAATAACTTAGATTTGCACAAGACAAAGCAAACAGACAGTACTACTAGATAACCTGAACAATCCCAATCTACTGACTGCTCCTTGCTGCACAGAGCGTCTTGCATCGAGTTTGGCTCACAGAGTGAACTTGAATAAGGCGGAAAGAGCGCTGCTGGATTATTGAATAGTTGAAGCTTCAAGTAGTTTTAGGCACTGGGCATTTCAGTGCTGAGGCAGCTATTTGAAAGACGCTTCTGAAAATACTTCTAGTGTTGGTTCGACTTCACATTCAGAACTATCTCAACACATGTATGTAATCATGTACTGTAACTCAGAATATACCCTTTTTTCATTCACTCAGTCCAAATGCAATAAATCATCTTTGCTACAGAATTCTTGCCCCATTTGACCAGTTTTCAAACCAATGAGAGGCCTGCTGCGCAGTGCTGCCCCCTGTCATCACACAGGTTTAGCTCAGTGGGGCCGGCTGCTGGACTCCATACTCTGCTGCTTCTTTGTCCCATAACCGTTGATCCATCCATTCAGACGTTTGGTCAAACCTCCATTCAGGATGTCCTGGATGTGCTGCACAATCAGATTTATGGCAACTGCACAGACAAAGCATATGATTGGTTAAAGAGCAAATCACCATTTGGTAATACTTTCAATACTTTTAAATCCATTCTACAATAAACTATCTATAGTAGTAGAACTTAAAGTATAGTAGCTAGATCCTAAATAGAACATGTCTCCTCTACAGATATTATAATTAATTGATTTAACAACTGATCACATTATGACACTGTATAATCAGACAGATTTTGGTACAATAAGTTTACAGGATGAAACTCATTTAAATTATTATTCAAATACTCCCATTGCTGTAACAGCAGACTTTTAAAGCTGTACTTGAGTACATGTACAGTTGTAATAAGTTATCATATTCGTTAGCACAAGTCCCAATTGTCCCATTTCACAGATGTTTCTCTGCACTCCTTGCTCCTTTCTGGACTTACAAACACATAACAGCCCTGCATCGCCTGCTCTGATTGACCAGAGCTGTGAGAATACACCGATTGTGGTTTGAAACAACTAAATTAAGCTTTAAACTGTTTGTGTATACAAAATATTGATCTAGAA
Organism: Paratrypauchen microcephalus; assembly: GCA_036785185.1. Lineage (NCBI taxonomy): Eukaryota > Metazoa > Chordata > Actinopteri > Gobiiformes > Gobiidae > Paratrypauchen > Paratrypauchen microcephalus. The sequence continues at coordinate 634,510 of JAVJIX010000228.1, forward strand.
TGCTGCTAAGAACATCTTAAAGTAATTTGTAAGTAGCCCTCTGACTAGTATTTTTCATGTTTAACTTTTACATGTACTTAATTACAAGTATAAGTACGGCTGCCAAAATTGCATTTTTAGCCATGTAACTCTTTTAACTTTGTACACATTTGCAATACTCTTTCCACCACTGAATAAATTTGTTTTTTCACAGCAGCCATAGCCAATTTAATCCAATCAATAATACAACTTTTATATACAATTACAGAAAAATGTACACAGTAGTCTACATCCTAAACAGAAAGTATTTTGTTTGACCAAAATGTGGAATAGCTGGAAAAACAAAAAGCCATTACAGAATAAAGTCTAATATAAGAATAATTTATTTAAAGACAGGTTTACAATTTCATGTTGTAGATGCCATTTGCTATCAAAATTTACCACAACTTACACCACCATGTAACTTCTGAAGGGAATAAGTTACCCACCTCAGAGAGTATCTACAGAACTACTTAAATATTTTCTCTTAATGATCGTAGACAAAGCTTTGTTGTCTCCACCTCTTCTGTGGCCTTCATAATAACACAGGGACACCAGTATCTACAGCGCTTCCTCAGACTTGTTTAGGTATATACTGTTTTTATTATGGAGAATATTTCAAGTTTTCCTAGAAACAAATAGCCACTCACCAAGGTTATCAGCTCCCCTGGGTATGATCACATCTGCATATTTCTTAGTCTAGAAAAACAAGGCACCATGAGGAGTTGTTCAGGCACATTCAATGATATAGTGGTATAGAGAACATATGTAGAGATTAAATTTGAGGTGGAGGGTAGTTTGGAGTTCTGGGCATGAGCAATACTGACAAAAATTACAAGTTTTTGACAGTATTTAAAAGGTCCTGTAGTATGTGAAATTGACTAATGCCATTGTTGTCACCTCCTCAAAAACAGACCTGGACTTGTGTTTTGTTTCATTCACACATGGCTGAGTAATCCTTTATTACTGGCTCGTCTCCATGAAGTGGCAGTTTCCAAGTGAACAGCATCCTTTTACCTTTTATTCAGTAGAGATTTTTTTTCAAGCATACAGATATTAGACAAGGAGTTAGGTCCGTCGTAAGGGGAAGTTTACGAGTGAACAGGCAGCTAATGTGAGCGCAGTGATACGAATCGAGACGAGATATGCGAATGCTACCTACGCTGCTGGATTTTTCGTGGACAACTGTTTGGGATGTAAATATATCACCTTTCGGACAAATGTTTTGTTTTGAGAAGAAAAACAAGCTTTCACTAGCTCGGACCAGGCCATCAACATAATGCAGTGAAGATGTTTATTACTGAATGATAGTGGATGTCTGAGTGAATAGGCAGTAATGGCTGGGTTGAGACGATGGGTGGGGGCTCCGTCTCAATCTTCGATTGGCCCAGCGGAACGGGACCCCCAAAAGTTTTGGAAAGAGCATAAAGTGGAATGGGTCTGGAGGAGATCGTTCAGGTCGTAACGAACGTACACGAGGTAGGTGCTGGAGACCCGACAACCAAGGGTTCAAATTTTTCCGGTCGGGTACATCTGCCCTGGCCATGGACGTAGTGGCGCCAATGCGAAATAAATGAATGGAGAATGGATGCCCCCGTGACCCAGAAATGGAAAAGCAGAAGATGGATGGATGGATGGTAAGCCTGGACGGTGGAGACGCAGACATTCCTGGAGTGGCGTGAGAGGGTGATGAAATTGCAGATGATGGTGACGTCAGATGAGCAGAGGGGAAGATGATGAAGGTGGTGTTGACTGATCTATTATTGTTAGAATGAATGGGAATGCCTGGATTAATCAGACCCCCCAAAAAATGGTGAAAAAGTAGGACGAAGTTCCAATGAAGCTGAAGGCTAATTGTGCGATTCGAGGGCTCTGGAAACAATGCAGAATCCGACTACTGCCGAAGATTCGGATTGAACACTGGAGAAACTGGAGCTGCGTCGTGAAGGTGCCGTATGGCGAATGAGTCAGGAGTGATGTAGAGAAACCGTGACGTGGAGGGTCTTCTCCCCTGACAGAGGAGCTGGACCTTTGCTGGAGTGGGGTCACACGCGCAGATGGTAGACGGGCGTGACCATGATAATGCTGATGTGCGTCCTTCAGCATGGGTGCGGATGGCAAGCGTAGGAACCTGTAGGTGAAGGAAGCAAGGCTCAAATGTTGAGGGTCGGAGGGATGGGGGGGTCGGAGGGATGAGGGTCGGGGGGATGAGGGGTCGGAGGGATGGGGGGGGGGGGGGAGACCTGACGGGAGGGAGACCTGACGGGAGGAAGCTCTCCCGTCGTGGGTCAGGAGAGGCAGAGAAAGACCCGTCGTGTGTCGGGACCGATGGAGGGAGGGAGACCCGTCATGGGTCAGGAGAGAGCGAGGCGGAGAAAGACCCGTCGTGGGTCGGGAGGGATGGAGGGAGGGAGACCCGTCATGGGTCAGGAGAGAGCGAGGCAGAGAAAGACCCGTTGTGGGTGGGAAAGGAGTGAGACCCGTCATGGGTTGGGAGGGAGGGAGACCCGTCGTGGGTCATGAGAGAGAGAGGCGGAGAAAGACCCGTCGTGGGTCGAGAGACCCGTCGTGGGTCGAGAGAGAGACCCGTTGTGGGTCAGGAGACCCGACGTGAGAGCCGGGCGAGCCGTCAAGAGCCAGGCGAGCCGTGGAGAGCCAGGCGAGCCGTCGTGAGAGCCAGGCGAGCCGTGGAGAGCCAGGCGAGCCGTCGTGAGAGCCAGGCGAGCCGTGGAAAGCCAGGCGAGCCGTCGTGAGAGCCAGGCGAGCCGTGGAGAGCCAGGCGAGCCGTCGTGAGAGCTAGGCGAGCCGTCGTGAGAGCTAGGCGAGCCATCGTGAGAGCCAGGAGAGCCGTGGAGAGCCAGGCGAGCCGTCGTGAGAGCCAGGCGAGCTGTCATAGGTCAGGAGAGAGCGAGGCAGAGAAAGACCTGTTGTGGGTTGGAAGGGAGTGAGACCCACCGTGGGTCCGGAGAGAGGGAGACCCGTCGTGGGTCAGTAGAGAGGCAGAGAAAGACCCGTTGTGGGTCGGAAGGGAGTGAGACCCGCCGTAGGTCAGGAGAGGGGGAGACCCATCGTGGGTCATGAGAGAGAGGCAGAGAAAGACCCGTTGTGGGTCGGGAGGGAGACCTGACGGGAGGAAGATCTGATGGGAGGAAGACCTGTTGTGGGTCGTGAGAGCCAGGCGAGCCGTCGTGAGAGCCGTCAAGAGAGCCAGGCGAGCCATTGTGAGAGCCGTCGAGAGAGCCAAGCGAGCCAAGGTGGAGCGCTTTCCGTTTGAGAGAAGAACTTGTCTAAATATGCAGGGTTTGTGTGCTAAACATGTGAATGAAACTAAACACAACTCCAGGTCAAGTATTGCACAATATACGAGTACTGTAACTTTACGACAAACCACAAAAGTGCAAAAATGTTGATACCCTTTGATGAAATAGGCCTATTATTACTCTTTGTAGTACTTAAAAATAAATAAATAAATAAATAAATAAATAAAAATAATAATAATAATACAAATACACTACAATTTTTAGCTTTCAAAATCCATATGAAAACCCACAAATGTATCTTAAGTTGGAGTAAAGATCAGAACATTTCACTTTTGTAAAATACCAAAATGTATTAATCTGCAATATAAAATCCCCGGATACCAGTATCTGAATATGCTATTAGTTAACAGTAACCTATCACAAACAAAAAATTGGTTTAACCTTTGTTTGAATATATTTAATTAGTGCCTCTGTTTGCACCCTCCATCTGAAATTTCAGCATTTCATGTATTATTTACATGTACTCACAGGGAGACAGAACTCTTCAAATGCTGGCTTCACAAATGTAATATACTGCGCCAAAACGCTCTCCAAGTCTCGTCCTCGTTCGCTGATGTCCCGCAAAACTACAACGAGAAATCATGAAATTGTAAAAATGCCCTCGTGACAACAGGTTTCTAGTCCAAATTCATGGATAAGATAACTCCATCTCTGCACATTCTGTTAAAGGGAATTTTTACGCTCCATGCGTCATCGCTCCCTTCACCTGAGTATGCATAATGTAGACTAACGATCAAGAAACAAGTCTTCATAAAGAATTCTTAAGGGTACACTATAACTTCTTTGATGGCTAACTGCTTGTTGACACTGAGATGTTATTACTTTGCCTAGAATATTCCACAATATGCCATCAAACACCTCTATATGGTGACAAGCAAGTGACACCACCAGGCCAAGTTACAGGAGAGGTCACTAGAGTAGACCACTTCTTCAATTCAAAAAGAGACCACTGCCATTAGGGACTCGTCTTCGAGACCTTAAAATTGGTTTGTGGACCTAACTGGAGGGTAACCCAGACAAAACCCATTCAAACAAGAGGAGAAGATGCAACTACTACCTAAGGCATAGCAGCACATAGACGGAGCTCACCATGTTACAGCCAATTGTTATTAGTATATTATTATTAGTATTATAAAAACACTCTGCCCTTCGTACATATCCCTCCACCGCAGTTTGTCAATAATATATTTCTCTGTATTCCACTCTCGTTTGCCCCCTCCCCTCCTCCCGTAATGTATTTCCAAACAAAAAGAGACCTCATTTAAACCGTTCCACTGTTTTATGTCGTATGTGTTTGTGACTACTGTAATTGTATCTGCATTTTCTATTCTGTTCATGTTCTGCTATCGCTGATGAGAGAGATGAGATGTTAGCACACCATGTCGGCCTCTTTAAGGTCAAGAGACCCGTCCATTTCCAATCTCATCTCGTTGTATAACAATGACAAATAAAGCTTCCATTCCATTTATATTTGTACCTCTTCTGGAGAGGCGAGTATCAGCATCAGTGTCCACAAACAGCTTCATCTGGAACAGGTCCCTGATCTCCTGAGAGTAAAACATGAGGATGCCCTCAAAGAGAACCACATCAGCTGGGTACACAGTCACTGTCTCCTGCTTCCTGTAACACCAAACACATACTCACAAATAAGGCAAACTTTTCATGGCATTACATGTAATTACAATGTCTGACTAAGCCCCACCCACCAAATCATGTGTAGGGTGTTTTTGACAATGAAATAACTTTGAAATAGAGATGGGCAGATAATAGAAGCACATTATATTATGAATGTTGTTTTGAAGATATGCAAAAATGTGTATATTGAGTACATGACAGCAAAACTATCTGATTAAAAATGAAAATGGCAAAAAACAAACGCAGGGTGTAAACTTCCAAATAAGGTTAAGTAATATTTCTGTACTTGAAGTTATATACCAAACCTGAGGCTCAGCGTATACATTTAAAAACATGTTTTAACACATTTTCATTTACATAATATAGTCTGAATGTCATTATTGTAATACTCATGTAATCTTATAGCAGATTTATTTACCTGGAGTGGCTCACAAAGTCATAGACGGGTATGTGAACAGATTTCCCTGCTTTGATGTCGCACAGAGTTGAAATGATGAGCTCATTATCAAAAGCATCTGAGAAAAGACAGTCATTAGGTTTTAATTTTTTTTTTTTTTTTTTGCAGAAACTCCTGACTACGATGACTACTAGTCTACTAGACACATGTCCTTTTGTAGTCAGACTCATAACACGCCCATTTCACTTAAAACCTGAATTGCCCTAATGTTGATTAACTCTAACTATTTTTTAAAGCATTATATAACTCTTCAAATGTGCGTTCACACTTTTCTTGGCTTAGTACTGAATTGGCCCCTTTTCCGTCACCAAACCAAGGTCTAGTCTTGGTTTAGTACCGGTTTTAATGTGGTGTGAACTAAGTTGTCAAAAATACTGATACCAAAGGATGCCAATATTACTGAACTAAAATAGTGAAGTGTCTTGAAACAGCGAGGGTGTTGTTTTTACCTGGGTGATCAAAGTTGAACTGTCCCTTTAAGGCCTTGGATTTCTGCTCTGCGGTCAGGACTCTGTAGAAACAGTCCTGGCTGAGGATGGCCACCTGTCTCTGGTGATGGTCAATCTCATTCTGTCCCAGCAGCTCCATGATCTTACTGCAAACGGAGGACTGTAGCACACAACATACAAAAATAAAATAATAATATAAAATACCAGAAATGCATTATGATAATTTTAAGGTGCACTATGCCACTTTTTCTGGTGGGGGTTTGCCACCTGCTTGTCTTCATGAAGACATCATTCCTTTTCTGGCATTTAACTTGTACATTTTGGTGGGGACAAGCAGGTGACACTACCAGGCCAAGTTACAGGTCAGATCTGTGGAGAAGCGACTACATTACCAGTGAGAATGCAAGGTATTTTGCGCAAGACAAACAAAACAAAACAGAAATGAAATGAAATAATTAAATAAATGCAAGTGAAACATATCAAGTCAAGTAATTATAGATCTGTGTTGTCATGATACTAAGAATGAACGAAAATTAATTAATTATCATTAACTTAGGGCTCATATTCGTCCTGATGAAGCTCAAACACTCAAATTTTGTCCTATTAATGTGATTTTTTGCAGTATGCTCAAATTATGGTAGTGGACACCCCACCATAAAAGTTACACAGGGAACCTTTAACAATTTAAAAAAAAAAAAAAAACTTTCACCTAATGCATGATGAGTACCAATAACTCCAGCTACATTTTGTGCTTATCCAAGCCTGGATAATTTGAGATATGCATGGCTGATTAGAAGATTCAAATTGGCCAGTAGCAATTAAAAGTGTGTCTGTCTTCATCATTTGTAGATTCAGTTTTGAGCTGAACTGCGAGCTGTAGGACAAAATATTCCAGAGTAAAAGGCAAACTTGTCTTTATCCAGTTTGATATTTACAACTGTTGGCAAACAGGTGGTCTGATAAGCAGTTACTCAATTGGAAGAAAAATACCAACAAAAGGAAGTCAAACCCACCAACAACTGTCTACAACCACAACCCACACACCAATGAACCAATCTGCTGCTCGACAAAATCTACTGCATCTCTGCTCTACAGAAAAATATGACAGTTTAACGCAGTAAATAATAGTGTGTCCACAAAATCAATTTGATTTCCTAAATACTCATTTTTTAGAAGACAATATTAGTGATGGTGGGTTGCGTTAAAAATATTGATATTCTGTTGTAAAAATATTATATTGGTACTGGCTTTGTTTTTATTAGCGATACACTGATATATCGGTTGGCTAATATATCGAGCCGTTATTTGCACTTTTTAGTGTTCCGGCTATCCTGATATCTCCAGCAGAGGCCGATGTTTTGTTTTGGCTGACCAGCTGCATAAAGAATAAGCCTAAAGCTTTATTTTAACGCTTTAATGTGAAGAGATAACTACACTACTAAAAAGCTGTGAGTTTGTATAAACTGAAATAACATAATTTGAGGAAAATAAGCAAACCTGTTGCAGAGGATTCTAAACAAACGGCACTGACCATGAAAAATGTTTGTTGCAGAGGATTCTAAACAATCGGCACTGACCATGAAAAATGTTTCTGTGTGACAAATTAGTTGTATACAGGTTTGTTACAGCAAAGGAGAAAAAGGATACATTTCTACTACAGTCTATTAAAGCTATCAAAATAATTTCAGTGCTCATGCTGATGACAATGAATAGTTTTCAAAGGGTCATTTCTCCTCATAAGAACTAGTATGAGACCACATGCGACTACGAAAAAACAGAACAAAAAGAAAACACACACACACCATTTTCTTCTGGAAACACCATTCTAGTTTTGTATTATCTTTCTTGTATTGAACTAGACATAGAGTATTGAATCTTTTCCTTAGTATGGTATCCAAAACAAGGTTTTACATTATAGCCACAACCAACACTATAATTTATACTTGATACAACATCCCATATCTAGACCAAATAAAGGTTTTAATGGTCTTCAAGGGCCATATGCCACAGGCAGCTCACAGGTTTCCATTCCCAAACAATGTTGCATCATAAATGTGAATCTTGCTATTTTAAATGAAATCACTGTACTGTAGTGCCATCTAATATGACATAGGCTTAGTTAAATCAGACATATAGGCTCATATGTTCTCTGTGACCAAAAAAATTATTTAAAAAAACAAAACAAAACAAAACAAAAAAAAATCCAAAAACAAAAAACAAAACATGATCTATTTCTGCACAGCTGGCACCAATTAACATAAAATCTTCATTGACATACATTTTGCCTTATAACATTTTATAGTTGAGTCCATTTGTTAAAGAAAATACCATAGGCAGTGTATTTGAAAGAGATGAATGCATTAGCCTATATCCATTTGACCCTTTTCTGAAGGGACATGCTGTGGCATGCTTGACCTGATGTGACACGGCGTCTCTAACATCAATTAAAAAAATATGACAATAAAAAAATACATTATTAAGCAGGGTGTCAATGGAAAAAAGAAGATTTTACCTAGATCAAGCTTTCTATTGAGTGAGGAAAAAATACAACGTAAACACCCCCATCACAATAGGCTCCCATAAGGACCCTTTCTTTGTGATTGGAACAAAATATATTTCAAAAAATCGCACCTTCCCACTGGCCGTGCCCCCGGAGACCCCGATGAGGAAGGGTACCCGGTGGGTGTCGCTCGTATCCACCGGCTTTGTGTCGCTGTCGCCGGCCATGCTGCATACGCACGGCTCTGCTCTGTACCTCGGTTTGTGTCTCTGGTCTGTCTGTGGTCTGGTCTGTCTCTGCAGCCCCGGTGGTTGTGTGCATGCTCCTCCCATTCCGAATAAAGATGAAAGAAGATGATGCTGGCGTGGAAGATAGCGTGTGGTTGATATATGGATGTTTTATGGGATTTTCACCTTTATTCTGTGTTGATATTTGGATGTTTTATGGGATTTTCACCTTTATTCTATGTTGATGTATGGATGTTTTATGGGATTTGCACCTTTTTTCTGCGTGTATTCTTTTGCCTATATATTCTCTTTTTTTATGATTTATTCACAGTAGAAATATTTATTGAACTAAAACACACGACGTCTTTATCCATATTTATTTACGTGTAAAAAAAATAAAAAATAAATACAAATTATAGCATTTTATAATAAACAGCAAAATAGTGTATTTGAATACAGTAGTAATAATAATAATCTAATAATAAAAATAATAATAATAATAATAATAATAATAAAATATTATTCTATCGTCTCCAAAAGTAGGTCATTTATTGAACCGGAAATACTTTAGCGCATGCGTGACCTTTCTTACGCTGACCTAGCATTAGCCCGGCTGCTCACCGGTGTAATGCGCTCTGTGTAAATCACCCATGAATAACTCGGAATCTACGTTTTATTAATAGTTTAAAATAGAGATTGTTGATATAAAACCATCACCATGAGTACTATGTTTGCAGACACTATTCTGATTGTGTTTATCTCGGTTTGCACTGCGCTGTTAGCCGAAGGTAAGTGGAATCCTCTGGCACCGTTTATCCTGTAGAATCAATGGATAATATTTGTTTTTGTGAGATTTTACGATTCTGATCAACATTATACATATATACAACATATAAAACCATGCATTATTATAGAAATCATCACCTATGTCAACCTAAAATCCCGTATTTATGGCAAATTCATGAACTTTGTTTGAAAAACCTAATATGTTAAGATAAGGCAAGACTATTGATCTCACACAGGAGAAATTCACTTGCCACATTAGCTCCAGGCTTTTTAGTGGAAAAGAAAGTTTGAGCAGAAAGGGCATGCAGCCAAATGGCAATAATAATAAAAATATGTAAATAAGAGAGTATAGAAAATATTGCATGTCTGGACTATACAGTGGAGTTATACAGTCTGAAGGTGGTGGGGATGAAGGATCTGCGGTAGCGCTCCTTCTTGCACTGGGGGTGCCTCAGTCGGCTGCTGAAGGAGCTGCTCAGCTCCTCTACAGTCCGGTGCAGAGGGTGAGGTCTAAGTTTGGCCAGCACCCTACAGAGTCCAGAGGACAGCCCAGGACAGAGCTGGCCCTCCTGACCATCTTAATAAGTGTTTTTCTGTCCCGCTCTGTGCTGCTCGCGGCCCAACAGACTATAGCGTAGAGGAGAGCAGAGGCCACCCCAGTATATGATTTTATTCTTTGCAAAACATCTGTTCTACTGTATTTCTTTGGGTAGACTAAAATATCCTTGCTGATTAACAAGAAAATTCTCCAATATAACCACTGTCTTATTCTGTTGTGAGTTCATGTGTGTTTAATTGTGCTAATATATGTTTTCTATTTTTAAGGCATAACCTGGGTGCTAGTTTATAGGACAGAGAAATACAAGCGGCTAAAGGCAGAGGTGGAAAAACAAAGCAAAAAACGTAAGTGTGCAATTAATAGAACAGATCTGCTATTCTGCATTTGTGGCAAAATATTTACTTTTAATATTGGTTTTAAGTTGAGAAGAAAAAGGAAACAATCACGGAATCTGCTGGGCGTCAACAAAAGAAGAAGATTGGTAAGAACAAAACCAGTAACTAACAAATTAATTTAGCTATATCCTCACTAATTACTCTACACTCCATGTACTTATTTTAGAGAGACAAGAGGAGAAGCTTAAGAATAACAATCGAGACCTGTCTATGGTAAGTTTTATTGTTATTGTAATACAAATGCAGTGTTTTACAGATATTGCATCCTAATTTTGCTTTACAATTTCGTGTTTTTGTTATGGTGTCTTTGCAGGTGCGCATGAAGTCCATGTTTGCCATTGGCTTCTGCTTTACAGCTCTCATGGGAATGTTCAACTCTATGTAAGTTGATTCAAATGCTTTGTTCATTCTATTTGATGTAAGATAAAGTACAAATAAAAGTTCCTTACCTAATAGTTATAGTAAATTTGAGTTTTTGTTTTTTTTATTTGCTCTATGTAACTTTTCTGGTAAAGGGGTCTGACACCTGCTTGTTTCTGTGGAGATAGATAATAATTTAATGCCCTACTGTGAAACATTTACCATCATTAGTTACCCAGTATACCTTTTATAAAGACTTTTTTTTTTTTTTTTAACCTTTTTATCAGATTGGAAACCAACTATTTGTTGATGATACTATGTCTTAAATTGCTACTCTCAGTCTTGGATAAAACCTGATACTTATTGCCGTTTGTTGTTCAGATTTGATGGGAGAGTGGTGGCCAAACTACCCTTTGTGCCGCTGTCCTACATCCAGGGCCTGTCCCACAGAAACCTGCTGGGAGAAGACTATACCGACTGCTCCTTCATTTTCCTCTACATCCTCTGCACCATGTCCATTCGACAGGTAACTAATCGTCGGAATCTTCTAATCGGAATAACCGGCTAGTAGACATTTATGATTTATGACATTTATATTAGGGATAATATATCAGCAGTATCAGTGAATTTCCCCAGATATTGGTATCTGTCAGATATTGAAAATGTTGCCGATATTTGGTACCAATATTTTTTCTGCACTGCCCTAGTTTGTATCTGTACTATAGAGTTTAAAAGCTTAATATCAGTTTTGGCAAATATCGATCATCAGCCATAGTAGCAAGATAAATATGGGATATTCGTATTGGCTTAAAAAAAATAAATACAATAAAATAATGTATATATCAATTTGAATGAACTAGGGATGCAAATTATCGGTTAATTCATTAACTGATAGTTGATTGACCTTATCGATCGATTAACGATTAACTGATAAGCGGCGTTTTTCACCTGAATTTTAGTGTTTCAATAGGGTCTTTAAGAATATAAGCTATAGTATACATAACACTGAGTCATAAATATATCATAGTATTATTATATTGTATATTCCTCAATTAATTATTCCTTAGTAAAAAGCAGACAAATGTATTGATGCTGAATAACAAAATACAGTAATCCCTCGCTCTATCCAATTTTTTTTTTTTATAGTGTAACATTTTTTTTATAGTGTAACATTGTGTTCTGTCCTGATTGGCTAAGAGACTAGACCAGGACTGAACGTGGACTGGACCAGGTCTGAACCAGGTCTGAACCAGGTCTGGACCTGGACTGGACCTGGACTGGACCGGGACTCGACCGGGTCTAGACCTGGACTAAACCAAGATTAAACCACCACGTGCCGCTGCTGGTTTCGCCGCAGCCCGCGCTCCGAGCCGCAGGCCAGCCGCGCGGGGCTCGGGGCGCGGGGCGCGGGGCGAAACCAGCAGCAGCGGCACGCATTCCGGGTTCGATCTCGCCTCGCGCGTACACCCGGAGCTGCTGAGCAGTGCCGTTGGCGCCTGCGGTCGGCTGTGAGTCGAGCTTGGCGCAGCGCGGTTGCCTTTTTTTGTGACCACGCGGGTGCGTGTCCGCGGTTAGCGGTTAATTACAATTAATGCATTTTGATCGACCAACGTCTTAATCGACAATTAACCGTTAATCGATTAATTGTTGACATCCCTAGAATGAACCAATTGATATTGATGAAATGGTAAATCTAAATCAGAGGAATTCAAACTGCCTGTTCTTTCATACACTTTTTGTAACTTTCCATGCATTTTTCATCGTTTTCTTCCCCAGAATATCCAGAAAATGCTTGGTCTTGCCCCATCCAGAGCTGCCACTAAACAGGCTGGAGGATTTCTGGGACCCCCTCCACAGGCTGCTAAGTTTTCTTGAACAAATCTGTTCATGGTTGAGTGTCCCTTTTTCTCCTCGGACTATATGCAGCCAAGACTCCCTGGTCACAAAAAGAACCAAAATAGTCTTTTACTGTAATGTAACCCTTCATCTGTTTATTTAAAATTTTGTATTGACTTCACATTTAAATTATATAGAGAAAGGTTCTTAATTATTTGATTTTCAAATTAAATGTGTGTCTAGGTTGCTTCAGGACATGATTGTTTTGAGATTTAATTTTAATTAACAATTACTTTGCCAGTATTATTGTTAGCCACAGTTTATATCTAAACATTAATATTAATAAAGTTTTATGAGTGAAAATATCATGAATGAGTTGCTATTGTCTGATTTATTGTAGTTCAATTTTAGATTTCACCCTGCATAGAAATTATAATGTGTTGAAATAGCTTATTATGCAGCCGTAACATAAGCCAATTAGTGGTATATGGGCTGCTGCTTTTGGTGGTATGATGTCCTCTCCAGTTCCTGTGATTGTTTCATTTAGAGTCAGTTTTAGCCACAAGATTTAAGACTAGTCCTAGTTTAGAACTAATCAAGCATGCTCTAGCCCTATGTTAAACTTGAGACTTGTGTAGATCTTGTTTATTTCTGGAGATCTTAATATTTTCTTTGTACATAATGTGAAAAGTTTGAGAATCACTGACATATTATTGAACTGTTGTGAATTTATACTTTGAAAGAAACTCTTAAACTGTATGAACAATTTTAATTTTAAATTCCATAAACAGTCTATCATTGTCTCCAAACATGACGTAGACAGATTCCAATTAAATATAATTTTTACTCATAACAACTATAATACTGATTTATTCTTACAAAAACACTGGAAATTATGACCAAATTGTTATAATTGGTGTTTAGGTCCTCAAGACTTATCCAACACTGAAATCCAGTTGGCTTAAACCTAAAATACTCTCTCTGATCTGAATGATCACTCCCTAACCCTAACTCTACTAACCCCTGCACCCATCATGAATAATAATAATAATAATAATAATGAATCAATTTTATATAGCGCTTTTGTGGACATTCAAAGACGCTTTACAGATCATTATTCATTCACTCCACACCCGGTGGTGGTAAGCAACTATCGCCAATCTGCACCGTCTCCTCTGACCCCCACCAACACTTGCAAACACACCACTTTCATACTAGGCAATGTGGGTGAAGTGTCTTACCTAAGGACACAATAACAGTTTTTGCCACTGGAGCCTCACTGTGGCACCTGGTGTTCCCAGCGGTCTCCCATCCAAGTCCCAACCAGTCCCAACCCAACCCTGCTGAGCTTCTGGGATGTGACGGGATCAGGCTTTGACAAGCTGGTATGGCATTAGTGCTAGTGCAGCCTCTGCAGCTCAGTGAGTGAATTCTGGAGATTCTGAGCTTTCACATGAGACATGGCCTGTCCATACTGAGAATGAGAAAAACATGCATGTGTCCTTTATATGCAGGTTATGCTCTGTCAGCCCAGGTTCAATTGTGATTGTAATACCTTATAAAAAGATAGATTCAAGATTGTTCAATTGTCATATGCAGGATCAATACACGGTCAACAATGCAATGAAATGCTTAGGATTAGAAGAACTGTTGACTCGCTAAGATAGAGAAGAAGTACTGATAGCATGCAATAATAGTATATGGTAAAAAAGTGTTGCAAAAAGTACAGGGGAAAAAGTAAACTATAATGAAAAATGTAATCAAATATAATAAAATACAAAGGTACAGGTAGGGCTAAATAAGGTGTAAGAGTATTTCACAGATTGCACATAATATAGTGTAGTATAAGATAAAAGAAGAAATTCAATTTGTCAACTGAAAAAAGTTTATTTGGTCGAAAACGTTTCGCCGCTCATCCGAGAGGCTTCGTCAGTTCTGGTATCATAGTGTAGTACTGTATAAGTATTGCACGTGGGTTATTGCACAGGTTATTGCAGGGTTATTGCACAGGCATTTACAGTGAGGTAGTGACAAACATGCTACATTCATATAGAGCAGCAGCAATAAACATATTATGCATAGCGAAAAGTAGTTTAGTGCAGTATTATTGAGAGTTCAGTATTATTTAGAGTATTATCCAGAGTTCAGTTGTCTGACAGCTTGGGGGTAATAGCTGTCTTTGAGTAGTGTAGGCTAAATAGTGTCGTGGAATACAAAACTAGCCTACACTTGTCTATTAATCATATCTGACATAAGGTACAAACTTAAACAAAACTCATATGATTGCTCTTTCTTTCTGACCACGTTTTCTGCACAGTAAATGACCTTAGATGACAAAGACACGCCCTGCTCCAGCAGAGGAGGCGTGTCATTCTGAGGGGGCGTAAAACACTGAAAACTCACCCTTTTCTTTACTCAAGTCAGTCTTTTAGCAAGAGCAGCAAAGGTACAGTATTATACATTTTTCTTCTACCACATATCTTTTGCATTTCTTCCTCTTTCCTTGTCTTAGCTTTCTAAATAACATGACAGCTGCACATTAGCCCCCGTTAGCATCGGGGTAGCAGTTCTCTCACGCTTTTGCTTTTATTGTATTATTTTGCAGGTACTTCCCATCAAAATGGCCCAATCTCTTCTCGACTCGATGTCTGGGGCTTGCACCGGGACTGTGTCTGTAGCAGATCACCTCAATTTCTGGGGAGGGAAAAGAGTGAAGTCCCGACAAGAGGGAGACTTGGAGCCAGTCTTTGAGCCAGCCACGGGTAAATTACGCAAACAAGTGCGCACACAACAGCGAAGCCAAATCCTAACTTCTCTTTTATTTATTAAAATGCTTGATTGCAGAGGTGGGTAGCTACAAATATTACTCAATTAGAAGTACTAAAAATTTAGAAGAGATTTGAAGGAGTCAGGGATGAAAGAGTTCCGTTTTTTAGCGGATCTCCGCTTTTTTTCCAGCTGCGGGGTAATTTTTTTTTTTTTTTTTTACATCTGTGCAAATTCGTTGAGAAAGATTTTGGGTGTATATATATGTATAGTTGTGTTTAGGGTCGCCAACCGTCCCTTGAAAAACAGAATTGTCCCGTATTCAGAACAAAAGTACGTGTATCTCATATTAAACTTCGTATTAAACTGCGGGCCGCGTGAGCCCGTGTCTGGAGCCGCGGAGCGAGCGAGCGAGCGAGCGCGCGCAGCTCTTTCGTAATAGCGTGTACCATTGCGTGTACACAGGTTAAACTTTATAAAACATCCTATACCTCATCCTACCTGCCCGTGCCTCACTTAACACGTCGCTCCTCGCTTTTTCACCTGCGCCTTTTAGCGCGCATAAGCTCCTCCTCAATGCGGTCTGATTAGACGAAGTGCAAAGCAAAAACAAATCCAATATATACTACTAGTACCTGTTAATAAAATGTGTTGTTTTTTTTTGTACTTTTATGTACAGTTTTACTTTATTGCTAACATATAGCATATAGAAATCCAAATTTCAGAATTTTAAAATTTTCCAGCGGGGGGGGGGACTTTCCGCTTTTTTCATGATTGGCCACTTTCATCCCTGAAGGAGTACAAATAAATAAGATAAGACTTTATTGATCTCACAGGATAATTCACTTGCCACATTGGCTCCAGGCAGTTTAGTGCAAAGAGAGTTAGAACAAAAAGTGCTTGCAGACAAGATAAGTAATAATAATAATAATAATAATAAAAAATATAGCTGCAAGCAGCAATGTGGGGGCCAAGCACCGACAGGGTCTAACAAGGTCTGACAGGATCTAACAGAGTCTGACAGGGTCTGACAGAGTCAGGGTCTAACCCTGTCAGAACAGACACATCAAAGACAGATCAAAGGTTGCTAGGTGCGTTGCTAGGCAATTGACAAATTTCTGCAACTTTGACCTGCTAGTGCCGCTAGACGGTTGGGGCTGGGGGCCTATAAATTGCTGTGGTTAATGAGGAGACTAGCTGGAATGTGCATGCAAAATTTCACAACTTTTTACCAGACGGTTCTAGGGGTTGCCATAGACTCCCATGGTGAAAGGAATAAAGAATAATAATAACAATCAGGAGACCAGAACATCAAAGGACATCAAAGGAAAGATCAAAGGGTTGCTAGGCAACTTTGCTAGGCAACTTTGCTAGGCAACTTTGCAAGGCAACTTTGCAAGGCAACTTTGCAAGGCAACTTTGCAAGGCAACTTTGCAAGGCAACTTCGCTAGGCAACTTTGCTAGGCAGCGCAAAGCAAACACTATAGGGTGCCTAGCACCTTCGGTGCTTGGCCCCCTAATAAAATAAGAAAATAAGATGATATAGAGAAAAATTGCACGTTTAGACTAAAATAAGGTAAATAACTACTCCATTTAGTAACTTCTGAGATGGAAGAGCCTTTGTCATTGCTCAAATAACAGTAATAGGAGTACAACTATGGTGCTAGAAAAGTACAAAGTTACTCAAGTAACCTCTGCTTGATTGCATAGTGATTTGCAAAGTTCATGAAACGTTTAACATGGAGACATCTTTGTACTTTTTAAGAAAGAAATAGTCGTACACTTTTGGATCTCTACACAGATTTGTACTTCAAGTGACTAAAGAGACTTTCTGTTCCTATTATGTAACGGGGACCACTGTGATGGAAGGAGGAGCTCTGGCCTGGGTTATTCATATCAAATGGACTCCAAATCACATTCATCATGCATAACTTGGATTATAGCCCAGGGTGTTTGGGAGGCAATGTTGCAGTAAAAAAAACTGTAGAAAAATGCCTCCCCAAAAGAATGATACTGTTTATTAGTCTTTCAAATCTCAATGTAGGACAGTATTAAACAAGAGAGTGATTAGTTGACTGTTGGATATTTTATGTTAATGTTCCAACACAAATACAAATGCTTTGTCTTCTCTGCAGGAACATTATGTACACTACCAGTCAAAAGTTTGGACACATCTCAAAGTTTGTTTCTTAAAAATTTACCACATTTTATACAGTATATGTAGAAAGTTTACCATCAAATATATGCTGCTAGGTATGTGGGATTATGTAGCAAATAAGAAAAAAGTTAAATAACTCGAGTAATACTTTATATTCAAATGTAGCTACTTTTTAAATCTTTTATTATTTAAGTTACGTATTTTAAAACCACAATAACATTCGCAAAGTACTCAGACGACACATTGGGGGATGTGGGCACGGGAATAAACACCACTGGGTATAAGGGCTAAGGGACTTGAAGGCACTTGGGGGAAATACAAGGGGGGGTCGAGAAAGAGAAACGGGGAGTGGACTGCAAACCCTTGGCCTTCCTCAGTGAGCCTCCTGATGAAGTCACCTGAAATGGTTTTCACTTCACAGGCGTGCCTTGTCACGGTAAAAAAAATGACATGAGTGCAACGTTATTTTGAGTTTATTTTGTTTTACTACATTCCTTATGTTTTATTAGTAGTTTTGATGTCTAGAATCATGGAAATAAAGAAGCATAAAGTGTCCCCTGGAAGTGGAAGTCTTCTGTCTGTCTACTCTACACTCTGCATCCCCACTCTATCTATCACCATTTATTCAGCCATGTAAAATGTTTTGCTTTTCTGTAGGCCGGGTGTTGTGCCAGATGTCCCCGTGTGGAGCCGAGGATGTGGATGAGGCCATTAAAAGTGCCCATGAGGCCTACCTGATCTGGAGGAAGAAGGCAGGGATGGAGAGGGCACGAGTGATGCTGGAGGCTGCACGGATTATCAGGGTAAATTGCCGATATGATATATACCTCGATAAATAGCCACGATACGACTCATATCTTGCACTTTCGATTCGATACGATGCATTTCAAATCGATTCAGTATGGTTCAATAAAGAATAATGGCTGTCCTCAAATCAAGTCTTTGTTAAACCCCTTCTTGTACAAAGTTCATATGAAACACACCCATTTTAATTATCAGAACAGTGAAAATGTCAAATGTGTTGCGTAAACCAGTTTCCTTCCACTAAACAAGCAACAAAACTAGCGCTGTAACAAAATAATTTAGTAAAATGGACCAAAAAATACTTTAAAAAATACAGCAGCCCACAATACACATTAAGGCTTCATTTACACATAGCCAGGTATGTTGAGAAATTAATATTTGTCTCCCTCAGTTTTCCAAAATGAGGCCCCCCGATTACACGTACACTGGTATTTTTAAAAACGGAGACCTTTCCCTTCGTTTGTATCCATCTTTTACACGCAAACAGCGAATTCGCCTCTGAAAATGAAGAAGCACGCTCTGCAATCCAATCAGAATCGCACTTTTGGTGCATCAGCTGCCTAAAACTCTGTTTCCCTTAGTTTTGCCGGAGTTTTTGCCAGCGTTTTGACACAGAATCCTTTTCAGACGAAAAATCTCTGTTTGTGTATAAACGAGAGGCACACAGGAAGATACCCGGGTATGTGAAACAGGCCCTAAACGTACATCAACATTTTTGTTTGCACACCCCTACTAGTATTATCAGTAATTATAATTCAGTTCAGTTTTTTTTTTTTTTTTTTTAATTGTAGTTGCACTCAGTAGCTCATAAATCCAAATATAAAATAATGTCATATCCAAGATTCAAAGCTTTTATTGTCATGTGCACAGAAAAGAAACATGTTTCCCTGTACAATGAAATTCTTTATTTGCTGCCCACTCTGGATGCCAAGGGTATACAAAAAAATTAAAATAGATAAATACGATAAAGAGAAGCATGTAACAAAATATATTTAAATAGAAACAATCTTTACAGAATATATACTATGACAATATAGGCTAGGTGCTATGTACATATTTGCATAGACTGTATCATATCACACCACATGACCATTATTCTCACGTCCCTAAAATGTAAGGGGAGTTGTAACTAGGCTCTGGAGTGTTGCACAATAGTAATACAAGACCTTTCTAGTTACTGATTAAATCGCCCTAAATCGGTGACCTACTTTTATCAGTACTCATTGTTTTATGTGTGTATGAACCGTATACATACAACAGACTTCTAATGTAATTGAAAATGCATAAATCAACTCATATACATGTAGAAATGGATGAAATATTCATTTTCTTGGAGCCAGATCAGTTTTATTTTAAGCAATTGCTTAAAGTTCACATATCGGTCACTCTGAGTCTTGCTGAGACTGACCAATATTGTGTGATGATTTGACCAAAAAGCAGATTGCCAAAGGGATAAGCTCATGATTCAACAAGATAACTACTAACTATTATCCCTTGTATAAAATATGTAAACAGGAACGAAGGGAGAATATTGCGAAGTGGGAGGTGATCAACAATGGCAAATCCATCAATGAGGCTCTGGTGGACATTGATATTGCCTGGCAGAGCATTGAGTACTACGCAGGGTTGGCTGGAACTCTTGCAGGTTGGATACAAGTTTAAGGCTGCGTCCCATTTCTCTGTCTTGCCTCTTCGTCTTACCCCTAAGCCTTGGTTTTGCGCGTTCATGTGAGGGCAAGGGGTGTCCCGATTCTAATTTTGATCAAGAGCTAGAGCCACGACCGTGGGCTACATACCCCTTGAAACGAAGTAAGCTCTCGACCAGACTTGAAACGAAGGGGTACGCCTACAAGCTCAGGCAGGTTTTGGGATCAGGATCGACCAGCCAAGGAGTCTCATAAATGTATTTTCAGCAGTTATAATTATCGATTAACAGTTTAGCATGGTTTACAATTATGACGCTTACTTCCTACGTTACTTTTAGTGAACTGTTGTTGCGGTTTAAATTGTAGTGATGTCTGTTTAGCCGACATTATCATTTTCATCGAACTTTCATGTATAAACAAGCTAGTATTTTTAATATATAATAATCCTTGACATTAATTTTGTTTACGTTTGTTTGTGTCAATTGGTGTCGCCTCTGTAGACGTAGGAGCCAGGTAGAGGCAAGGGATGATGACGCAAACAGTAATCGAGTAGTGTCCCATTTCTTACGGGAACATCTGTACCCCGAGCCCTTTCAGCTCGGTATCGAGGGGCAAGACAAAGATGTAGATAAAGGGGAAGGGGTAAGACAGAGTAATGGGAAGCAGCCTAGGTCTTGAGCTTAAAACACTGTTCAGTTGACTGCCTGTGAAATGTTTCTCATAAAATGGTGATGAACATATATACCAATGATCTGTGAAATTTGACATATCTGATACAAGATGTCATTTATTTTATTTTATTTTATTTTATTTTTGCAAGGATCACATTCAGTTGCAAAACCAGCTGGATAGACTTGTGTTCACTGTATTGACTTTTCTTCTTTAAAAGGTCAGCACATTCAGCTTCCTGGAGGAGCCTTTGCTTATACCAGAAGGGAGCCTCTGGGTGTGTGTGTGGGCATCGGGGCGTGGAACTACCCATTCCAGATTGCAGCCTGGAAATCCGCCCCTGCTCTGGCCTGTGGTGAGTTCAGGATTTTTTTTAAACTATTACCTTTTTAAAACTTTTCCTGCAGTGCTGATGTGTGTATTGTTTCACCATAATGACTGCTAAACATTCCACCATAAACATATATGTGGAACACCTCCAGCATGATGTCACTGGAAAGTATCAGTATCATGCAAAACTTCCCACATCTCTGCTCAGTTGTCATTAAAATTTTACTTACAGCTCTGGAAAAAAATAAGAGACAACAGCAAAATTATCAGTTTTTACTGATTTGACTACTTAGTCATAGGTTTTGGGCAAAAGGAACATTTTTGTTTGAGGCTATAAACTACTGACAACATTTCCCCCAAATTCCAAATAAAATTATTATCGTTTAGAGCATTTATTTGCAAAAAATGACAAATGGTCAAAATAACAAAAAAGATAAATGTTTTCAGACCTCAAACAATGTAAAGAAACAAGATCAAATTCATTTTAAAACAACATAATACTAATGTTATTAGTATAGAAGAATTCAGAAATCAATATTTGGTGCAGTAACCCTTATTTTTAATCACAGCTTTCATGCGTCTTGGCATGCTCTCCACAAGTCTTTCACATTGTTCTTGGGTGACTTTATTCCACTCCTGGTGCAAGAACTGAAGTAGCTCAGCTTTGTGTTTGTGTTGGTATTCAACAGCCGCTGGAATGGAATGGCTGTAATACATGTAGAGATGCTGATTTCAGAAAAAATGCAGTGGTTTTATTTTTTTCCCAGAGCTATACATTCAAATAGTCCACTGTAAATTTATGTATATAATTATTAACAAACTTGCCCATAGAGAAAACATCAGTAAGACGGTAGACAAAAAATCTCAATTTCAGGTAACGCCATGGTGTTCAAGCCGTCCCCCATGACCCCTGTGACGGCCGTGTTCCTGGCTGAGATCTACAAGGAGGCTGGGGTCCCGGACGGCCTCTTCTGTGTGGTGCAGGGAGGAGCTCAGACTGGGAGCCTCCTCTGTCATCACCCCATGGTCGCCAAAATCTCCTTCACCGGCAGTGTGCCTACGGGCAAAAAGGTACACAACACACTGGATGATCCTTTACTTGGAAAGTGAATATAATTGTTAATATAATGTCAGATCTTGGACGTAGCTTTGATGGTTTGTCTTCACATTGTAGAATTTGATGAGGTCATAATTTCACATAGAGGGTCTATAATATCAATGTTTTGAAAGAAATATCCAAACTTATAAAATATTGAGGGATTTGCATCATACACTTGCCATGTTGATCTTATGGCTTAGTCACCATTTCTTGGCATTGAATAACCAATTTCTGAAGTTTTGTTTGTTTATGTAGATGGAGAATACGTTAAACTTTGCAATTCTCCACATGAAACAAAATCGTACAGAGATATTAACCATAAAACCAATCTGTAGTCTGACAGTTAAAGAGCAAATCCCACCATATAAACCCAATGTGATTTTTAGGATGTGAACACAGCCTATTCAGCTTCCTCTTATGATGCAACATTTTCATAACTTTTTAAATTGTTAATCACTATGGCAGGATTTTTCATTTCTCATTTCTCATCACTGAAACTCTTGGATTTTCTCTACATGTCATTAAATTATTTTTCTTTAAGTTGTATCCACAAAGTCCCCAGTATCACATTACCTAATTTTATTGTTTCTGTTTAACTCTGTGCTCAGGTGATGGAGATGTCCTCCAAAACAGTGAAGCAGGTGACTTTGGAGCTTGGGGGGAAATCTCCTCTCATTATTTTCAAAGACTGTGAACTGGAGAATGCCATAAAAGGTGCTCTCATGGCTAACTTCCTCACACAAGGAGAGGTAAGTCTTATTCATCCATTCATTTTCTTCCGCTTATCCGGGGCTGGGCCACGGGGGTAGCAGTCTTAGCATTTTTTCAAATTTCTCACCTGATCAAAGAATATCAAAAGTATTTATGGTTTTAAAATGATAACCATAAAACCAGGCAAAGAATTTTACAAGCAAGAATCTGTCACTTCAAATGTATTAAGCAGATGTTACGTCAGATGTTATTTATTATTGACCTTTATTGAACCAGGAAATATCCCATTGAGATTAAGCACCTTTTTCAAGGGATAAGACATAAAAGTTTAAACACATTATAAAAAAAACAAGTGTAGATTGTGGAATTGGTCTCAAAAGCTCTCAGTTTGGATTTAAAAGTGCTCAAGGAAATTAAATCAGTTAGTTTCCAGTCTTTCTGTAGCATATTCCATGCAAAAGGTGCAGAGTAAAGAAATTCCTTTATACCGAATTCTGTACGAGCATAAGGAACAGAAAGCAACAAATAGTCTTGTGAACGAAGAGAATACGTTTCAGCATTTCTCTCAAATGAAAGTGTACCAGTGACTAGACCTCCGAATGGCCAGAGCAGGCCATCCTGTGACAGTGGTGAGTGGACATCTTACAGTTTGTAATGAACCTCAAAGAAGCATGATAAACAGTATCTTTCATTCGAAGACATTGAGCAGCAGCATTCATGTACAAAAGAGCTCCATGATCCAACACAGATAAAAATGTTGCATTGACAAGACGCTTTTTTACATTAAAAGAAAAACAGTTTATTTTGAAAATAAAATCCCAATTTTAGCCTCATATTAAGTGTTACTCTTAGTAATTTCTTGGACTACTACTTTGTATTTAAAATATGATTACTCAGGTAGGAGTACACTTACTTCTGCTATGTTTTGTACAATATTACTACTCCTAAGTTACAAAACTTTGACTTTCGTCTCCACCCTCATACACTGTTATAAAATATTACGTAATTCTGTACTCCAAACAAGGCAATTCAGTATTTCAATGACCTTGACCCTATATTTGGGTAATTGAAATGGTTACTTATAAGCAGTGACAGATGTGCTTTGGTCTGATTGAAAGGTTTGCTGTAACGGGACCAGAGTGTTCGTGCAGAGAGAGATTTTGCCTCAGTTTTTGGAGGAGGTGGTGAAGAGGACCAAAGCCATTCGTGTGGGTGATCCTCTGCAGGGCGAGACTCAGATGGGAGCTCTCATCAGTAAACCTCACCTGGAGAAAGTGCTGGGCTTTGTGGAACAGGCCAAGAAGCAGGTGTGTAGGGCTCACATGGAGGGCTAGGCATTCAGTGGTCCATCTGTGGTATCAAAGGTGAAAAAAGTACTCAAATTCCAAATAATTAAAGTAGCAAAAAAGGGTAAAATGTGTCAAATAAGGTACAAATGTGCATTTGCATAAGCAGAATAAAATAAATGTAATGTTCCTGTGCAATACTAGCTCAAAAATGATTTTGAGCAAACAAATTACGTTATATTGAAATTTTAAAAGTATTATTCTGGTTTATAGATTATTAGAATATGATGATTGAAACAGAGGTGTTTGTAAATAAAATGCTATTCTCTTCATAGGGAGCCAGAGTGCTTTGTGGTGGAGAGCCTTTTGTCCCCAGTGATCCTAAACTGAAAGGCGGTTATTTCATGTCACCCTGTGTATTAGGTAGGCTGTTGTTTAAAAAGTACATTTAGCCATATTATGTCTTGTGCAAAACCTGCAAGTAGTTTTATTTCATTTACAAATTTGAGTTAACCTGCATACTGGTTCTTCTTTCTCAATCCAGTATTCCTCACCAGACTTTCTGATCATTTCTGTGCTCAGATCTTCACCAGACCACAGCCTAGCATCTACTGAGCAAGCTTCCCTTGTTTTTGGGTTAATACGAATGTAATATTCCGGACACACATTATTTGAAGTTGTACTAAACTTAGACAACCTTTATTTACAAGGGCAATTACTGGGACACAGGAACTCACGCATCACAATATATTATAATGAGGAAAAAAATATAAATGGTAATATTAATAAGGCATAAATGTATACTTACAAGTAAAAATAAAATTAAATAGAAATAAGTAATATCAGTAAAATATTTCAGCTGTATGCAAGAGGTTGTAAGGAAAACGGTACAAAGATGATATGATAGACAGAACATAGGGTTATATGGAACAGTGCACTACTTGTAATACCAAAAGCTAAGGTGTGCAAAGTTAAAAGCCTAAATAGTTCACAATGTAGGGCTTTTTAACACTTCATCACATTCCATTCTCTACTCTCTTTAAGTACATCTTCTTGCACCATGTCTGTTCAGATAACTGCAGAGACGACATGACTTGTGTGAAGGAGGAGATTTTTGGCCCGGTGATGTCTGTGATGCCTTTTGACACCGAAGAGGAGGTGATCAAACGAGCTAACAATACAACCTTTGGATTGGCATCAGGAGTTTTCACCAGGTACAGTTATACAGCCATTTATTACATGTAGTCTTTGAACTGGGAGATTAGATAAGCAGAAAGCCGACAGTGATCATGTTAATTTGCTTTTTATATCAAAGGTCTCAGTAATGATACTTGGGAAAGAGTTAATTTTCTTCTTTTTTTTCTCTAGGGACATTTCTAGAGCTCATCGTGTTGCAGAAAACCTAGAAGCTGGAACTTGCTTCATCAACAACTACAACATCAGCCCTGTGGAAGTGCCATTTGGAGGATACAAACATTCAGGTATGTCTTATCCAAAATGTTGAATTTAAAAATAATCACTGTATTAGACTTTTGTATGCTTATTCATTTACTGATTTAAAATGGGAATGCAGGGTTGTAGGTTATCCCACCTTTTATATGACTCAAATTATTTCATTTTATTTATTTATTTTTTAATAAATAACAAAACTGTTTATTGGGCAATGAGTTGAGCAGCCCACTGACCAAATGTTTTGTGGTTAGATCACCACTCCTTCCATTTAGTTTTGAAGTCACTTTATTTATTATATATATTTTTTTCTCTCTTTTCCTAGGCTTCGGCAGAGAGAACGGCCAAGTGACAATCGAATATTACTCCCAGCTCAAGTCTGTTATTGTGGAAATGGGAGATGTAGAGAGCATCTTCTAAATTTTTACTAAAAATTCACATACAGTATGTGACTAAAACTTTAGCATTTAGTCAAATACATTTCATTGCATAATGCACAATAATTAACCTGAGACTGAATCCACCGCACTGTTACCATGCTGCTTTTGCTACTGGACCAACCTTTTGTAACAGAATAAAAAAAAGAAAAGAAAAGTTTTCTATTGTTTCTGTGTTATTGAAGACTGACGATACATTTTGCCACTTGATTTTTAGCTGTAAGCATGTTACTCATTTGTTGCAATAAGCATGACAATAATTTGTGGCAAGACAATTACTAAGCCTTTGCATTGTAAAAAATTCATTACAATACTGTATTCTGCCATGTATGTGTTCCAAATAACCAAATTTTCTTCAGTGTTTTTCAAACATTTTTTGAGTCACGGCAGGCTTTATTATTTAAAAAGATTCCATGGCACACCACCCACTGACCAAATTACAGTTTAGAACAAATGTGGTGCAGATATTTTCTTTGCACTTGTGTCTGTTTTTTCTTTTTGGTAAAGATGGTTTTGCTTCCTCAACTAGTTCAGAAGTTGCTCAGAACAGTTCAAAAGTATAAATCATTCAGTTAAATCTGAATGAACAGAAATTGGGACTTCACTTCAAGGCACGTGTTCCTGGCACTGGTCGAAAAGCCTGTCATTAAAGCGAGCCGAAATGTTAACACTCCAAACACTAATGCAGCATTTTTAAAAAAATGTTTTTTTTTTAATTATCCCTGCCATGATGATCACAATGTTTTTTTCCATCTTATTTCAGAGTATACCAAAAGGTTTGAGCTTTATTGTTGTTTATCTTCCAAAGTGAACAGCCCACCTCTACTTTAGATAACAGTAAATAACAGCAGCTACAGAAATAGATGAAATTGTTGCTAAAAACGCCACAATTTAATAATGAACCGAAATAAAGTACTAAAAACATTAAAATAAGGACACTGAATCTGTTGTTATGACGTCCTCCTACACACTAGATGGCGACCTGCTGCGCACAAAATACGACGATACATTCTACTTCCTGTAAGCTCCAGAACAACAAAACAGCACGCAGCTAACGAAAAACATGCAGGTAAACACCGAAATGCTGTCGATTTTATATTTTAAACCGAATCTTTTTTAATTTCAGACACTTTTCCGCTCTTGTGAATGTTAATTCTCCTTTCACTTTCGCAGCAGCGTGAAGAGAAACAGCTGGAGGCGTCTGTGGAGTCGCTCATTTCTCGAGTGGCTCACGTCAAAAACGCTCTGCACAGCTTTATTTACAAATTAGAGAATGAATACGACAGATTAACATGGTAAGAAATGACAAAGTATTCCACACAAGTCTTTAATGGCTTTGTAGTTTGCTAGGTTATCATTCCAAAGCGGATTGGTTAGGGTTAAAGGTGCACTATTCTGATGGGGGGGTTGAACATTTTCCTAAAATGTTCAACAATATGGCATTAAATACTTCATTCTCATAGTGGATGGATAGGATTAATGCCTTACTTTGGAACATTCCAGACAGAGCACTGCAGAACTCTTCTAGAATTAGACAAACTTTATTGATCCACAAGGGAAGGGGGATTATTTTGATTATTTTGATACAGTAGCTCACTCATAGATGGTATAGCAAAAAAGATGGCAAGAGACAGGTGTCAAATGAGACATAATTGTAAAAATAATAAATGTATACGTACAAGTCAGAATAAAATGGAGAAATAAGTAATAAAATACAGGGTGTCCATAAAGTCCCTTTACAATTAAAAAAAATTATTGAAAAGGCAGTTAATGAGATATCTTAACCAGATTTGTTTTATTTTAATCAGTGTTTATTAAAGTTTTTATTCACATTATTATTATTATTTTTTTTAAACCACATTGGGGACTGCATGTTCATCACTTCCTCAATCAGACATTTCCAGACCAATGGATTGGTAGGAATATGCCAATTCCATGGTCACCGCGTTCACCTGATATCACTCCTTTGGACTTCTTTTTATGGGGTTATGTAAAAGATATCATGTATCAAACAAAGGTACGGGACATTGCTGACTTGAAGCAAAGGATTTGTGAAGCCATTGCCACCATTAATGAGACTATCCTACAGCGAACATGGTAAGAAATTGAGTACCGTCTTGATGTGCTTCGTGCAAATAATGGTACCCATATAGAGGTCTATTAAATGAAGTGAAAAAAACTTTAATAAACACTCATTCAAATGAAATAAATCTAGTTAATATATCTCAACAACTGCCTTTGTAATAAATTATTTACATTGTAAAGAGACTTTATGGACACCCTGTATAAAATCACAGGTATATACAAGAGACAAGAACGGCAGTATGTGGGCCTGATAGGCAAATTGTAGAGGATTGTTTTCTGGCAGACTGGAAATCCTGGAGTAATCAAATCTTTATGCGCTGGCTGTTATTATCTTCCACACAAACTCTGATAGAAGCTTTTTATTTTATTTTATTATTATTGAAATGTACTATATTCATTTTTATAACTTTGTCATATAGTTGTGAAAAGTTTTCTATGCAAGAAGATTTGCCATTATACCAGAACTGAAGAAGCAGCTTGGAGGAGCTGCGAAACGTATTCGACCAAATAAACATTTGTCCAGTTGACAAATTGAATTTCTCCTTTTGCCATTATACCACTGACATTGTTGCCCTTTCCACAGGCCATCAGTATTGGATAACTTTGCCCTGCTGTCCGGTCAGCTCAACACCATCAACAAACTTCTAAAGAACGAGAAGACCCCATCTTATCGCAGTCAAGTCATCATCCCTCTGCTACTCTCCCCAGACAGAGATGACGATTTGGCTGTGAGTATCATTTATATATTAGACAGATTGTAATGGATGTCAGTGCTCAAAAGTTAATTTATTTACAACACAAAGGTAGAAACATCAAACAAGGATGCCCGGGTCTTAATTTTTGTTAGTCTGTTTAGTTATTTTTAGTTGGTTCAGCCTCACTCCAAGCTGACCTCTCTGTTCTCCTAAGCAGGAGTTTGAATTTTGAACCCCACTCTCCTGGAAGAGCCCATCAGCCAACATGGAAGGGAGGGAAACCAGGGAGTGTTCAATACCCCAAAAATATATATCAGGACAGTTAATTGGCACTAATGAAATAAACCAGGAGGACATCAAACTGTATTTAAAGCAATATAATTAACTATGTAAATCAATACAAAAACATAAAGCCAAACCAATTTCAAATTCCTCCTGGTGCTGCAGCCCAGTCCCTGCTCCACAAAATAAATACCTAAGCTAAATTATTTCTAGAAAGATAATTACAGTGGTCAAAGCCTCCGTAAGTCTCCAAAACACAAATAGTTTCTTACTTTTCTAGTTAAAGGCTTTTACCTGTATGCAACTGGTGTATAATCCATGGCCTCTTTTGTGCGTTTTTCCTTTAGAAATTAACAGAGCAGCGAGTGCCGGTGTTCAGCCACGAAATAGTTCCTGATTATTTGCGCACAAAGCCGGACCCTGAGGTGGAGGAACAGGAGAAGCTGCTGAGTGCAGAGGCAGCTCGCATAGGCCCTGAAGTGGCGCAGGTCTGTTATTATCAGAATGAATGGCAATGTTTTTTTGTAAAACTGTAACTAAGAACCAAACTACACTAGATACAAGCACATGAAGTCCATCCAGCCATAGTCAACATAAAACCTGAAAACAAGAATTGAAAGAATTGAAAAAGCCATATTTGTATCCTCAGGCTTCTAAGTTTAAATAATGGTCTTTTGGGCATTTAGTATTTATAGTAAGTATTGTTGACTCCTATAGAGCTGTTTTTTGTTTTTTTAATTATTCATTTGCATTCCACAACTGCCCTGGGACTGACTTAAGTTGCTAATTTGTAGCCACAGTTTCCTTGACAAACCTTTTGCGACTTTTGACAAAATTCTGAAAAATGGGACACGTACGATGATTTGACAGGCTGTTGTGGTTTATGACAACAGAAGCAGATCCAGACGTTGAATAAGATGTGTTCCGGTCTTTTGGAAAAACTGAACAACCCCAGAGATGAGAGGGAGGCTGAGACTGCAGGTTTGTTCTGCATGTGTGCATTAAAATGTTGCAATTGTGAAATTCTCATCTCCTCCAAAACAGTTGTACCGATAACAACACAAAGAAACATCAGATTAATATAATTCCTGTATCATATCTAAACTGCATGTGCTCTTTTTTTTATAGCTTTAAGACAGAACAAACCATCGTTCAACCCTGCAGACACAAATGCCCTGGTTGGAGCGGTGGCGTTTGGTAAAGGTTTGTCTAAATGCAGACCCCCAGGACCAGTGGCCCCTGGGCTCCCGGGACAGGGGCCCATGATGAGCGGGGGTCCCACTCTGCAGCAGGTTACCATCGGAGGGGGCTCTGGTCAACAGCCTTCTATGGGAGGTCCTGTACCTCAGCAACAACAGGGGCAGCCAGGTGAGGGACAAAGGGAATTCAGTAGGTCAGAACATCCTACAGCTGGCAGTGTTACGGCTGTGGATTGCCTGCCTAACAAGCTGCGTATTTTCTAAAACAAACTTAGATGAATATAGCACAAAAAATCCATGTGGTAATATTTGTTCTCTTTACAGGAAAAATGACCAGCAGTATCAAGACAAATATCAAGTCTGCATCAGGCTCCATGCATCCATACAACCGATGACATTTTTACATCTGATAGTTTTTGTTAAAATGTCATGATACATTACAAATCATTTTATGAATTCTTTAGTTTTCTTCTGACAATAATAAAACCTACTTTTGTACTGAGCCTCATTTTATTAGTGTCAAAAATGACACTGCTTTATTTTGTATAACTTCAACATACACTATATTACCAAAAGTATTCGCTCACCTGCCTTGACTCATACTATGAACTGAAGTGCCATCCCATTCCTAACCCATAGAGTTCAATATGATGTCGGTCCACCTTTTGCAGCTATTACAGCTTCAACTCTTCTGGGAAGACTGTCCACAAGGTTGAGGAGAGTGTTTATAGGAATTTTTGACCATTCTTCCAAAAGCGCATTGGTGAGGTCACACACTGATGTTGGTCGAGAAGGCCTGGCTCTCAGTCTCCGCTCTAATTCATCCCAAAGGTGTTCTATCGGGTTCAGGTCAGGACTCTGTGCAGGCCAGTCAAGTTCATCCATACCAAACTCCGTCATCCATGTCTTTATGGACCTTGCTTTGTGCACTGGTGCACAGTCATGTTGGAAGAGGAATGGGCCCGCTCCAAACTGTTCCCACAAGGTTGGGAGCATGGAATTGTCCAAAATGTTTTGGTATCCTGAAGCATTCAAAGTTTCTTTCACTGGAACTAAGGGGCCAAGCCCTGTGGCCAGGCCAAGTGATTAGGACACCTGATTCTGATCATTTGAATGGGTGAGCGAATACTTTTGGTAATATAGTGTATGTGGTGTATATGGCGTTTGTGGCTGAAAATGAATGCATGTAGCTGAATGTGGGTTTATGACTGTATATAATGACATGGAGCTGTATACGACTGTATGTAAGAATGATTTTAGAGTGTTTTTATTCTTTTGTATTTTACTTCCTGCAGGTTGACATTTTACACCTGTCCAGGGACTACAGATGAAAAATAGTCCTCGGACTAATTCTGGCATATTTACATGTAGATGTTTATTAATGTGCATTGTCCCTGAAATAAATACATAAATAAAAATAAACAAAATGTACATTTCCTTTTTTGGCAGAGAGTTATTCTGAAGAAATTGTAAGATAAGATAAGACTATTGATCTCACATTGGAGAAATTTACTTGCCACAGTAGCTCCAGGCAGGGGCAGTTTGAACAAGAAAGAAAAGTGCATGCAGGCGAAAATAAAATAAGTAATAATAAAATATGTAATAATAATAATAAAACAGTAACTCGGGAGAGTATGGAAAAAAAGATTGCATGCAAAAGAAAGTCCTTGTCATAAAATATTCTAACTTAACAAAAATGTACTAATGGGTGAAGATTTAACCATGCATCCAAATATGTAATTATAATTTTGTAAAATCAAGTCATGGATCAATGAAATGGAATAATAAATTAACAAAATAACCAACCAATCAGCGGGCCTCGCGCTGTCACTTTTTGATGACGTCTTTCTGAGGCGACCCCCAGCTTTCCCCATGTGTGTTTTGTACACACGCAGTTTACTTCCAATATTATCGTTTTTTCTCAGTAAATAATGGAAAAGAAAGGCTCGAAGTCGGTCTGGAAGAAACCAAATGTTGCACAAATCAAAGACGGAAATGATCCCGTGAAAAACTTTGAGAAATGGAAGAAAAGATACAACAAAACGAAAGCCCGAGTGAAGTATGAACGAGCGAGCAAAAAGAAGCCCGTATGGCAGGTCGAGAAGGAATATATTGACAGGCTTGTGCGCAGATACGACGAGATAAACACGAAAGACGCAGTTAAATTCTCCGATTTTCCCTTGTCAAAGAAAACCCTGTTAGGACTTCAGGAGGCGCAGTACCGACAGCCCACGGAGATCCAGCGGCAGACCATTGGCTTCGCTCTGCGGGGGAAAGACGTGCTGGGAGCGGCCAAGACGGGCTCCGGGAAGACCCTTGCCTTCCTCATCCCGGTGCTGGAGTGTCTTTATCGCCATCAGTGGACTTCCATGGACGGACTGGGGGCCCTGATCATATCCCCTACCAGAGAGCTTGCCTACCAGACCTTTGAGGTAAGACAGCAAATTGTTCCTTTTAGATTTTTTTTTTTTTGTAATAAATTTTGATTTGAAAATAGGAAATGGAGGAAATTTTGGTTTGACCCTAAAATGGAATAATGAAATGATAAGATTGTTCCATTTTATGAGTTCTCGAAATGACACAAGGA
This sequence comes from Paratrypauchen microcephalus, assembly GCA_036785185.1. Lineage (NCBI taxonomy): Eukaryota > Metazoa > Chordata > Actinopteri > Gobiiformes > Gobiidae > Paratrypauchen > Paratrypauchen microcephalus. The sequence continues at coordinate 667,256 of JAVJIX010000228.1, forward strand.
CCGATGTTATTGCATTTAATTTATTTCTGTAAATCTAATTTATTATGAAATCTATTTCTGTTCTGACACATAATGCCCCTTTAATTTCTCTATATTGTCTCTTGAAATAAAAAACAAAACAAAAAAAGAGCCCAAACGTGTCTGCCAATCTTGAATTAGTTTACTTACTCCTGTTCTTACAAGCCTTTGCATATACATTTATTACCATTATCTTATGTATATAATTGTGTCTCATCTGACACAGGTCTATTGCTCTTTGGTTGCTATGCCATCTATTTTTCTTCTTGTTCTTTTACCCTCTGTTTTATATTGTATATTATATTTGATGAGTGAGCTACCGTACCCAAAGCAATTTCCCTTGTGGATCAATAAAGTTTGTCTAAGTCTATATTAATCAAAAATGAATAGAAATGTACCTATCCATTTGCTTGTCTTGTTTGACAAATCCAAGATCACTTCGTAAGGAAAAAAAATCATTTCCTAGGCTGAGATTGAACTGATTTAAGATAAGATAAGATAATAATAAGACTTTATTGACATCACACAGAAGAAATTCACTTGCCACGTTAGCTCCAGGCAGTTTAGTGCAAAAGAAAGTTAGAACAAAAAAGTGCATGCAGACAAGATAAGTAATAATAATAAATAAGTAAATAAGAGAATGTAGGGGGAAAAAAATGCACGTTTAGACTATATTGTGGAGTTTAAATGTATCTATCTTACAATGTCCTGTTTAAAGTGCTTTTATTGCTCAAAAATAGATTGAAAAATGTATTTTTAACTGTGAGCAGGGTCACCTCTCCACAGATCTGATCTATAACTTTATCTGGTGATGTTATCTCATTTTAATGCCATTCTGTGAAACATTTATTGGTAAAGCAGGAATATGCCCAGAGAGACAATCAGTCGACAGACCTGCCACCAGAAAAGTTACACATTGCACTTTGAACTAAGTAATAAAATTTGACCTAAATGCTTTTTTTCCTCCATCTAGGTGTTGCGTAAAGTCGGCAAAAACCACGAGTTCTCTGCCGGCCTTGTTATCGGAGGAAAGGACCTGAAAAGTGAATCTGAGCGCATTCACCAAACCAACATTGTGATCTGCACCCCGGGGCGACTGCTGCAGCACATGGACGAAACAGCCACGTTTCACGCCTCAGACCTGCACATGCTTGTCCTGGATGAAGCCGATCGCATTCTGGACATGGGGTTTGCCGACACACTCAACGCCATTGTGGAAAACCTCCCTAAAACTAGACAGACACTGCTTTTCTCAGCCACTCAAACCAAGTCGGTGAAGGATTTGGCCCGCCTCAGCCTCAAAGATCCCGAGTACGTTTGGGTGCACGAGAAGGCCAAGTTTAGTACGCCGGCCACACTGGAGCAGAACTACGTGGTGTGTGAGCTGCACCAGAAAATCAACATGCTTTTCTCGTTCATAAGGAGTCACCTCAAGAAGAAAGTTATTGTGTTCTTCGCCTGCTGCAAGGAAGTGCAGTATTTCTTCAGGTAAAATATAGAAATGTATTTTTGAATATCGTGGACTCACCACCCGCGGGAGGATCCATGGGGTCTGGTGCATTGTGTTCTGGGTGGCAGATCTGCTTGGACTGCTGCTCCTGTGACCCAGAAATGGAATAAGATGGATGGATGGATGGATGGATGGAGTTTTATAATAGAAAATGACAGTGTAATCTAGAGTTGTCTAAAGGAACAATACCCAAGTAACTAATCAGTACCAAAATTTGTAGTATCAAAAGTAGATACTCATTTGAACAAGGATTGATACTGACTGATTGATACTTTTTTTTAACTTTATATCATCAGCATCAACATTTGTTTTGAATTAATTTCCTTGTTATAAATCGAGTTTAATAATGTTAGGGTAGTAACACCTTTATATTTCTTCACTTATGTAATCAACTTTACAGTCCTTTATACTATATATATATATACCAAGACATTTACAGGCATTCTGCTGGATTGTAGAATAAGCATCTGGTTATAATGATCAGGAATATCCAAAATATCGTCGTATTCTTTTTTGTTCAGTTATAATTATTAGAATGTATAATATACTTGTGGTATTGGCAAGACATGTACATTAATTTAAGGTACTGGATACAACAAGGCTAAGTTGTCCACAGTAGTAAAGCCAAACAATATGAGCCTACTTTACTAACCTGAATACTTGTTTTGTTTCAGAGCGTTTTGTCGCCTCAGACCTGGCATCTCTGTCCTGGCTCTTCATGGTAAACAGCAGCAGATGAAGCGAGTGGAGGTGTACAATGACTTTGTGAGAAAACAGCACGCGGTGCTCTTTGCCACTGACATCGCGGCCCGAGGTCTGGATTTTCCCGCTGTGAACTGGGTCCTTCAGGTTGACTGTCCAGAAGACGCAGACACTTACATACACAGGGTGGGACGGACCGCCAGATACAAGGAGGGAGGAGAGGCTCTGCTCCTACTGCTGCCCTCAGAGGAGAAGAGCATGGTCCAGCTGCTGCAGGACAAGAAGGTCCCCATCAACAAGATCCAGGTAAGTCTCAAATTAAAATACTCTCTCATAAGCCTGTACTTTTTATTTATCACTGTTACAACTCCCAATTCCAAAAGTATACAGCGTTGGAAAAAAATAAGAGACCACTGCCAAATTATCAGTTTTTCCAGATTTTACTACTTATAGGTATGTGTTTGGGCAAAAGGAACATTTTTGTTTGAGTCTATAAACTACTGACAACATTTCCCCCAAATTCCAAATAAAAATATTATGGTTTAGAGCAGAGGTCGGCAACCCGCGGCTCCAGAGCCGCATGCGGCTCTTTGATCCCTCTGATGCGGCTCAGTACATCGGTTCCTCATTTATCGCGGGGGTTACATTGTAAAAATAACCCGCGATAGGCTAAATCCGTGAAGTAGTCAGCTTTATATTGCGTGTATAAATATGCATGTATTTCACAGTCTCTCTGACCGAGGCGCCTGGCGCCGCTGCGCTGTTGCGGGTTTTGTTGTAGTGAGAACGCATCCGTGCGCTCTCAGGACTGGTTCCACCGCCTGGACTCCAGGTTCCACCAGTTCGTTCTGCGGAAACACTGCCGCTACTTCCCGATGCGCATTGACCACCCGAAGAAGTGTGCGCGTGGACATGTGCACCTGCTCATTGTGGTCAAATTCGTGACAGAGCATGACCGGCGCGACCAGCCCCTGGTGAGACGCACGGCCGCGGCCCTTCTGGCATGTGCCCAAATGCCAGACCGCTCAGTCCGTCACTGCTTCAGAGTCACACTGCTCGTGATCACATTTAAATAAATTTGGCAAACTAAACGCATTCTGTAGGCCTACTGTACAGGAGACACGGAGGAGAATGACGGACAAAGACAAACAACAGAACACAATGCGTGTTGATACACTATAAAAAAATCAGCGAAACAGCGAAGGATCACTGTATTTAATTAAAATGTTATTTTAGTTCGTTCATTTTCAAAATGTAATTCTATGGCACAAAGGTAAAAAAAAATGTTATATGCAGTGTTATTTCATTTTAAATTTCAAAAGTGTTTTGTGGCTCCCAGTGTTTTCTTTACTGTGTGAAATTGGTCCAAATGGCTCTTTGAGTGGTAAAGGTTGCCGACCCCTGGTTTAGAGCATTTATTTGCAGAAAATGACAAATGGTCAAAATAACAAAAAAGATACATGTTTTCAGACCTCAAACAATGCAAAGAAACAAGATCAAATTAATTTTAAAACAACATAATACTAATGTTTACACTTAAGAAGAGTTCAGAAATCAATATTTGGTTCAATAATCCTTATTTTTAATCACAGCTTTCATGCGTCTTGGCATGCTCTCCACAAGTCTTTCACATTGTTCTTGGGTGATTTTATTCCACTCCTGGTGCAAGAACTGAAGTAGCTCAGCTTTGTGTTTGTGTTGGAATTCAACAGACGCTGGAATGGAATGGCTGTAATACATGTAGAGATGCTGATTTCAGAAAAAAATGCAGTGGTCTGTTATTTTTTTCCAGAGCTGTATATGGGAAACTGTAACTGTACTTTACGTGAGTGATATGTTGGTGTAATCCCAGAGTCATCCAGAAGTCTTCCATGGTAACAACGATTTCAAAAAGTAGTAATCTGGAACAGGTTTTTAGGCAAATCTTAACACCTATCCAGATCTTTACTACAGAGGAGAATTTGGTTTTACTTGTATTTATTTTATTATAATAACTTGAACACATAGTTGCCATACAAACAAAAGTTATACAATTTGAAATCTGAGCGTTTCCTTAAAGCCTCGCTGCATAACATTTTAGCCAAAAAAAAGCAAAAACATAGAAAAACATGCACCTTACTGTGGGGGGCTTGCATCTCCACTGGAGGAGGGCCACGCCCTGCTTGACTCCATTTAAAATTTTTATTGGCTATAATATCCCACAGTCTGGCATTAAACGCATGTATCTCCATGCAGAATATTTAAATGTATGGTTTATTTATTTATTTAAATTAGGACAATGCATATTAATCAACATGTCAGCAGAGAGCTTCAGTGTAAATATGCTGGAGTTAGCACAATAGCTAATTTACACCTGTAGTCATAAGGCAGGTAAGAAAAAAAAAACACAAACAGAAAACAGAATACACAATAGACATTACACCAAGAGCATGTAGGTACAACAGACCCATCTCAGAGTTTACGCACCCCCAAAGTCAGAATAATCTACGTGTGTGAGCACCTCTGGTTAGTTTTCAGCCAATGTTTCAGAGCCGTTTTAAAGGCTGAATAGGTGCCACAGTTCCTGATGTGGGCTGGCAGTGTGTTCCATGTCTGTGAGCCTCTGATAGATGCCACAATTTGGCCAAATTTAGTCCTACGCCTTTTTGTTTTAGTCTCCTCTGGTCGATGCTCTGGTATTTACTCGGTCGGTAGGTTTTTTACCTATAAAATCCAGTACAGGAGGAGCAAGCCCGTTTAAAACTTTAAAAATGAGACAAGCATCCATAAATATCTGATAACTATCAAAATCCAAAATGTTATACTTAAGTAAGCTGTTTAAATGTTCTTTTTCAATGGAATCATGCAGATTACGTGCTACCTCCAGAAAACTGCTTTGTTTATGGAAAGATAATGCACTAAAAATCTTAATATCCAGTGGCTGTCTGTAGCAAAGTTAGTTAAATTATTTGTTGTTATTTTAGGTGAACCCGGAGAAGCTACAGAGTGTGGAGCAGAAGCTTGAGTCCTTCTTGGCACAGGAGAAGGAGATGAAGGAGCGTGCTCAGAGGTGCTTTGTGTCCTACCTGCGGTCCGTCTACCTCATGAAGAACAAGCAAGTGTTCGACGTCACCAAACTGCAGCTCGACAAGTACGCCCTGTCCCTCGGCCTCGCTGTCGCTCCGAGGGTCCGGTTTCTCAACAAAACTCCAGGACAAAGCAAAGAAAGCCAAGACGAGCAATCGAACAAAGAGGAGGATGAGGAACTGAAGAGGTTTAAGCAACAACTAAAAGGAGATGTTGAAGAAAATACCAAATCTGAGTCTGAAAGTTCGTCAGAAGAAGAAAGCGATGCGGAGTCAGGAAATGGCAAAACGGCCTTAGGAGAAACCGATGATGATGATGATGATTTGGACTTCCTCACGGTAAAACGCAAAAATGTTTTTAATCTCAAAGAAGGGGAAGAAAAAGAGGAAAAACTGAAAAATAAGAAACAAAACAAAGAAACCAAATACAAAGAGGCCAAAAAGCTACTCAAGAGGAATTTTCAAGTCAATACTAAAGTTACGTTTAGCGAGGAAGGGGAGGCTGTGCAGGTATGGCCCCCGGTTCAGAGGGCCGTGACGGGAAATGACGACGACGACGACGACGACGACGAAGAAGGAATATCAGGAATTAACATCGAAAAAGCAGAAAAGAAACTCAGAAAGGAGGATCAGGAGTTTGACAAAGAGGAGTACAGGAGGAAGGTGAAGGAGAAGCATCGGGAGAGAAGGCTAAAAGCTAAAGCAGCTAGGAGGAAAAACAAGCCAGAAGATGAGGAAGAGGATGAAGTGGTAGCATATTTGGCTAAACAGAGCGACGAAGAGGACGAATTTGATCCCAGTACGCTGCCCGATCCGGATAAGTTGTACAAATCCAGTAGTGAGGACGAGTACGGTGAGGAGGAAGAGGACAATCCTAAAGCAACAAAAAGGCAGCTAAGTAGTGAAAGTGAAAGTGAGGAAGAGGAGAAGCCAGTGTCTACAAAGAGGCTCAAAATAAAGCGACAGGAAGAAGAAGAGGACACAGTTCTGGACACTGGGCTTTCACTGGTGGAGGATGAGGAGCTGGTATTGAAGTTGTTGTCTGGAGGAAGATAGATGTGTTTATTGTGGAGTATATTCATTATTATTGGAGTATTCATTATTATTGGAGTATATGAATTTTAAATAACATAAAACTCTCACTCTTTGATTGACAGGCTGAACATGTCACAGTGAGGTGTGGAGATAAAACATTTGTAAAGAAAAGGATAGCTTTTTTTTTTTTCTCTCCACTAACTTTTCATGGATATTGAAATAAAATTAAATAAAATTCCAAGATGTGTTGTGATTCGCTTAGTCTATGGAGCTCAACAGTGGGCGCTTTCTATGTTCTGGAAGTAAATTTTCCTTTCATTTTTCCCATAGACTTGAGAATTTGTTGTGTTTTCTTAAATGTTTCAAATTTGGATAGGTTTGGATAAAAGCATGATGTATAAAACGCCTGGACAAAGTATAACAAAAAGTGGAGTAAAAGTAGGGATGCACCGATTTTTTTTAAATTTTAGCCGATATGATATCCGACATTTAGCCGATATGATATCCGATATTAACGGAATCAAGAACCCGGACATTTGAAGGATTTTATAAACTCCGGCCAGACAGCCTCTGAAAAGATGACGTATGGTCACCCTAAGTTGATCCGTTCTTAAGACTTCGCCCTACAACCACAACAAAGCGTATTCTTCCGCCGTTCGCGTTTGTTTACGTCGCTTACCGAGGACCTGAGGTAAGCGTAACCCGAGGACCCCCGTACACATTGCAGCGCAGGCGTGGTGAATGACGTCGATTGTAGCCTCGCGGAAATCGAAAAATACAGTAGGCTATTAGTTTTCTTTCTTTCTTTTTTAACCGAAGCTTGTACAATTAATTTGAGTATCAAATTTATTTTATTAAGTCCAATAAAATAATTTGGGTCGCATGCAAATCAACAGGGTCGGTCGGCAACCGGAAACTTAGATTTATTTTTTTTAGGCCTAAGGCGCTTTGTGCTACAATTTTGTATGAAAAGCGCCTTATAAATGTTTGATTGATTGAATGTTGCTTATATCGGCCGATATTAGCCAATACCGATATTTATTTATTTTTAATTTTGAGATAATATTTTATACAGACTGAAAATTATGCAAAATTAATTTTTGAATGTCTTCTTTTATTTTCAAAACGTGTTTTGACTCCTGATTTTTTTTTTTTCTTTTTTTTCTTTTCAATTTAAATGATAGATGTTATAGATGGGGGACGGGGGGCCAACTGGAACTAAACCAGGACCAGACCAAGGTCAGACCGGGACTGGACCAGGACTAAACCAGGACTGGACTTGCCTGGTTTACACCTGACCATATCACAAGTGAGATACGGTCTGGGAGCCACCTTCGAAATATCTCGTACCGGAGGTGTGATTTACGATCGCCAACAGCCGTTTATTGGGTGTTACGAATGTCTATCATTTGGCGTATATGTAGCCCATAGCCAGTCATGTCAGTTGTCAGTTCAAACTACAAGCTTCTGTTTGTCACGTAGTACGCGTCACCGTCTTTCTACCCCTCCCCGCTCTCTGATTGGCTCCCAGAATCGGGAGAGCTTGCTTGCCATAGTCGCCAGGCTGTCTTTCAGATTGGAACGAATGAAAGCAGCCTGGGATTTCCCAGGTTAGGACTGGAACCAGGTCTAGACCTGGGCTAAATCAGGACTAGACCAGGTCTAAACCAGGATTAAACCACCGTGTGTGGCTCTTTGCCTGGTTTCGTGCGGATCTTGCGTTCGTTCATGTCGAGGTTTGATGTGCTCGGACTGCGTGCCTCCTCAGGACCGTGGACGCGGTCCCGAGGAGGAGGCACGGTTTGGGCACGAGTCTCGAGCTCGCAGCCCCGGGCCCCCCCCCGCGCGCTTCACTATTAATAAATTTTGTTGAAAAGTTACGAAGGTTTGAGTGTTTAAACGAGAGAGAAATGTGAGAAAACGTTAATTTGAGGGATTACTGTACTGACAAATATCGGTCGTTAATATCGGCCCACTTTTACACATCGGGCTGATACTAATATGTTAAAAATTTTGCAATATCGGCCGATACCGATGTTAATGCTAATATATCGTGCATCCCTAGTAAAAAGTTTATTTTTACAGCTATTGATTCCCAATTTGAAATTTGAGTGGTCAACAACTTATTGTATTGAAAGATAGTGTATTTTAGGTCTCAGCTATGAACAGCAGCTATAGACACCTTTTTATATTTACAAAAAAATTAGGCGAGGATAAAAAAAACAAACACTTTTTATTGGTGTTCCAAGGTGTGTAACTTTTTCCAATCACATATGGAGTGAATGTAAATGCTGAGGGTAAAACTAGAGAATGTTACCTTTACACAGAGACCAAACATTTGTATATAATCCATATACTTCAATAACCGGTATGATTTTAATTTGGAGAGGTATTTTTAGGGACAATTCCTCAAAAAAGGCCCTCCACTGTAAGGGGTTAAGAGTTCAAAGTCATTGCTGAGGCTAACCATGGCGGTGACTAATATCTTTTAAGTCCAAAAAGTTTACAAGATACAGCGAAATGCTTTAATAACTTTGCAGTTTATAACGTTTCAGAAACAGATTTAAAATAAAATCATAGGTCTTGTGGTCATTAGTTAATATGTAGCTAATTATCTCCTGAGCATGTTTTCAACTTTATTTTATTTAATTTTTTTTTGCGGTCTATGAGAAAATGAATGGAAAATTTTGTTCTGGACCCATGGGGCAGGCGATCACTGCTTGTTTATGTTTATCTGTAACAATTTATGCTCTGATAAAATAAAAGTGTAAAAAAAAAGTTAAATAAAAAAAATAATTTGAGTGGACTGGTCAATAAATATGAAATAAATTTAATTAATGCGCGTAAGAATGAATTTGTGTGACCTACTTAGTTATAGAATGATTACATTACCAGAAAACCATCGTCTTCTCTAGCTGTAACAGTTGAGTCTTGATTTTATTATAATTCTGTGAGTTTAGTCCTGCCAAAATAAAAATGTTCGCACCAATGTGATGAAATATCCCCCTGTCCAGCAGGTGGCGCTAACGCCTCGACAACACCGCGTCCCGGGTGGAGTTTGGGGAACTTCAGCTTTGAGGTATTTTTAAAAAAGTTTGTATAAATAATTTAGTGTATTCGTTTTGCTTGAATATATTAAAACGAGGCTTTTTGTAGAAACTATTTAGAAGTGCAGGTTTGAACCGACTGAACTGGTAAAGAATGAGCTAACCGTTAGCATCTGCAACAGGTGGGCAAAATCAGTCACAATAAAACTCATCAAACATTATTTATAAAGCACTTTTCATACAAAAAATGTAACACAAAGCGCCTTACAGTGATTAAGGATTAGAAGATTGATTTTTTTGTTGATCTCACACAGGAGAAATTCAAATATATTAATCTAAATATCATAGATTTACTCCCACACTGGAAACGATGATTAAACACTCTTCACACTTTCTTTTTGGAAAATGTGTATTGACATTTCAGCAAATTTTAACTGGAATAAAAAAGGCGACATGCAGATGCCAGTTGGACATAGTCAAAGGTCTTGGACAAATCTGCTGAGCCCAAGAATTTTAATGAGGGACGAATGTTTTTGTTCTGAGCATTTCAGAAAATTTTCCCACTTCTCTACTTCTACTATAGGAAGACCGGTGAAATGCCATGGCTGGTTCAATAGACACACGGTAACAGTTTTTCAATTTAATCAATTAGGCTAATCAAATGAATGTCATATATAATACAAATGAATTAAAATTAGGTATTTACAGTCCACTGTGTGAACGATGGAGCAGATTAGCAACCTTGCTTCCGTCAGACTGTTCCAGGGCAGCTGTGGCTACAACAGTAGTGCGTTTGGAGTGAATGAATAATGACCGCAGTGGGGCAAACAAAGGCTTTGACAAACCTGTAAAGTGCAGTACAATCACGAGGCATATTGGTTAACTCAGGTTTGTCTCAATGTATTTTATTTGTTCAGAAGTAACGATGGACACCAATAAACCAGCTGAAGGTTCAAAGCCAGGCTTGGCAGAGACGGACACTGCTCTGAAGATTGTTCCTTCTTCTGGTGCTTCTTCTGCTCTGGTCAAAGCGGTCCCTTCACCTGGCCCTGTCCTGAAGCCCTTCTCTGTTTCCATACAGCCCAGTCCCACCACCTCTCCTCCTGTCATGGTGGTGGCAAAAATGAATGCCCCTGGAGCAGTGAGGAGCACCGTGACACAGCAGGTACAAAGGCCACACTGGCTGGTTCTACCCAGTCACAGTGAAATGAAATTTTTTAAAAGCACCGTAGAGCTTATGTTTAAGAGAGTATACAAATATGAACTGGACATACATGGTGATAAACTCTTATAATGGTGAACAGTGGAATTTATAAGCCACATACCATTTTGTGACAATAAAATATTTTGATTTCCATTTTCTGGATTACATTGAATAATCTGGTTGCTACATAGACATCTATAAATATGATTAATTTGTAAACACTATTAATCCTGACATTCTGAACTGCAGGTGACCAAGAACCTAAACCCAGGATGCCAGATTAGCCCTCCCACTCCAGGCCGAACAGTGGTGATCACTGTCCCCAGAGCTTCTGCCGCCTCTCAGCAAGTGAGTGTGGCTCCTCGAGTGGCCCAAACCACCACCGCACAGCTCCCGGCCAACTTCCAGATTCCTCCAGGTCAGACAATGGCTGGGACCCTGTGATGTGATAGAGATTAAGATCTCATAAATCAAATGTTTAGATAAATCCACTAGGTTCGTTATAAACAGGCAAAAGTCAACAAAGATGCAGTAGCCAAAACAATATACAGTGGTCCCTCGCTCTATCGCGGTTCACTATTCGCAGCCTCGCTGCTTCGCGTTTGTTTTGTTTTTTTAATAGTGTAACGATGATAAAAGGAGAAGTTCAATTTGTCAACTGGACAAAGTATGGATTGTACCTGGACGACTGAGGGACTTTTCACGCATCTTAATAGTGTAACATTGTGTTCTGCGTCCTGATTGGCTAAGAGACTGTAGACCTTTACCGATTGATAGATGGGGGATCGGGACCAGACCGGGACTAGACCAGGACTAAACATGGACTAAACCAGGTCTAAACCTGGACTGGTCCTGGACTAAACCATGCCTAAACCAGGTCTAGACCAGATCTAAACCAGGTCTAGACCAGATCTAAACCAGGTCTAAACCTGGATTGGTCCTGGACTAAACCAGGACTGGACCAGGTCTAGACCTGGACTAAACCGGGATTAGACCAGGTCTAAACCAGGATTAAACCACCACGTGCTGCTCTTTGCTGGTTTCGTGCGGCTGGTTTGTGGCTCGGGTTGAGAGGACACGGTCCGGGCTCCGCGGTTCGATCTCGTGCTCGCAGCCCCGGTGTACGCGTGGCCTCGTGCCGGTCGTGCTGCTCTGTCACGGATTTGACCACGATGAGGGGTGCATGTGTCACGCACTTCTCTTGTCACTGGATTCCTGCAGATCCAGTGACTCATGTCTCTGCTCCCCTCGCACGTCCGGCGGGGCTCCCGGCGGAGCCCCCACGCTTCACTATTAATACATTTTGTTGAAAATCTATGAAAGTTTGAGTGTTTAAACGAGAGAGAAATGTGAGAAAAGGTTAATTCCAGTCTGAGAAAATCGTATGTGTGTGGTGAGGCATTTACAGCCTTAAAACATGTATAATAATTGTAAAATATAAAGTTGTCGTACTTCGCGGATTTCTCTTATTGCGGGTTATTTCTGGAACCTAACCCCCGCGATAAACGAGGGATTACTGTATAATAATATAAAGTAAGTAAACAACCCCATTAACTGCAGGTAAATACTGCTAAAAACATTTATCACACAGTTTCAGAATTATTTTTGATGAATCCAAACTAACTTAATATTAATTAATATTAGGTTAACAGGTAATTTCATGGTTGTTCAAATTGGTTCAACATAATTTGGACAATCTGTATATAGTATAGTATAGTTTATTATGTTGCACTGTTTTAAGATTTTAGATCTTAGACTTTAGTTTTAACTTTAGATCTCTGTCTTAGATAGTTTTTGTTGTGTTTTGTCTTCATATTGTATTTTGTACACTGTCTTTTTGCACTACCTGGCCAGAGAGAAACGAAATTTCGATTCACTGTGGCTACGTTTATACGGCGACGATAAAAACAGAAGACGCAAAAGTGGCGTCTCGTCTTCAATTTTGTATCCCCGTTTAGACGAGCGTTCTCAACAGGAAATGTTTGTTTATACGAAGACGCAAAAATGGGCGAATTCGATTGAATATGCATGCCAGGCCGCTAATAAAAACACCTACCTTTTTCAGGACACCGACAGGGGCTCTCATCATGGTTGTTTCGCCCTCGATGTAGGGTGGGAGCTCATCGCTTAATGCAACAAGAGCTTGTTTAGTCATTCTGAAGTTTTCCACCCAAGCACTGTCAGCAACTAATCCATTCTCAAAATTGTCCCACCACTGACTGGTTCTGCCCGGTCTTGTTCAAACTCGCCTCTGTCACCTGCGACGTATTGTTATTGTTTTTACGGCGCATCCAGTCAGCTGTATGCGACGTGAACATGTTTTGCGCTTCTTGCCGTTTAGACGGAGACGCGACCCGGGCCGTCTTCAGAACTCCACACTCTGGAAGGAGTCTTCAGATTTTTGCGGTTTCAGAGCCCGACGGCGCCGCCGCCGTGTAAATGAAAGACACTTCCGATAGAATATTTTGTCGTATTCAGTCGCAATCGTCCTCGTCTAAACGGCCCCTGTGTATGTTGAACACATATGGCAGAATTGACAATAAAGCTGACTTTGATCTTTGATCTTTGATCTTTGAAGTAAGTAAACAACCCCATTAACTGCAGGTAAATACTGCTAAAAACATTTATCACACAGTTTCAGAATTATTTTTGATGAATCCAAACTAACTTAATATTAATTAATATTAGGTTAACAGGTAATTTCATGGTTGTTCAAATTGGTTCAGCATAATTTGGACAATCCCACCCTCCCATTTTTAACTACATTTTTGATAAGTGTTGTTTTATTTCATTATTAATAGTTAGTTAAGTAAATAAATTAAGATGTACAGTAGTAAACATTCTGTTTGGTTTATTTTGATGTTACTATTTGTATGCAGGTATGATGCTGATCCGCAGTGATAGTGGGCAGTTGATGTTGGTGTCGCAGCAGGCTCTGGCTCAGGCACAGCGGGCTACATGCCCCAGCACCGGACCCCCCACACCCAGCCTCCTCACTCCTCCGGTGGGTTATCAGCAAGGCAAATGCTCCACCATTTCTTCAGTAATTGCGAGGGTCTCAACTGGGCTCCAAAACTACCACAGTAACCAAAACATGCACTGGGAACCCCAAAATTAATTCAGTGTATCAGCAAATTTGTCAAATAGAACAAATGATCGCTGCACCTCCTGGACTCAAGGCCCCCCCATGCTGAAGACCCCTGGTGTTGAAATGTAGCTGTGACACCACACTGAGAGGTGACTTCAGGAATGAAATAATCCAGAGTCCAGCTGTCACCACGATGACGCAATGCACACATTCGCGAACACAGCCAGATACGTTTTTTAGAAATGGATTTAAACAACACATTTTCAGGAGTCTGATCAATACAAGCATTCATTCCTGTTTTGGTGTTTTATTTATTTATTTTTTTAAGTGAGTGAGACTGAAAAACTGTTGCAAATGCTAGCTAGTTTGTGACTTAAATTTTTTGTGACAGTGACTTGTTTGACCGCACAAATCATTTCACCCATTGTCATTTCAAGTCAGTTCTTTCTGGTCAGATTTTGCTACAGACAGGACAGTGCCTCTACTTAGCTCCACCAACAAACTCTATGCATTCTCCTTTCTGCTGCTGCGCCTATAAATCCATGTAATCCCATTCAAATAATAAGTTGACTATTAAAAAAGGACTTGTTGTTGGACTGTGAATTTAACTCCAAAAATGTCACTGTTTAGTCTCCAAATAAACATTGATACTGGCACATCTGCAGCTGCTTACATTACAAAAAAAATCTATATTGAATTAAAAAAAAAAAAAGTTTAGAGTTATAAAAATTTTTTTTTTTTTTTTTTTCTTTGTATGCAGCCGACTCCTTCACCAGGCAAAATTAATGACAAGGTGACTGTGATCCGAATGACAGCTCCACCCAACTTCCAGATGTCTCCTGTACAGAAGACTGCCCTGGTAAAGGTAAAACTAATTCATAATAATAATTATGAAAAATAATTGTGTCTTGGTTCTGATACATTAAACATTAAATTGTCCAGGTTATCAGTGTACCCCCGAAACCTGCTACGGTCCTGAACCAGCCTCGAATCCTGACTTCAGTCCCAAAGCCAAAGAAGGACGCTGCATCTACTTTTAGTCAGGTAGACACAGTAGAGGATTTGTGATGAATAAAAACATACGAACTATAACTATATGAACTTTTTATTGCTGTTTTATTTTCATTTATTTCAGGAAACACTGGAAAGCGTAAAGAAGTGTAAGAACTTTCTGGTGACTCTCATCAAACTGGCCTCTAGTGACTCGAGATCGGCAAACATGGCCAACAACGTCCGAGGATTGGTCAAAAGTTTACTGGTGTATATCCATCAGAAGTAAATGCATAATTTCAAATGTTTTACTTACAGTATCACACTACAAAAATGGTTGATTTTCTAGGAAGGGAAGTTGGAAGCAGATGAGTTCACAGAGCAGCTTTATTGTGAGCTGAAGTCCACACCACAGCCCTGTCTTGTGCCTTTTCTGAAGGTAACCAGAGTTTCAGTGTACAATTTGTGTACTGTTATGTAGTGCCATGCCTGGTTTACATTTGCTCTAAGATATCAGTGAATTTGTAATAATGATGAAGTGAATGGCAGAAATGTGAGTTTTACTGTTAATTTTCTGTTCTGTACAAGAACAGGGTGAGTGGACGTACTTGATATGTGTGATAATGACTGTGTATTCGCTCAGATTATTATGTTTTTCTTTTGTCATGGACTAAAAAGAATCTTTAAAGGTCTGTCCTTTAGAGTGAGAGAGGTATATTTGCATTTACTCATACCGTATTGTGAACATGCTTTTCATTTCTTCTCAGAAAAGTCTCCCTGCTGTAAGAATCCTGACTCCTGACCCACAGCTTTTTATTCACCAAGCAGCAACTAAAACTTCCAGTGCCCCCAAACCTGCCACTGACACAGCAAAGCAGGTACACATCACAGAAGTGAAATTCATTAGTGAATAGATTTGAATGATTAAACAGAATACAATAATACATTTTCTTCATATCAATTTGGACATGTAGTTGATGCCTCCTCCCAAGCCATTGGCATCTGGATGGTTTTCTCAATCCAGAAACAAAGTTCTTCCCAAATCAACAGGACTACAGTCTCCAAGGAACTTCACAGGTGACAGATTTGTATGTGGAGATTTGAGCAAAATGCCAAAAAGTCATATTGAACGTTCGAAAAGACGTATTTCATTTTATTTTTTGTTTATTTAGAACCGATTAATGTGGCTTTTACTAATATGATTCGTGACTTTTTGTTTTTGTTTGAACCTAACCCATCCAGTACCATTTAGCAATAGAGTTTCAGTTTTATTCCCCTTAAGTCCAAACTCCACTCTAAAGTGGATGCAAATTAGCTCTTATCAGCTAACTTGGGCACATTTACATTGTTTTGATGTTGATTAATGTGCATTGTCCCTTTTTTAGATGAATAAATAAAATAAATAAATAAATAAAGCTCACTGTTTCCATTTCAATGATTGAGACTGACCAATGTCATCTTAAGTGTTTTGAATTGAGTAGCTACAGCTCTGGAAAAAAGTAACAGACCACTGCAAAATTATCAGTTTTTCTCATTTTACTACTTATGGGTATGTGTAAAGGAACATTTTTGTTTGAGTCTATACTCAATAACCCCTATATAACTACTGACAACATTTCCCCCAAATTACAAATAAAAATATTATCGTTTAGAGCATTTATTTGCAGAAAATGACAAATGGTCAGAATAGCAAAAAAGATGCATGTTTTCAGACCTCAAACAATGCAAAGAAACAAGATCAAATTCATTTTAAAACAACATAATACTAATGTTTACACTTGAGAAGACTTCAGAAATCAATATTTGGTGCAATAACCCTTATTTTTAATCACAGCTTTCATGCGTCTTGGCATACTCTCCACAAGTCTTTCACATTGTTCTTGGGTGACTTTATTCCACTCCTGGTGCAAGAACTGAAGTAGCTCAGCTTTGTGTTTGTGTTGGAATTCAACAGACGCTGGAATGGAATGGCTGTAATACATTTAGAGATGCTGATTTCAGAAAAAAATGCAGTGGTCTCTTATTTTTTTCCAGAGCTGTACTTTTGAGCTTATAAGGAATAATTTTCAACAGTGAAGAGTGTGATTGTCTACTGTAATTTGTAACAACATAGCAGCATTCAGCGATGACTTGCAGGTTTTATAAAAGATGTGTGTTTTGAAACGTCCTAACAGGCATAATTTAACTGTCGCATAGTGTACCAAAAGCGCTTCAATTATTGAAATGGAAAATGGATGAATTTAATTTCCAGTATAATTTTCCCCCTCAGGTACCCTTTCAATGCGACAATCAAATGAGCATCCTCATCAAATGTCCAAAGGCACCTCAGGATCCTATAAGTATATAATTTTTATTGAAGTTGAAGTAGTGGAATGGTCGTTAATTATCATTTTCTGTTGTTTTTCCAGAGAAGATGATGACATAAATGATGTGGCCTCTATGGCTGGAGTGAATCTCAGGGAGGAAAATGCTCAGATCCTCACCACTGAAGTCGGTGCTGTGGTGCAGTCCTGCCAAGACCAGCCCTTTCTCGCCCCAAACGCACTGCTTGCCAGAGTCCTACAAATGGGTAACAGTCCAGAGCCTGTTTAGTTCCATTACTTTATATGGTGTGCAATGAATGTTGGCATATGGATTTTTATTAGTGGTACAGAGGAGTAAATTGCATGACCACTGCTTAGTCCTGGTTTTGTCTGGTCCCACATATGGTCTGGTCCTGGTTTATAATCATGTTAGTTGTAATATAGTTCTTTGAATTAACATATTACATTCGTTATCTAGATTAGCACTCAGATTAGATCATCCTGGTACATTTTAGGCATAGAATATTCCCATATTAGCCTAAACTCAGAGTAGGTTCCATGCATCAATTTCCAAAACACTAAAGGCATGACCCTGGTTTGTAGAGCCAAAATTATATGACAGGCTTGGCTTATGTACTTTTTATATGTATTAAATGTGTTTCTTTCCAGGTCAGCCTTTAGAAGTCACAGAGGTGGGCCCAGAGGTGACAGCGCTGGTCTCTCACGCAGCTCAAGAGTTTCTGCGCACTTTGCTGGAGAAACTGTCTGTTATGGCCCAACACCGCAAAAACCTCATCAAGGTACTATTACTACCAGTGACGTTCGGTGAGGGTCATGGCTGCTGAGGCAGTGACATCACCAGGTGTCGGCAAGTAAATTTGGCCCTGGGCCAATTTCTCTCCCTGTAAGTGACTGGAGCTCGTAATATTTTTGCTGTGAAGTTGAAAATTAATTAGTATTGTTCAGTGCATTTTCCAGACCGAGTAACATCATAAACTAAAATAGCGACGTTTTTAGCGTGATCTGGCTCTGAATGTGAGCGGTGGACCCTCATGTTTAACGAGGCTTCTTTGCAAAATTTTCAGGTCACAATATCCCATCTGAGTCCAGATATTGTCACAGCAGGTTGAGAAAAGAAGGAAAAGCAGAAAAGACAATTTTTTACCAGCTGTTTGAAAAGAGCGAGTCTTTCATCCCGTAGTCTGGAGCAAACCCTTTAGTTCCTGCGTTGGTCTTCCTTAAACTCCTGCTTCAACTGAAAGTCCAGTTTAGAAAACTACTTGAGCTTTAATATGAAATCTTCCTCCATTTAAAAAGTAGGGCCAGAGAAGAAGAAAAAAGTAAAGTTGAACGGATTATTAAACTTGACTTGCTAACTCTAAATTGCAGCCTGCTGTCACTTATTCTAATCCACTGCCCCAGAAGTTGCCCCTGGGCTCACGAGTGCCTCTACCATGAGGCCAGGTAACTATGTGCCTCACCTGGTGTCTTTTCACAGCTGTTTTGCTTTAGCATAGTGGCTAGCCGTCACTGCTGAGCTACAGCACAGTCAGTCCATGGCCGTTTCCCAATTCAGCGACAGCACGCTTGTGAGTGTGCACTCGGTCTGTCGTCGAGACGGCGCACACTCGCTCTGTCCTTAGTGCACTACATTTCTCACATGGCCGTCTGCGAAATGGAACAAGTCCCGCCTCAGCTCAATGAGCCAGGTGGTCTGCTCCTTGTTCCCTAAAGACAAAAATATTATACTATTGCGACTAGTAATACTTGGAATTGGGACATGGCCAATGTTCCCCCTAATTTTTAATGTGTCTGAGCAAACACACACTAACTCCACATCCGAAATGCCCCCCTCCCCGCGCGCAGCTCGCACTTTGCAGATATAAAAAAATGACCCCACGGCTGAATAAAAAGCGGTGATCTGCTAAAAGCTCTTTCATCCCTGATTTACAGTGCGCTGCATAAGTTTAGAGTAAACGTTGGACATGGCTACACTGTAGAATATCCAGCATTACAACAGCAAAGGAAATATAGAAGTGTAAGGGGAAAAGCATGTGAACGGTAATACAGGTGCCGTGATCTATGCCGTTACGGCTACCGTCACACATGTTTAGCGTAGTTTATGAAGAGTTTCATGTAGCATAGTTGTAGGTGAGGTGAACCAGTACGTATATTTTATAGTGACGTCGCAACTCTCGCTTGTGGATGTCGCTGGCGAGTCGGTCTTTGTAGTCATATATCGTCCCGCGCTGTGCATGCTGGGGCTTTTAAAGGTCCCATGGCATGACATTTTCACTTTCTGAGGTTTTTGAACGTTAATGTGAGCTCCCCTACCCTGTTTAGGGGCCCCCCCATGGTTAAAAGTTGTGAAATGTCTAAACTGAGCATTTGCGATCCTTTAATGCGTTACAAAAAATCGGAGCTCAAACGGGCGATTTTGAACAAGGCAGATCGAAAAAAGAAACGTCAGATCGAAAAAAGAAATGCAAATGCAGTTCCACCCCCGTCTGTCTGTACTCAGCGTCTCTGTAAATCACGCCCAGAGAGTTTGGACTGCGAATGCGCTAGGCAATGCGAAATGCGTTTTTTTATTTGCCTGGAGGCACGTCCGAGTGTTTCTAGGCTCGGAAGTCCTTTATCTGAGCCTCTGGACCTTTGAACAGCAGTGGTTTAATTTTATTTTATGTGGAAATGTGTTTATTTTTCAATGGAACGCTTCAAATCTCTCCCCCCGTGCAAAAACGAGGAAATGGATCAGCTGAGGCTCAGAGCCGAAAGCGGAGAGTTTGGCCACGCCCCCACCCTCTACTATTGGCCAGCTTTTTTCCTCCTCATTTGCATTCAAGCAACAAGGCCCATTATGGAGTGTTCCAGAGAGAGAAAAAATACTCTTTCTCATCTTATTTCTGTTTCTCATGCACTGAGTGTTGATTTTGAAGAAGGATTCATTTACAGTATTAGGAAACCATTAAGGAGCCATATAAAAGCATCAAGAAGTACCATGTCATGGGATCTTTAAGTGTGCGAAGCGTGGATTTTTGCATGCTTGGTCCACGCCCCGATTTCCATGGAAACGACGGCGCCGTTCAGAGCTCGTCTTAACGGTGCAGGGGGAAAAAAACAAATGGATGGATATGACGCACATCCCGTTCCAAGGACGCTCACAAGTGTGCCGTCGCTGAATTGGGAAACGGCCCATGTGAGGCACGAATGGCTGGTGCCTCTCCACACCAGTATTTGAATGGTAAAAGTGAAAATTCAGCAATTTTGAATTAAAAAATGGCAAAGATAAATAGAAAATAACTTTATAGAACAAATCATTGGATACTATAACCATTTAATTTATTTTTTCATTTTACTTTTTTTTTCTCTCTGTGATGACAGGTCCTCACCTGCCTCTATTGACCGCACGTCACTGATTACTACCATATTCTTTCAGAAAATATCTTTAAACTAAGGACAGATTTTTGTTTGCGTGCCTTAACAGGACGACTGGTTACACTCCAGAGTGAGTGACGTTCGCGCTCAGCTGAAGTTTCTGGAGGATGTGGAGACTTTGAAAAAGAAGAGGAAAGATGAAGAGGACCGAGAGAGGCTGATGCGACTGGCCCGAGTGAGCATATCAGAAATATGTATACATAACTCATTAATTAAATGCATGAATGCTTTTTGTGAAGATAAAAAATATTCTCCACAGAGCCGTGCACATATGGAAGACCCAGAGATGCTGCTGCTGAAGCAAAGAGCCAAGGAGGTAATCGATTAATTCCTCCCACTGCAAATAGAAATCACAATGTTGTAGTATGTTTGACTTGCAGTTCAAAGTATGGTTTTGCTGATGTTAATTGCTTGTTTGTAAACCTGTGTGTGTGTGTGGAGCCTGAGGTGAGACAGAGATGTGAAGCAGATGAAAGTACAGTTTGCTCTATTTAAAGAAGCATAGTTCACAAGCGCCTTCTCAAACATACACTCCACTACGCTCTATCATCATACACTACTGCACTCTACCATCCAAAGCAAAATTAAATGTAAAAAAAAAGATATGTATTCACTCAAGTCTCATTTCTTCTTTAGTGCTATTATGTTTGTTCTGGATTTGGTAAGGTTATAACGAAAAAGATTAAATTTCTACAAGGAAATGGACTGTCTCCAGGCGTACCCTGCTCTGTCCTTAGACCTTTCTCCCAGCCCAGAAAAAATACTACTTGGTCTCTATGATTAGTGACTCTATATTTCAATAACTTACACATACTAACAAATGAGTTGGAGGTACTCTCAAAGAATAACATAGTGGTAATCTTAGAGTAGTAGAAGGATGTCAAAATGTTTGTATCCACAATATATTTGACATAACTTACAGTGGAGTTTTGTTAAATTTGGCTGTAAATGCAGTGTTCTGTGTGGCGTTTTCAGTTGCAGCAATTGGAGCAGGCAGCGCTGCAACACAGGGAGGCCAACCTCGCGGCTCTGGCTGCGATTGGGCCTCGGAAGAAAATGTCCCTCGACTTGGATGGACAGGTTTGTATTGAGGGCCATGAAAATGGAATTGATCACATAAAAATGGATCTAAACTCGCCAAGCTTAAATGCATCAAAATCTGATTATTATCAGGTTACTGGACCTTTAAGATTATTAAAATAAATCTGTTGTATGTAATCATAGGGACCATAATGAGAAAGAAAATGGGTGATTTTGAGTGTACATGTAACCGTAGCCACTATCTTTTTTTGACTTTATGAGATAATTTGAGATGGTTGTCGACTGTATATTACAACTCTTAACTGTTGTTTCCAATCACACTTCAACAGATATACTGATGATTTAGTTGATTTAGTCTGTAATTATTGTGTGTTTAGTTTTATTGTTGCATGCTGTAGATTGAAACACAAAGTCTGTTGTCTGGAACCACTCAGCATCCTCCTCCTCATGTCTCAATATGATAAAACAACAAGGCGCCCCCTCTAATGTGTCCTTGAATTTGGTCAGGGCACTTTGTATTGCTTATTCCAGCCTAGCACGTGAAGAGTTGCAAGAGCAAGGACTTCTTGGTTAAAAATGTCAGAACCCCAGAGGGGGAACTGTAAGCTATTGAAGAGCCAACTGTTATAGGCAACATTTTAAGGCTCTTCCATTCTCCTTAAATCTTTTTCTGTGAGTTAGAAATAATGTAGCCACCTCCCCTCTCCAGCAGTTGACGAATGTCTCTCACTGCACTCCACGTCTGTTGTACTCAATCCTAAATAAAGTGTTATGTTTTGTAAATTATTTAGCCATGTGTTCCTTGTTTATTAGGTTTGTGTGCTGCCCCATCTCGGTGTTCCGAGAGTGAGCCGAATCATCTTGAGAGACCTATTGCAGTGTATGGAGCAGGACCGCTTCCTCAGGCACTCCCTCACTCTCTACAGAGCCATGCAGTGAACCCCTAAACTACCCCAGTGTGGGGTAGCTATAAGGCTTGTTACAATCACCACAACAAACTATCAATACATTCAATTGTTTTTTTTATTTCAATCTCTTTCAGTGTATATAATTTGAATTCATTGAATAACTTATTGTTTATTATTGCTGTTACTATAAAGTAGAATGTAGAAAAATAATTTATTTTTTGTAAATCACTTCAGAAATTGAGGTGTGCTGTGTTCTCTTTGAGTTATTGTTTTGTTTTCCTATTAAAAATCACAGTTTAACTCAACCTTTTTTTTAAACTTTATATTGTCTTTTATTAATTGTGATAGAAGTCATATGCAAAATTTATATAAGTGAGTTGCCCTTCAGTTTACTAGACAGTTTTTCTTTACTTTTTGCTGCATAGTGCTAAAACATTGTGAGTCATATTCAAATTTAGACACAATACTGACTTTGTACAATTCTGTCCCTACAATCATTATATTGTTATGGCACTGTTGAAACAACGAAACTACAACATGAAATGGAGTGTATTGCCATTGCACAACTCTAAAATACACAAATTAATGAGAAATACATTCAGGATTGGAAAGAATGCTAAATTAACTGCTTGAGATTGTCTAGTGCTAATATTGATAATCCAGATCAAAAAACATGAAAAATCTGTACCTTTCAATCCAATGTGGCTTGTGAAAAATTGCATCAATGTGATGAATAATATACACTGGGTTGCAACCAATGCTCCTTTCACATATGGAAGTGTTGAAAGTTGGTGAATTTTTGTTTTGCTTCCTAGAAAAGCCTTAATCCTCTCCCCCAGTTCCCCAAACACATGTCTGTTGTTGTGTTATTGTAGGCTCCTATTTGTCAGGCTCCTGTTTGATTGTGATGATGTGGACACTGTCATGGCCGTCTCTGCGAAGAACGTATTCGCTGAACTGAGACGAGTCGACTCCTCCGCCACAAGATCCGCAGATCTTGAAGCCCTTCCGCTGAAAACTCTCCAGAACCTGTACAGAGCACGGAGATGCATGGAAAACAAATTATAGTGGTCCTAACATTGAGCCTTGTGGCATCCTGTATCAGCAGAGCATCATTTCTGATTAATACTTCACTGTAAGCGCTTTAGGGACGCTCTGCTGTGATTTGTTAGAACAGGGTTAAAATTTAGGTTATGAAATTGGTTATGATTGAGTTGAAGGTAAGATATAGGAACAGGCATTTTGGTTAAGGTTAGGACTTTGGGACAGATTTACTCAGTTTTGGTGCTAACCATCATTTTACTGCTCTTTCCCTCTAGGTTTCTTTATTGAGCCATGTGTGCCTTTGTGGAGGAAGGAACTGTCTACAGCAGACCTGGGCAAACTGTTCCACAAAGGGCCAGTGTGGCTGCAGGTTTTTGTTCCAACCAACCAAGACCACACCTTCAGCTGTCTGAAGACTGAGATCAGTTGATTAAATTAGTCAAGTCTGGTGTGCTGCGGCTTGGTTGGAAAGAAAACCTGCAGCCACACTGGCCCTTTGTGCTCAGGTCTGGTCTACAGTGAACTTAAAGTGATATGACAGGTTAGAGTTCCTTTTCACTAAAAAAAAAATTAACATCATTAGAAGATTTTCCTAACTGTTAACAATTTTACAGAGGTAATTCCAGTTCTGTGTCTTAGCCAACATGAAAACCTCTCAAATGCAATTGTGCCTTTTAAATGTGTGTAAGTTCTATTATTGTGGTTTGTTTTGCCACTTGTAAATAAATCAAAATTATGAAAAGTATAATTGTATTACAAGGACCAAAGAAACTATTAGCTAAATTCTCTCATTTTACACAAATATGCAAGAATTTAGCTAATAGTTTGAGAGACTTAAGTTGATGGAATTTACAAACTATTAGCTAATTTCTCTCATATTTTGTTCAGACATCATTGACCTTAACAGCTGAATCCAATACATTTCTCAAGCTAGAGCAGTGTATTTGGGTTTAGATCCCTGGGGTCTTTCACTCATTTATCTCTAAAGTGCATTAGTTTTGGTCCATGCCCGAAGGACTGCTCTGTCCCCTTCGCTTCAGTCTAATTTCCCATGAGACTAGCTGGCAAATAATGTTCAGCTCAGAGTAAGCTAAGGTAAAGTAACTGTGACAGGCTTCTGATAAAATGCGGTGATTGGCTTTAATGTCATCAGAAGGGGGCCAAACACTCCTGCATCCTTTCCTTCAGTAAACATCAGCAAAAGTAATACAAGGTGATTTTTTTATTATTATTATTATAAACACATTTGAATTCAGATGTAGCGCAACAATTCCAAAAACGGTCTACACTTGATATAGAAGTTGTATATGAGTTGCATCCAAGTTTAAAAAAAATAAAATAATGATATTGCTGGTTTTAAACAGTGTTGGTTAGTAACTAAATTGTGTTGTGTTTTTACACTATATAATACAATTTAAACTAAATGTCTTGTAAGTATCCACAAGCTACTTGGTCCATATAACAGAATACAAAGTACATTTTAATTCTACCTTCTGCGACTAAATAACTTCAAAGATTTATCACTAGTACTGATTTTCTGTCAGACTGGAATGGGTTGTACACTGGAGAGTTGGTGAGAACACAACTGCACCAAACCTCTACTATACTTTGTTATTATGATGATCAACGTTTTGGAGTTAGAAAATTATTAAAATGACAAAAGTAAACTCATCAGATTTCTTTTTGATCATGGTCCCTCTGATTACTCACATCAAATTTGCGGTTTCCATGTCATTTAAATGATCTTAAAGGTTCAGAAATCAGATTATAATCAGATTTGGGTGTGCATGTAAACATAGCTATTGTTAGTACCTGCACAGAGGTGAGCTGACAGTAGGCGCTGAGCGGAAACCTCATGACGTGTGTTGCACTGTGGTTCCAGGCGTCTTTGGCTGCCCTCCTCAGAACGTCCTGCACCTCGGGGAACACCTCGTGTAGCACGTCCCTCTGAGTGCTCACACTGACCCTCTCCCCCACACCAAGACTCACATGAACCAGAGCACAGTCCACCCACAGCGGACTGTCCTGTCTCTGTGCCCTCCACACCTCTAACTCCGCCTGCAGAGGGGCCAGCTCGAAGAAACACGCCTCCTCATACAGCACAGAAAACTCCTGAGAACAACACATAGACAGGTCAGGAGCGCACACATTCATGTATTTCATACTCTACATCTGAAGTAAACAGTGGTTCTAGGGCTGTAGTCTACTAAAGAAATGTTTAGTCAACTAAAGACCTGTGTGTGGATTAATGGACTAAAAGGGGGTGTGGCATGGGTCTTGCTAAAGCTCTCAAAATGATTAAAGAGGTGGTATTTTACTTACATGGGTATTAACTGCTAATGCATAATGTATTTAGATCACCATGCTACCTTTTATTGTAAGTTTCACTTTGACAGACCAAATCTACCCTCCCTTTTCTCCCCGCGCTTCGTCACTCTCCCTTCAGAAAAAATGGTTTAAAATGAAATAAAAAAATGGCCAAAGGACTACAGCCCTATATCTACTCGTGATTTGATGCCTTGGCAGATATGCTATTTTGCTTTTCCCTGTCCACTCTTATTAGTCATGATGAGTGGAATACTAGTTTAGTGTGAACTCTCAGAACAGGCAGTTGTAAGCCGTGTCTCAGTTCTCAGTGTACACAGTTTGGAGCGTGGTTTTAAGGGCATGTACGTCACATCCAGCAGGACGACTGCTGTCCCATTTCTTTTTTGTCCCATGCACAGTTAACACGCGGTCTGAAGACCGCAGTCATTTTCATTTTATAATTTGTGATACTAGATTTTAATATTACACCATGCCTATGCAGCAGTGCCAGTTACATTTTCTTTCTATAGAATTGGAGCGAACGGTGAAGTCATTTCAGCGCATTTTTGGCCTTGGTGAACGGCCTTCATGTATAATGTCTGCCCAATCTACTAATATGAATTGGATTGTATGAGTTAAAGTAATGTTAATTTATGAGTTAAAGGCAGGCATCTATGGTGATCAAAATGACTGGACAGTATTAACATTGTTGGATGAAAGATGACATTTTCACTTGAGTGCCCTCAATGGCAGTATTGTGTTGTTTTTGTGGTGTCACTGTAGTAAACATAAGAAATAGCTAAATGTTACCGAGACATGTTAGTACCTGTTGAAAGACAGAAACTCACTTTGAAGTCCTCAGGGAGCAGCAGTTTGGAGGTGCGTAGAAAGTTCAGGATGTAACGAAACATGGGACCATCTCGATCAATAAAATAATGCTGTTTTAGGCTGTCCAGGACAATGGGCTCTGTCCCATCGAACAGACGCCCAATCCTAAAACCAATGATGGAGGAAAAATGGAGAACATTACACATTTTAAAATGATAATAGAATTGAATGTGTGAGTTATATATATGCTTGTCTGAATGTAACACAAACTTGAATTGTCAGTAGTAGAAATGAATTTACTTTTCACTTGGAGAACAACCAATTTATCATTCTCATAGGATATGTGTGGCTCAATAGTGACTTTTTAAAGTTGCACATTTAATTTTTCTTGTGGAGGGCTTTGCCTATGAAATGTTCCACAATATGGCATTTAATTGATCTGTCTATAAATATCTATTACATAAATTGCTACAAATCTTTGAGAAACATGCATTCCGACTCCATGTTGGCTGAGACATAACTTGCTGTAACCTGTTTGTTTCCATGGAGATGAATGGTTTAATGCTGTACCATGGAACATTCTAGGCAAAGCAAATATTACCTTGAGTCAGGGTACTTGGTAAGTGTGGCCAGGCTGCTGGTGTACATGTGTCCCCCTACATCGATATGGACCGGGGCGGTGCTTTTGGAAAGTTTGGCTTCTGTGGGGATCCCAGCTGATCCCAGAGAGGAGACCGGAGAAGCAGGGCACAGTGGAGGGTCACCACTGCCCAGGTTGTCCTGGAACAAACGATAATACTGGTTACTGGTTGATTGATTATTAATGTTCATTGTTTTTGTTTTGCATATTTTGGTTCTAAAAATTTCTTGTGGTCACAAATTATCCAGTTTAATAATATTTTCTTGAACAAATCTAAAGAGTATGCCTGGAGTGGTGACCGTAAAATTCAAAGTGGCTCAGTCTTGTTCCAGGTCCTGAAGGTGGGATCTGCTGCCAGAGCCTCAGAGCTACAGAGCATCTATGTGTGAGGAATGTAGAGGGGCCAGCTGCAAGATCCCCTCCTCACACACACCAGCTCTGGACTCCTGTCGACTCTGCTCCCCAGCTCCACATCACTGTGTTCAACTGTATTTTGGATTTTTGGATGAGCAGAGGACCATAATCCAGAGTGCACAGTACTGCAATGCAAATACAAGACTTTTATGGAACACGGTCTCCACACATCAATGGGTTGCAGCTGCAATCAGCTGTTTTCATCAGTAGCAAAATACGACAGTCTCCACCGTCAGGCTGTTACCAATGGCAACAGATGCGGTTTGAATGAGGACACACAATCCTGAGGCAGAACACAGCAGTGTAACGAACAAGAAGTGGGTTATTGACAAGAATCTACTGCCTCACTGAACACCACTGTGGAACCCCACTGTGTCCTCATAAGCCGTAGGCTCAACCAGTTTAAAGGTTTGGTCATGAGGCTCTACCCTCCAGACCACCATCATTGCTATAATGATACAGCCTACTGAAGAAAACCTGTACCCTACCTGTGGGGTCTCAGTTGGAGTTCTGGAGTTGACTGTGGGCTGCTCTTGCGCCTCTGTGGATCTAGCGGGCTCCGTGATGCCACTGTGCGTCCCACCAGAGGGTCTCACGCACAGCCTTTTTGGCCCTGGAGAAAGCTCTCGCCGCTGGGACGGCGCTCCGAGCTGCAGCTGAGGCTGCACGTGGCTATTCACTGTCGCCTTGGTAACACAAAGCGTCCTCGCGCCCACGATGCTGTTGAGCGTTGCTATGGAGACGGCGCCGATGCAGTGGTTGGTGTAGGTTTTGGAGAGTTTTGCGGCGCGTGACAACATCTGCATACGCGTGCCCAGCAGGTTTTTGCCTATAGCCTTGTTCTCAAACCACGTGGCGTCGCTGGAGCAGCAGTGGTCCCGTGGGCGCTGGAAGAATGCGCTGCACAGCGGGTTCCGCTTGGACACATACTGGACGAAGCTGGTGTATGGACAGAGTGGTGTTCCCGTCTCGTACATGCGCGGGCGTGTATCCTCCTCCGCGTCCTTCCGCTTGCCCCACGCGCCGCTGCGGGACTTGTGGTACTGCCCCAGAGCCTTCAGGTACACGAACCTCCTGCCGTCCTCGTCAACAGCGAGACCGAACGAGTCTTCTTCCAACTCACGCTGGTTCTCGCGCCCGCGCGTGCAGAAGTACATACACGTCTCGAACCACACTTTGTTGAGTAGCCCAAACGGCGAGTCTGCGTGGAACACTGGAGACTCGTAGAGCCTGCGTAGGTCAGCTCTGGTGATTGCTTGTTTCTGGACCACAGGACCCGCGCCCTGCTCCTCCAGCCGCCTCAGCACCGCCGCCAGGGCCAAGTTTGCGCTTCGCAGCTCCGGGTCCTTGGTAAGGTCCAGAGTGCGACAGTAGGGCGGTTCGTTCAGGTACCGGTTCAGAGAGCTGCGGATACTGATCAAAGAGGATTTACTGTACAACTGTCCGCTTTTGGAGCGCGCCTCTGCGTAAAAAGAGCGCAATAGCGCACACAGAGACTCTTTGTCCAAAGTCTCAAAGTCGGGGCTGTGCGCCTTGTCGCTCAAGAACTCTCTGAAGATGCGAACCGCGTAACGCGTGGCCAGGCGTGTGTTCTCACTCAACCGGCTAAGACGCAGTGGCTCCTCTTCTTCCTCCTCCTCCTCTTCCTCGCTCCGCAGGTGCCCCAGGTGGACGTCCTCGGACCTGCACCCGGGCGGACTCTGCTGGACTTCCCTATCAAGGACTTCATCCCCCATCTCGTACTCGCGGCTTGTAGAGTCACTCATGTCCCGTGTGTGCCCGCTGCCAGGCATTACACACTGCGGTCTGTGAAGCAGTCCTCCGGCACTGCGCATGCGCTATATTGGACCGCAGCGCGAGCGCTTTTGTGTATAGTGACCTTCACTTTCACGCGTTTTGAAGTTGAAGGGAGCGCGCACAAATGGGGTGGATGATTTGGAACGCGCTCCCGGACTGACTGCAGTCTGGACTGCGTATTGGACCGGGGTGTCTGCGCGTGCACGAACAGGACTGCAGCAGACTCACCTTTCTGTTCAGAGCCCCGTGTCACCCCACAGTGATGGAGAAGTCCGCTCAGGCTGTGTCTGTGCAGAGTTATTAGCCTCATTATCATGAGCTTATGGCTCCGTGAACCCCCTTCTGGAACTCTCTTTGCGCACAGCACATGAACACATTGTGGAGGTCAGATGAGGGCAGTATTTTAACTATGCAATATGCAGCATAAATTATACACTACTCTGTGAGAGAAGCAGAACTACATTAGTGTGACACTTGTGTTCTATTTTTGTCTTCAAATGCATAAATACATTGGACTAGTACCCATACACTGTATGCTAATACCCTAATGCAGTTACCCTGGTGTTTTCAGAACTTATTTTGGTTAATGTTGGCACTATGATCCTCTTGAACATGCACTGATATTAGGGTTACTGACTTGTCTTTGTCTCTTTTCTGATAAAAGCACAGATAGTTATTTTTGGTCTTCTATTATATTTTTTGTCACAGTGAGAGCAGAGGTGGTCCTCTGGGCCCACGTGACCTGGTTATACAGCTCCGACCTGCTCTCGGCTGTTGCTGGGCTCTACATACTCATTATCTCACTCACATAATCTTTTATCTTTTTTCAGTCCTTTTTAAATTTAAAAATGTTATGGCTCACATCAGCAAATCCATTGCATTCATACACATTCCATGTTTTCGTGTTTTAACATAGCTAAAACATAGATGAGTATCTTGTGTGGTTCAGTGTTTCTTCCAGTCAGCAATTTGGACACACCTTCTCTTTCTTTGGTTTTTTTTTATGTTCTACAGTTTGTATACATATGGAAGTCGCCAAATATGATGCATGATGTATGGAAGTAGCAAACAAAAAAGTGAAATAACTCAAACTAAATTTTAATTTAATTTTATATTCAAATCCTCAAAATATCCAACCTTTGACAGCACTGCAAACCCATGGCATTTTGTCAGTGATTAAGTCTTCTGAAGTGGTTTTCACTTCACACTTCACAGGGTCAAGAACTGCCAATAGACGAAACGGCATGGTAATCAGAGCAAAGGGTATTTTGAGTTTTTTTGTTTACAACTTTCCATATGTCTTCATTCATAGTTTTGATGCCTTCAGAGATAATCTACAATGTAAATAATCATGAAAATAAAGGTGAACCATAAATGAAACCGTGTGACCAAATTTTTGACTGGCAGTGTTTTTAATATAGTTCTACCACATCTACAAAGTTACACAGTATTCTTTGCCTTGCTATAGATATCCCCATTTTGAGTCTCCATGGTGCAGTAGCCTACTAAATGCTAATGCTTTCTGTAGCCAGCTCTTTCATATGCTTATGTTTTTTCTGCTTGTTCTTACCTCAGGCTACTGGCCTTATCTGGTGCACCTTCTTACACCGTGACATTGTTTTGAAGCCACACTAAATTAAACCAAAGCATATCTTAATGTAAACTGTCTCCTGTCTTTTCAACAGCCCCCTACTCTGGGCACGTCACCAGAATATTGCTCCAATAAAGAGGACCTCCACAGTTTCGTTCTCCTCGGCATTTCTCAACCATTTTGCACAGCGCTATACTCAATTAGCAATTAGCCCTTTGCAGAGCGTGGTGGTGAGTGATGCTGGCCTGATTTGTATGCCGCTTGTGCAGACATAGATAACAGAAGGCCCGGTGTTCTTTAAATTTAATTTTATGATGATTTGCTAGCCGGGGTCCCTGTAGGGCTTTGGGAAATAACACAGGGACTCTTCAAAAGGAAAAGCAGGAAAAATGTTGGAGTAGCAAGGTGTAATCGCTGTAGCTGAAGCAAGCGTTAGAAATGTTCAGTCAGGACCTCAGTATAAAGAAGGATTATAAGGGCATTCAAAGCCAAGTAATGAGGGCAAAGCCACAACTTTTTAGCACTGAAATATACACTTACTCTAACCAGGCTTGTATCTCTACAAACAGGACTCATATTTAGTCTAAAGGAAAGCCTCCTCCTGGTGGTTTCTATGGAAATGTTCTTTTGGCAGTAATTTTCCACAACATGGCATAAAACATATCCATCCAGAATATTCCAGAGTATAGTTTTACTATTTTCATGGGATCATGCAGGTGACATGCCACAAGTTACATTGTAAAAATCATAATACATTTTATCTATTAGGCGCCTTTCTGGACACTCAAGGTCGCCTTACAACAAGTACAATATTCATTAAAAGCATTGTGTAGATTTTACACCAGAACATCTCCCAAAAGTCAAA
Organism: Paratrypauchen microcephalus; assembly: GCA_036785185.1. Taxonomy (NCBI): domain Eukaryota; kingdom Metazoa; phylum Chordata; class Actinopteri; order Gobiiformes; family Gobiidae; genus Paratrypauchen; species Paratrypauchen microcephalus. The sequence continues at coordinate 699,091 of JAVJIX010000228.1, forward strand.
CATACATTAAATGAATGCTTGCAGCCTTGGCTTGAAATGAGTTGGACTAAATTTAAATATCTTATTCTGATGAAAAAGTCATTAACCTTGAAAGATAACAAAATCATTTGTACATATTTGACTTGCTGCTTTTTATGATAACAGTGTCAAAACTCACTAAAATGCACTAATGGTACTTGAGTGCAGATAATTGGGTATTAAAGGAACTGAATCAATCAAACTTCATAAAGCGCTTTTCATTAGAAAAAATGTAACACAAAGTGATTTACAATGATTAAAAACAACCCACATTTCCTTCCACCAACCCAACCAGCCCCCCACAGCTGCCTGACCCCACACAACCAACCAACACACACATACACGCGCACACACACACACACACGCACATGCACACACACTCACATACTAACATGCTCCATCCATCCATTTTCTTCTGCTTATCCGGGGCCGGGTCGCGGGGGCAGCAGTCTAAGCAGGGACTCCCAGACTTCCTTCACCCCGGACACTTCCTCCAGCTCCTCCGGGGGGACACCAAGATGTTCCCAGGCCAGCCTAGAGACATAGTGGGTCTTCCCCGGGGCCTCCTTCAGGTGGGACATGCCAGGAGGCATCTGGAACAGATGCCCGAGCCACCTCAGCTGGATCCTCTCGACATGGAGGAGCAGCAGCTCTACTCCGAGCCCCTCCCGTGTGATTGAGCTCTTCACCCTATCTCTAAGGGTGCACCCAGCCACTCTGTGAAGGAAACTCATTTCACCCTCTTGTATTCACGATCTTGTTCTTTTGGTCATTACCCAAAGCTCGTGTCCATAGGTGAGGGTAGGAATGTAGATTGACCAGTAAATTAGGAGCTTTGCTTTTGGCTCAGCTCCCTCTTCACCACAACGGCCCGGTACAGCGACCGCATCACTGCCGACGCTGCACCGATCCACCTATCAATCTCGCGCTCTCACATGCTAACATGCTAAAATACATAAAACTACACATAGTAAAAAGTGAGGCTGAATATAGGCGAACCAGTTTAGAGAGCACCATCAGAGGAGCCGTCTACACCACGAGCAGAGAGCCATCCACCGCCACCAGGAACCGCCACAGGGCCCAGGGGAGAGATGAGGTCCAAGCACCACTCCCCCACCAGGAGCCCACGGGACAGACCCTGGCAGAGGCAGCCGACCACCGCTCACAGTGCAGAGGCTCCTACAGAGAAAACAATGGAAATCATAAAAATGATAGAGGAATATTAGTTCAATGTAATAGAATAACTAAAATAAGTAAGTTAGATAAAATAGGAATAATAAAAACAGGTAAAAGAATAACATTTCAAAGGCCAAGTTAAACAGGTGAGTCTTGAGCCTACTCTTAAAAACATGAACGTTCTCTACAGCCTTGAGGTCCTCCGGCAGGCAGTTCCGTAGACAAGTGCCATAATACTGAAAAGACGCCTCTCCATGAGTGTTTGTCCTGACTTTGGGAATGACCAGGAGTTGCTGCCGGAGGAACACAGGGCCCGTGAATGTTCGTAAGGCAGTTCTGAAAGATAAGAAGGCCCAAGACCATTAAGACATTTAAAAACCAGTAACAGAACTTTAAAATCGATCCTAAATCTCACAGGGAGCCAATGCAGTGATATTAAAACCAGTGTAATGTGGTCACGCCCTCTGGTCCTAGTCAGGACACGTGCTGCTGAGTTTTGTAATAATTACAAACCTGAAATACTCTTTTTGCGAAGACAAGAGAGCAGGGCATTACAGTAGTCTATTCAACTGGTGAGAAAAGCATGCATCAGTGTCTCTCTATTAGCCCGAGAGAAAATAGGGCGAACTCTGGCTGTGTTTTTTAGGTGATAGAAACCTATTTTTGTGATGTGTGGGATAAAAGTCAGCTTAGAGTCAAAAATGACGCCCAGGTTTTTCACTTGAGATGGGTTAAAAGACTGTGCTTTTAGTTTGGATAAAAGTTTCTCTCTGAGCCTCAGGACCGATGACTAATACCTCAGTTTTGTCCTGGTTAAGCTGAAGAAAGTTTTCTGCCATCCAGGATTTGATCTCTAGAATGCAGTTAAAAAGAGCATCCATTGGCCTGGTGTCATCAGGAGACATGGAAATGTAAAGCTGCGTATCTGAATAGCTGTGGAAGTTGATTCCATGTCTCCTGATGACACCACCAAGAGGGAGCATGTACAAGTTAAAAAGCAGGGGCTAAAATGGAACCCTGGGGCACACCACATGTGATTTCATGGACCTTGGAGGAGCATGTGTCCACACTCACCATAAATGTTCTGTCTGTGAGATAGGATGTGAACCATTTGTGAACAGCACCAGAGAGTCTGAGGTGTTTTAGAATAATGTGGTCTACTGTGTCAAAGGTAGCGCTCAGATCCAGTAGAGCCAACACAGTCACCTTTTGTGAACCACAATTCTAAAATATTTATTTATTAAAAAATTGTATATATATTATATAAATACAGTATGTGTGTATATATATATATGTATATGTACAGTGCCGTGAAAAAGTATTTGCCCCCTTCCTGATTTCTGTGTTTTTTGCATATTTATCACTCAAAACATTGTCAGATCATCAAACCAATTTTAATATCACACAGAAACAACCCAAGGAAAGACAAAATTCAGTTTTTGAATGATGATTCCATTTATTAGTGCACAAAAAAAATCTAAACCTATCTGGCCCTATGTGAAAAAGTAATTGCCCCCTTAATCTAATAGCCAGTTGAGCCTCCTTTGACAGCAATAACTGTAACCAAACGTTTGCGATAATTGGTGATGAGTCTTTCACACCGCTGGGGAGGGATTTTGGCCCACTCTTCTATGCAGAATTGTTTCAATTCTGCCATATTGGAGGGTTTTCTTGTATGAACTGCCCGTTTAAGGTCACACCACAGCATCTCAATCGGATTTAAATCCGGACTTTGACTTGGCCACTCCAAAACCTTAATTTTGTTTTCTTTGAGCCATTCAGAGGTGGACTTGCTGGTGTGTTTTGGATCATTGTCCTGTTGCATGATCCAAGAGCGCTTGAGTTTGAGGGCACGAACTGATGGCCGGACATTCTCCTTCAGGATCTTCTGGTAAACAGCAGAATTCATTTTTCCGTCAATCACAGCAAGTTGTCCTGGTCCTGAGGCAGCAAAGCAGGCCCAGACCATCACACTGCCACCACCATGCTTTACTGTGGGCACCATGTTCTTTTTATCAAATGCTGTGCCATTTTTACGCCAGATGAAACGGGCTGCAGACCTTCCAAAAAGTTCAATTTTAGACTCATCGGTCCACAAAATGTTTCTCCAAAAGTCTTGAGGGTCATCAAGGTGCTTTTTGGCAAAGGTGAGACGAGCCTTTGTGTTCTTTTGTGAAAGCAGTGGTTTTCTCCTGGGAACTCTTCCATGGATGCCATTTTTGGCCAGTGTTTTTCTAATGGTGGAGTCATGAACACTGACCTTAACTGAGGCCAACGAGGCCTGTAGTTCTTTCGATGTGCGTCTAGGTTCTTTTGTGACTTCCTGAATGAGCCGTCGTCGCACTCTTGGAGTAATCTTAGTTGGTCGACCACTCCTGGGAAGGGTTGCAACTGTTCCCAGTTTCCTCCATTTTTGAATAATGGCTCTGACAGTGGTTCGCTGGAGCCCCAGAGCTTTGGGAATGGCTTTGTAACCTTTTCCTGAATTATAGACTTCTATCACTTTTTTTCTCATTTGTTCTTGAATTTCTTTGGATCGTGGCATGATGTGTTTGTTCTTGAGATGTTGTAGCCAACTTCACTTTGTTTGACAGGAACTATTTAAGTGATTTCTTGATTCAACACAGGTGGTGACAATCAGGTGTGGGTGTGGCATGTAGAACTGAACTAAGTTTTCTCAAAACTGTGGTTAGTCACAGTTAGTTTGTGATTTAACAAGGGGGGGCAATTACTTTTTCACATAGGGCCAGATAGGTTTAGATTTTTTTTGTGCACTAATAAATGGAATCATCATTCAAAAACTGAATTTTGTCTTTCCTTGGGTTGTTTCTGTGTGATATTAAAATTGGTTTGATGATCTGACAATGTTTTGAGTGATAAATATGCAAAAAACACAGAAATCAGGAAGGGGGCAAATACTTTTTCACGGCACTGTATATGTATATATATGTATATATATATATATAACAATTGTATATAAGAATTTGCTTTTTATTTCCACAAACATATCCCTATATATTTGGTTTAAAAAAAATGATCCAATCACAAAGCAGAATGAGTGTTTCATTCATGAAAGATGAATATAAAATAATTATGTTGTATGCCATACATCAATGTGAATGAAAAGGAGCAGAAAGAAGTATAGACTTGTAATATCTGCTGCCTTTTTACACAAAGTAAAAGATTTCCAACACAAACAATTTCAACTTGATGTGTAATCTGTAGCATCTACATTGATAAGCAACATATTTAAGTGACATGCACAATATTAAATACTTACTGGCACAAAAGGACAGTTACTCTGTCATCTCATACTTTTTATAGCTCATTTAGGTTTGTTTATTAATTAATCAATGGATTTATATAGCTCCTTTTAAGATACACAGAATATTTTACATTGCATTATTCAAGATTTGGAATTGATATGTGCAGTAAAAGCACATATCAATTCTGGAGATCCGAATATCAAATTAATTCGTGAAGATGCAAAGGATAACACATTGGCGTACTTAGATTGTGCATTAACGATAGGAGGAGACCGGCGACTAAAAGTAGAAATCTTCAGAAAGCCCACACACACAGACCAATACCTGCTTTTTGATTCACACCACCCACTGTAGCACAAACTGGGTGTTATTCGGACATTACAACACAGGGCCCAAGTGGTTCCCACAAGCACAGACGGTACCAGCACTGTCTTACCAGCACTCTAACCAGAACTGACGAGGCCTCTTGGATGAGCAGTGAAACATGTTCGACCAAACAAACTTTGTCCAGTTGACAAATTGAATTTCTTCTTTTATCATTGCATTATTCACTCACTCCAGTCTGCTCTTCAGACTCTTCAGTCTGCTGCCCTGCTGCAGACTGACCGAAGTGAGGCTGCCAATCTGCGCCATCGGCCAGTCAACACTCACACATTTTTATTCTTGGCAATATAAGTGAATTGTCTTACCAAAGGACACAATGACATTTTTTGCCTCTGGCGCCCCACCGTGGCACCTGGAATTCCCAGCGGTCATCCAAGTACTGACCAGGCCCGGCCCTGCTTAGCTTCTGAGCTCTAATGAGATCAGGCTTGGACAAGCCAGTATGGCCTCAAAACCTAAATGAAATCTGAATCATCACTACGTCAACCCCAGCTCCTGGAGCCAATCATTACACAGTGCCTCTGCTGCTCCAGTATGCTGTCCATATACTGAGAATGAAAGAAATCTATGTCCTTTATGTGTAGGTTAAGGCACTTGGCTCAGTTGTTATTGAAACACTTTTTTAAAACTGTAACGGGCACAGGGAAAATATAATGCTTTTAAAAGCTGCCATGAGAACTTCTCTATTGTGAGACCAATAAAATTCTATCCTTAAATAATTAAAGATCTTGACTGGCACAAAAGATATTTTCCCAAGTTACGTCTAAAAGTGAACTTCTACCAAAATACACACCTCAAAACACAGTTCCTTTTTAAACTCCCTATCTATTCCATTGATGCCCCCAAATACCCCACACAGTGCTCCGCATCCACATTCCCCCTTTGAGCACAGCTTCACCCATTCACCCTCTGAAACTGTCCTAAGAACAGTAACAATTCTAACCTCTCTCACCTTCAAAAGTGTGTTGCTTTAATCATGTCTTGTCCTTTGTCTGTTTTGCCTTGATATTTTGTATATTTTTATGCAAAATTGATATGTATAAACCCAGTATCTTTTAAAGGGCCCACATTATGCTATTTTCTGATATGTTGTTTCCTCATCACAAACATACCTAAAGTTGTGTTTTCTTTGATTCATACATGTTTAACACACAAATCCTGCATATTTGGGCTGTGTTCTTCTCTCAAACAGAAAATACTCTTTTTCACCTTGTGATGTGATGTGGTAATACAGGAAGTACTCCACTTAAACTCCATACCCTTCACTAGAATCATTTGGATGAGTTCAGTCAGAGCATTTTCATCTTTAGAGATAAAACCAGACTAATAAACCAGGCGAACTCAAACATGTGTGAATTAAACAAAACACAACTCCGGGTATGTTTTTGATGAGGTGCATTCTAACATGACTTAAAGCTCACAAGAATCTATTTTGCGCACTATAGGATATTTTATAACTATTTTTATACCACATATTTCTAAATTTGCTTTGAGGTTGTAGGTCCATACTTTTGCTCAGCACAGTAAAAGAAACCTTTTCTACAGAGACCAAGTACAAAGTGTGGGGTTGTAAAATCTGTCTGCTCAGTGAGGAGACTGTCTGGATTCGGTCTATGATGCATTATTTATACCTGACGAGTCCGCCTCCAGCATCACTTCACTCTTGTATACTGAAGGCGCCCTCTGCTGGTGAACCGGTGCATCACAAATTTCTATTTCAACCCCAAAAAGCAATGAGACTTTGGGCGTTTTGATGATTTAGATTTTTAGTATTGTAATTTACACTGTTCTGTACTATGTTTTATGATTTTATTTTTTCTTAGATTCAGATTGATCTAGCATTGTTGCAGTACGAAAATGTTAAAGAAAGGAATGGACTCGATACACATTTTGACTTCAGACAGTAGAATGTAATTTTCATCATTAAATAATAGTACATTATTTTATATTACCACGTGGTCTGTGTAATCCTTCAGTCGTCCAGGTATTCCATAGTGTCCCATGGGCGTACTAGTGTTATACAGTGCCGTGAAAAAGTATTTGCCCCCTTCCTGATTTCTGTGTTTTTTGCATATTTATCACTCAAAACATTGTCAGATCATCAAACCAATTTTAATATCACACAGAAACAACCCAAGGAAAGACAAAATTCAGTTTTTGAATGATGATTCCATTTATTAGTGCACAAAAAAAATCTAAACCTATCTGGCCCTATGTGAAAAAGTAATTGCCCCCCCTTGTTAAATCACAAACTAACTGTGACTAACCACAGTTTTGAGAAAACTTAGTTCAGTTCTACATGCCACACCCACACCTGATTGTCACCACCTGTGTTGAATCAAGAAATCACTTAAATAGTTCCTGTCAAACAAAGTGAAGTTGGCTACAACATCTCAAGAACAAACACATCATGCCACGATCCAAAGAAATTCAAGAACAAATGAGAAAAAAAGTGATAGAAGTCTATAATTCAGGAAAAGGTTACAAAGCCATTCCCAAAGCTCTGGGGCTCCAGCGAACCACTGTCAGAGCCATTATTCAAAAATGGAGGAAACTGGGAACAGTTGCAACCCTTCCCAGGAGTGGTCGACCAACTAAGATTACTCCAAGAGTGCGACGACGGCTCATTCAGGAAGTCACAAAAGAACCTAGACGCACATCGAAAGAACTACAGGCCTCGTTGGCCTCAGTTAAGGTCAGTGTTCATGACTCCACCATTAGAAAAACACTGGCCAAAAATGGCATCCATGGAAGAGTTCCCAGGAGAAAACCACTGCTTTCACAAAAGAACACAAAGGCTCGTCTCACCTTTGCCAAAAAGCACCTTGATGACCCTCAAGACTTTTGGAGAAACATTTTGTGGACCGATGAGTCTAAAATTGAACTTTTTGGAAGGTCTGCAGCCCGTTTCATCTGGCGTAAAAATGGCACAGCATTTGATAAAAAGAACATGGTGCCCACAGTAAAGCATGGTGGTGGCAGTGTGATGGTCTGGGCCTGCTTTGCTGCCTCAGGACCAGGACAACTTGCTGTGATTGACGGAAAAATGAATTCTGCTGTTTACCAGAAGATCCTGAAGGAGAATGTCCGGCCATCAGTTCGTGCCCTCAAACTCAAGCGCTCTTGGATCATGCAACAGGACAATGATCCAAAACACACCAGCAAGTCCACCTCTGAATGGCTCAAAGAAAACAAAATTAAGGTTTTGGAGTGGCCAAGTCAAAGTCCGGATTTAAATCCGATTGAGATGCTGTGGTGTGACCTTAAACGGGCAGTTCATACAAGAAAACCCTCCAATATGGCAGAATTGAAACAATTCTGCATAGAAGAGTGGGCCAAAATCCCTCCCCAGCGGTGTGAAAGACTCATCACCAATTATCGCAAACGTTTGGTTACAGTTATTGCTGTCAAAGGAGGCTCAACTGGCTATTAGATTAAGGGGGCAATTACTTTTTCACATAGGGCCAGATAGGTTTAGATTTTTTTTGTGCACTAATAAATGGAATCATCATTCAAAAACTGAATTTTGTCTTTCCTTGGGTTGTTTCTGTGTGATATTAAAATTGGTTTGATGATCTGACAATGTTTTGAGTGATAAATATGCAAAAAACACAGAAATCAGGAAGGGGGCAAATACTTTTTCACGGCACTGTATTTGTTCTGATAAACTACAAGCTTATTCTAAAGCTATTAGAGTTTAATTTCTGTTCTGTGACTGTGATTTTTTTTTTTTTTTTAGTATTGTTACTTGTTCAAATGAGTACCTACTTTCAGTACTAGTTTTAGTCTTGATAAGTATCTGATTTTAGTTACTTTGACAACCCTAATTTGATCCCAATTTAAACAAGCCTGATGAAGTCTTCAGCCCCATCTCACAATGACAAAGTCATGAGGCAAAGTCCACCTGCTAGTAGAAAGTTGTATTGTTACAGGATAATACTGAATAACCACATTTTAATCGTGGTGGTAATTATTGTCCCAGTAACCTCAAAATGCAATACAAATCATTGAATTCAATAGAGCTCAGGACTGAATGTTAAAAACTGTACATTAGCCCACTGGCTAACATGCCAATTGTCTATTGGTGGTTTTCAGAATTTTCTAGAATGTGATAATTAGTAGTGTAAATAATAATCGATTCTTATCGATGCATCGATCCTACAGCCGACGATCCAAATGCATTGATGCGTCCACAAGAGAATCGAATTGAATCGAATTTTTCTGTAATAAAATTTATTCAAAACATCATTAATACATAACATGAAAACTATGCACCATTGAATCGAATCGTATCAAATCGTGGGGAATTCTCAAGTATCAAAAATAATCGAATTGTTGGCTTAAGAAATCAATATCGAATCGGCATGAAGTGTCTTACACCCCTAGTGATAATGGCATACCCCCAAAGGGGAGGGGGGCAAGAAATTTTTTTCTCTATTTTACTTTCAGTTGTCATGACCAAAGGGTCACAAATATTGAACCTGATCATTTTTATCAGAGTCTGAATGTTGTAATGCCATCTGAAACCCTCCAACAGAGATGCATTAACAAAAACAATGTTGGTTGCTGGTGTAAATACATTTAACACTCTATAGTGTCAAAATACACTGTTACATATATGTTTAGTGTTTAGCATCTGAAAATATATCCATTGGTTTAACATTAGGTAAACAAAAAAAATCTGTTCTCTAGCCATTCTATTTTCACAGTAGGCCTTTATGAATTACTGTTTCCAATAATAGCCTAATGATTTATATTACAACCACAAAAAAATGAGCCTGGAAACAGGAGTGGGTAGAGTAGGCAAACATTGTCCTCAAGAGTAACGTTACTTCAAAAGAATATTACTACAGGAGAATTACCCAAGAAATGAAATGAGTAATTTGGGGGAAAACAACTATGCAAGTAAGAGTAACTAATGGACATTCATTAAAATTTAAAAAGACAAATATTAAATAATGCCCAAAATCTGGTATTAACAAATAAATAAATCTAATCTGAAAGAGTGGTGCAAGAAACGCAAATGTTCAAATCAACATAAAACTTTTGTCACTTGTAGATTTACTCACAGTGGGAAAAAGTAACCAAAACTTTTACTCAATTAAGGGTAGTTACTTCAATAAAAAATATTACTCGGTACTATTAAAAGTACGCTGCTAAGAAAGCACTCTGAAAAGGACAATTTCTTTAAAAAGTTAGTAGTAGTGCTGAGTGCCTCCAACTATAGATGACTAAACATCTATCCATCTTGTGTTTTGTACAGATTCAGATTGACACATAAAAAGACATGTGCATAGAATAACTTTGGTTCTCTCTCACCAGGAGCTGTCTGGCTCTAAAACATGACACAGAATCAGATCTGCAAACCCAACTTTGAAGCTCTGTGAGTCTTAACAGCACGGTGACAATCGCTACAGCTTTTCTTTGATTTTCTGTCTTTCCTTTGCAATCTTGAGTTCAAACACGTCAAACTGGGCTTAACAATATGAGGCTCCGAACAGCAGCGGGAGAGGACACTGCATATTCACTTTTAAATTGAATATAAAATGTTCTGTCGGTCTATAGCAGCTAATGGGTGCATGGAGGTTTTGGAGTGAGAGGTTGAACATTATGATGGAAGGGAGTGGCCTTGGCTTCATGAGAAAACATCTGTGGATGGACTGATGTACATTGATTCTGTTATGTGGAGCGAAATTCATCCTAACAGACATAATAATAGAAACTGGTCAAAACTGCGAAATTAATTAAAGGAAATAACAGTTAATTTAAACTTTAGAGCAAAGAGGGCACAACTCAAACCCAAAATGTGATTACTCTACTCCATTATTACTGGGTTTCAGATTATATCATAACATTCTATACGCCAATAATATCTAATACAGATTATTATTGTTAAAATGCAGATTTTTGTTGTAATACAGTAAGTTCTTGGGTTTAGTCACTAATAGAAATGATCTTGTTCAATATTTGTCCATATACCTTTTAGTTCTTCCAATATAATCAATAGAAAAAACTCCCTCTTGCCGCCCATCTGGAAGTATGGTATCGTCACATTCTAGAATCTAAAAACTACCACTGGGTTAGTAAAACAGAATGTCTAAAATACTTTTGATATAATTTTCCATACTGCACACTACAGCTAATAAAGTTTTTACTACTTTCATATCATACATTTAAGTGCTGCTTTTGACATGGTGGACCATGCAACTCTTTTAAATCGTCTTGAAAATTGTTGGTGTCAGGGAGTCTGCCTTGGACTGGCTCAGGTCTCTGTCGGGGAGGTCTTTCTGTGTTGACTGGGGAACTCCACCACATCCTCCACGCCGCTTCACTGTGGAATCCCCCAGGGCTCCATTCTCGCGCCTGTACTGTTTGCACTTTATATTCTCCCCCTGGGCCATTTTTTTCCAAAAGCATGGGATATCTTACCATTTTTATGCAGACGACTGCCAAATTTACATGCTACTCAGGAAAAATGACAGCAGCACCCTGACACCCCTCCTGCAGTGCTTGAGTGACATTGAAGCTTGGCTGACACATACATTTTTAAATCTTAATGAGGGCAAGGCTGATATTGTAGCGTTTGACCGTATGTACCCTCAAACTGATATGGGTCCATTCAAGGAACTAATTCGTCCCTCACCCACCAGCCTTGGTGTCATTGTAGACTGATTTTAAACTTAACAAGCAGATCAATTCTGTTGTTAAATCCAGTTTTATCACCTTCATCTTTTATCCAAAGTGAAACCTTTTTTATATTTTAAAAATTTGAACAGGTCGTAGGATTCAACACGATTCAACCAAAATGCACTTCATCGCTTGCAGTTAGTCCAGAACTCTGCTGCTCGTCTTTTAACAGGGAGCAAAAAGCACAATCACATTACCTCAATTCTTGCGTTGTTGCACTGGCTTCCTGTTAATTTTTGAATTTATTTTAAGATTTTATTTGTTTTTAAAGATTTGAATGGACTAGCCCCACTCTATATCTGAGACCTCATCCAGATTTACCCCCCCGGCCCGCATGTGCTCTGAGGTTTGAGGGCCAGCGCCAGCTCGTGGTGCCGAAGACGAGACTTAAAATCAGGGGGGACAGGGCCTCTCTTTGGGTGGCCCCTTTATATCCAACAAATAAAGCTGGATTGGATGTAGGCAACCTGACTCTGATTCTGAACATAGGTTTTAAAGGTACAGTACTGGTATGTTACGTTCTAGATGTGGTCACTTGCATGATTCCGTGGAAATAAAAAGTTAAATCCATACTTCAGAACATTCTATATTCAAATGGATACATTTTATGCCATACTGTGGAATATTATAGCCAAAAAAACCCCCAACATTTTCATGGAAACAAGCTGGAGGAGGCCCTCCTCCAAGCCAAGTTTAGAGTCAAGTTTAAGGAGACGCAAGCCTGCTCAGAGTAAGGATGCATTTTCCTATGTTTTTTCATGAAATAAACACAACCAAAATTAAAACAATCATGATTTTATTTTAGTCAAAGTTTTTGGCTATAAAGTTGCAAATTGGGGCTTAAAATATACAATAAATTAGGTTAACTAATTTCTTGTATAAACCAAGGTCTGTACTCTGAAAACTAGCCTTATTTACATCGACTCATGTAGGTGAGTTGTGTAGAGCCCAGCAGGTGGCAGTAGTGTTCTTTCACACCAGCACAGCCCTGCTCCCCTCTCTCTGCCTCTCCCTGTGAACTGAAAAGGTAATTACAGTCCATGGCTTTATCAGATTTTTCAGAAAATACAAAACGGTGATGCAATTATTTCTGTGATTCCCAGCTCTTCCTCACTGCCTTTGTGCGAGCTCCGGTCTCATAAGGAGAATTGGTTCTGACATTTCCACGGCCAAATTACTGTCTGCTTTCTCCAATAGATTACTACTACAATGAGTACTATATTGTTTAAGGGGATTCAAGGTTCAAGGCTAAACTCAGAACATAAACATATTTGTACATAAAGTATCCTTATGACATGTTATTGTACAAGTATTGTGATCCCTTATTCACAAAATTACTTTAACTGTTATATTAATTGACTGATAGATTGCAAAGCATTTCTCTGTATTTTTTCACAGTTGGAACAATTGGAACTTTTACAAATCTAATTATAATTTAACCGAATAGTTTGCGTTGTCATTCTAGTATTTGATGTCAAAATATCAGATGGAGTGTAGGAACTTGTATAACTCTATGGGTATCATTCGTTGTTAGAGATTGACTCCACAAACTTGCCATATTAATCTTTTGTTTTCCTACTGACTGTTTTTTGGGTTAAATAATGGCACCACTTTCTGAAGCTAATGTGAAAAACTGATTTCACTTTTGTCAATTTGTGTTGACGTATTTCTTGAAAAACAGCGAAGCTTCCATAGAGTTATAGTTGGGATTGGGACAAGATCTCATACCACAAGATCTCACTAGACAAATTTGCCACAAGACTGTGCACACATGTGGAAAATGATCTCGTGAGATTTTTTTTCCCCCCATATTTTTACGTTTGCCTTGGATAAAAAGGGGGTTTACTTTGCAGAGCTCTTAATTCCAAAGAGCAGTGCTACAATGACAGCAAAACTATAAAATGAAATAAACCAAAAATTGTGAACTGAATAGCACAGATACTTTTATTAAAAATTATATCAGCATCTCATCTTGTCACATTCTCATGAGCCAAATCTCGTATCATGTCTCGTCTTGTAGAAATTGTGTCTCGTCTCATCCCTAGTTATAGTATATCTCAGCTCCATCTCAGATTATGACATAATCAAATTCTAGAGTTTAAACGCAAATCACTTGACCCACGGGCCTAAATCCAGAGACATTGTGCTTTTGTCTGCTATATAGTAATAATATACAACACCCGTGGATCATTTTTAAACTTTGGACATTTTATATTGCAATATTCATCTAAAATTACTTACTAAAGAAACACATCAGCGCCACAAGCATCATCACAACAAAGACCCGTCCCCCTTTTTCATTTGTACCAAAATTAGTACGGTACACAATGATGCCAAACCCTATCACTGATTTAAGAAAAAAAAATAATTGGAGAATGAAGTAAGTACAGAGCAGTACTGGTGGTGGTGAAAACCGGGGGTTGATCAGAGCAATAACGTCTTGAGTGCAGGAGAATAAAGATTACTCAAACATGCATCAATCACTCTAAATACAATTTTGAGAGGGAAATGAGAAGGGTTATAACATGGTTTAAACCTCTAAAAAGCCAATTTTGCATACTAGGTCCCCTTTAATACTTGGTCTTTTATGAGGATACTTTGCATCATTGCATGGAAAGGAGGTAGTGGTGAGAAATATTGACCAAAAAAATCTATTTTTTTGTGACTCAGCACTATAATTAGATTATTTTTTTTCCAATTGATCAACAAATAAATCTGTAAATCATACCTCTCAATGCCTGGGCCACCATTTGTTCTAACACGTTAAAACCATCTGTAGACCTATTCAAACTGCTTGTGTAATGCCCCGAACCTTATTTCATTTTTCTCTAAATCTTTTTGGAGATTATCTTTTTGATCAAAGTTGAGACCCACTTGTTCTACCTTTAATAAGAGTGTCCTGGAGATTTATGGATTCCTCCCAAGTTAATGCAGGCCCCATAGCCAAATTTTCATACTACTATATCAGCGTCGTTTATCGGCTATGGCTTTAGTAAAAGTACAAGACACAACTTTTAACACTTATTCTAAATTGTTTTGGATGTGTCCCATTCCCAGAGTACTTAGAACAAAGTACATATGAGGTGACAAATTTCAAAAACCTATAACTTATTGCTACGTTGCAGTGACCTCACACTGCATGTATACAGCTCTGGAAAAAAAAAAAGAGATAAGTAAGTACACATTAGTATTATGTTGTTTTAAAATGAATTTGATCTTGTTTCTTTGCATTGTTTGAGGTCTGAAAATGTCAATCTTTTTTGTTATTTTGACCTTTTTTTATTTTCTGCAAATAAATGCTTTTTTTTAACCAAGATCTACTTTTGACGTTGATGGTTGCCGAGATCTACCAAGAGGGGGGGTCTGGGGGGATCATTTTAGAATGATCTGTTAGACATGGCAAATATGGGCTTTTGGAGTGGGATTATTTTTGGAGTGAGATTATTTTTAAAGTCGCATAGGGGCAAAAAAAAAAAAAAGGATTTGGGTCACTTCAGGCTGCAGTGTGAATGTTGCCCAAGATATGTGGTCCTAAAACGGATACATATCCGATCTTTTGGCATGCGACTTCAGTCTGAACGGCCAGGTCGCGTTCATCCAACCTGGGTGTGTTCCCTCCAGTGAGAGCGGTACAAGTAGGCGCTCACAAATGTACACAAACGTTCTTCTCGTCATGTGAAAATAGTATATGAACTCCGTGTCAGTGAAGCGGCGAAGCACGTAGCAATCCCACCACTCTTAGCTGCGACTCTGCACCCACACGTTCATACGGACATTGCAGCCACTGCCCCGCAAAACGCCGTGGCCAAAAACCTTGTCCGTCTCTTTCTCCGTCTCCTCCTTAAAACAAATAAGCTGTACATGTTTTGGCTCCTGTACGACAGCAACTTTAGGTTACTTCCGTAAACATTGAGCACGCTCACTGCATGTGACCTCGTCGTGTCCTCCAAGGTGCTTGCGGGACACTTTTGGGGCGTTTAAAGTTCACACTGGAGATCACATACAAGTAGTATTTAATTGGAAATGTGAACGACCTCGCAAAAAAAATCTGATTTCACAAAAAAATCGGAATTGAGCATTAAGTCCTACGTCATACGCGATCGACTGACACTCTGCCTGCGATCGACTGGTTGGGCACCCCTGCCCTAAACGATAATATTTTTATTTGGAATTTGGGGGAAATGTTGTCAGTAGTTTAGAGACTCAAACAAAAATGTTCCTTTTGCCCAAACACATACCTTTGAGTAGTAAAATCAGAAAACCTGATAATTTTGCAGTGGTCTCTTATTTTTTTCCAGAGCTGTATCTATGGCGGAATGTTCAGCTGTTTCCATGGTGACACAAGGCATACATTAGCAAACACGGGTTTTAATATTGTCTGAAAACTCAAGAAAAAATACAAAATGGATTTAAACGACACAGGAGCCTGTGATCAATATGGGTGTTCATGGTCACAACTAACAAGTCTAACTGAAAAAATATGTTTAAAAATACAAATGATCTCGCCTGTTGTAGTTCCAAATATATCAGCTCTTTCTGGCCATATTGTGTTAAATTTAAAACTCAGATTAAAAACTAACTTGAGTAACAGAGCTTCAGAAAGTGCAGTTCTTACAGTTATCATACACTCCCAAGGAATCGTGATTACATCAGGTGCAAAGTATCAATGGGCCTATATATATATATATATATATATATATATATATATATATATATATATATATATATACACACACACACAACAAAAATATAAACACAATACTTTTGTTTTTGCTCCCATTTTTCCTGAGATGGACCCAAAGATCCAAAATTCACTCCAGATACACAACACTACCATTTCTCTCAAACATTGTTCACAAATCTGTCCAAATGTGTGACAGCGAGCACCTCTGCCCCGCCGAGACAATCCACCCCACCTCACAGGTGCGCCACATCAAGATGCCGATCCGACATCATGACCAGTGCACAGGTGCGCCCCAGACTGCCCACAATAAAAGGCCACCCCGAAATGTGCATTTTTTTTTTTTTGCTTTATTGGGGGTCTGGGGACTCAGAACCAGTCAGTATCTGGTGTGACCACCATTTGCCTCATGCAGTGCAACACATCTTCTTCGCATAGAAATTGTCAATTGTGGCCTGTGGAATGTTGGTCCACTCCTCTTCAAAGGCTGTTATGGATGAAGAACACAGGTGCATTTTATTGATGGCATTTTGAATGCACAGAGATACCGTGATGAGATCCTGAGGCCCATTGTTGTGCCATACATCCATGAACATCACCTCATGTTTCAGCAAGATAATGCACGGCCCCATGTTGCAAGGATCTGCACACAATTCTTGGAAGCTGAAAATGTCCCAGTTCTTGCATGGCCAGCATACTCACCGGACATGTCACCCATTGAGCATGTTTGGGATGTGCTTGACCGGCGTATACGACAGCGTGTACCAGCTCCCACTAATATCCAGCAACTTCGCACAGCCATTGAAGAGGAGTGGACCAACATTCCACAGGCCACAATTGACAATCTGATAAACTCTATGTGAAGATGTGTTGCACTGCATGAGGCAAATGGTGGTCACACCAGATACTGACTGGTTCTGAGTCCCCAGACCCCCAATAAAGCAAAAAAAATGCACATTTCGGGGTGGCCTTTTATTGTGGGCAGTCTGGGGCGCACCTGTGCACTGGTTGGATGTTGGATCGGCATCTTGATGTGGCGCACCTGTGAGGTGGGGTGGATTGTCTCGGCGGGGCAGAGGTGCTCGCTGTCACACATTTGGACAGATTTGTGAACAATGTTTGAGAGAAATGGTAGTGTTGTGTATCTGGAGTGAATTTTGGATCTTTGGGTCCATCTCAGGAAAAATGGGAGCAAAAACAAAAGTGTTGCGTTTATATTTTTGTTGAGTGTATATATATATATATATATCATCTTACTGTGTTGTCTGTTCAATAACCTTAACTTTTTTATGTTTTTCAATTAACCAATATTTTGTCTGCTTGTGTTGCGTAGAGACTCATGCTCAATGTTTGCGATGTCATATCAAACAAAGATCGTTTAAGTGCATAAAAAAGAGCATTATTTAACGCAGGAAGGCTGGCTTGTTACCTTAAAGGGGGTATTTTAATTCTGTGGGGTATTACCTGCTAACAAAAAACATATTTAGGTCACCATGTTATCTCTTATTGTTTTGAAAATGCTGTAGTCATCGAAAACATGTTTTATAGGTTTCACTTTTGTTTTTGACACTGAGTCCCCCTTCTCTTTGCATGCCTCTCTTCCCTTTGATCTACATGCTAAGTCACTCCCCCTACAGAGCACTATCACAACACAATCAGCATGCATAATGCTAATAATGAAACTACTGCACCTCGCATCAGGTTTGTCAAGTTGTTGTGTACAGTATTGTTTCATGTTTTTGTATATTTATGGGGAATTGTCATTTGGTAGCATGGATGATGGACAGAACCTTACAGCTGATCATAAGGAGAGAGAGATTGCTAAATTACTCAAACATGCATGGACATATAAAACCTCATCAGGCATGTTTTTGAAGAGGGAACTACTTTATAACATGGTAGGAGGCAAAAACAAAAAAACTGATATCACAAAATGGCCCCTCCTCAAAATGTTACCACAAAATTTTAACCTGACAATGGAAGGTGGCTCTGTATGTTTTCATTTGGACTTTTCAATAATTATTTGCAGTGCACAAAGCCAATTTCAGTGTGAAGCAAAATGAAAAAGCTGATGCCCCAGTGACAGCCTGTTTAATGGAAATGCGAGACGTGTAATTCCTGGCAGATGGATGCGGGTGATGGAGACTCAGTTCCACGTTATTATAAATATGTGGTTTCCATGGCGACCGGGTAAACTCCATCTGTGTGTAGCAGCAGGTTTGTCCCATGCCCCATGTACCCCTCCTGGCACCCACTCATGTGAAGGTATAGCTATAAGTATCCAACTGGTTATAAAAACTACAAATCAAAACTGAACCTATTAGCTGTTATACTGAGGGAGCATCATAGGTAGAGATTTTGGTTTTATTGCAAATTTTGGACCTGACAACCCAAAGTGAGGAGTTAATTCTGTTCTCTCATTAGATAATTCTAAATGGCTAAATGTAAACTTTTATATCATCTTAAAGGTGCACTGTGCAACCTTTCTAGTGGAGGGTCCGTAATCATCTAATCTCCATAGAAATATTATTGCATTGTCTAGGAAGTTCCACAGTATACAGCTCTGGAAAAAAATAAGAGACCACTACAAAATGATCAGTTTTTCTGATTTTACTACTTGTAGGTATGTGTTTGGGCAAAAGGAACATTTTGAGTTTGAGTCTATAAACTACAACATTTCCCCAAAATTTCAAATAAAAATATTGTTGTTTAGAGCATTTATTTGCAGAAAATGACAAATGGTCAAAATAACCAAAAAGATACTTGTTTTCAGACCTCAAACAATGCAAAGAAACAAGATCAAATTCTTTTTAAAACAACATAATACTAATGTTTACACTTAAGAAGAGTTCAGAAATCAATAACCCTTATTTTTAATCACAGCTTTCATGCGTCTTGGCATGCTCTCCACAAGTCTTTCACATTGTTCTTGGGTGACTTTATTCCACTCCTGGTGCAAGAACTGAAGTAGCTCAGCTTTATGTTTGTGTTGGAATTCAACTGACGCTGGAATGGAATGGCTTGTAGAGATGCTGATTTCAGAAAAAAATGCAGTGGTCTCTTATTTTTTTCCAGAACTGTAGATTAAACGAGGGAGACAAGCAGGTTACAGCACTCCGCTACATTACTGTTCAGATCTGTGGAGAGTCGCCCCTATTCATAATAATTATTGTGTTTTTGAGCAGTAGAAACACCTGTAATGAATAAATACTAGATGGATATGTTTAATGTCATACTATGGAACATTCCAGCAATAACATCTCCATGGATATAAGTAGGTAGACGCACCTTCACCAGAAAAGATGTGCAGTGCACCTTTAATGCTACCATCCTTAAGTTTATTTGATTTGTTTTTTTCACCTGTAGATGGCAAAAGTGAAACCTGTTCCCTCAAAATTTTACTGTACGGTGCTTTTAAGACCTTTTATAAAAAATGTTCATACACTCTCCTACTTACTTAATAATCCAATAATATGTAACCATGCAAATAACACTCCAAACCAGGACATTATGTTTCTCCACAGGTAGAACTCAATTTCCTGACTGTATGCGATGAGGGCTTAGTAGGAAGTGTGCTACTCTTAGACTTTTAATGATAGAATAATGAGATTTTCGGTTTTAGCGGCACACAGTGGGATCTGACCAAACTGAGATGATAATGGGAAAATGAAAAACACCTCAGACGCATTATTAGGTGAGTCTTCTTGTAATCATACGACTGTTGGCTCTATTAACCTTTTTATTAAGATTTAGTGAGTAATAATTAGTTGAATAAAATACAGGACAGTTCTGCGTTCATTCTTTATCCTAAAGGTTTGGAATTTAATTAACCATGTTTTTAAGATGCATTGTTTAACTTTTCCAGTGGAGGGCCCTTAAAATGCTTTTGTCCATGGAGATTTTACTGCTTTGTCTGGAATGTTTCACAGTATGGCATTAAACCTTTCTATCTTTATGGAAATCAGATACATGTAAGATAGAGCTGGTTAATGTCATACTGTGGAATAGTCCAGACACAGCAATCACATATTATTTATAAAGCGCATTTCATACAAAAAAAATGTAACACAAAGAAGCAAGACATATAAGAAAGACATATAAGAAAGAGCAGTGACATATCCATAGAAATAAGCAGGTGATCCCGAACCAAAAAGTTACATAGTGCACCTTTAAAACAATTAGACGTTTGACTGCCTTCTTCAGTTTAGTTTATAGCTTAATATTTTAGCATTTTCTTTTTAAAGCGACCGTCTGTTCTTGTTGTATTCTCACAGTTCACCACTAGATGCTATCTACCTCACAGCTGTCTGATAGTGTGCCAGCTTTGGCCTGGCAGAAGAAGAAGACCAGCGAGTGAGTGAGCCAGAACAAAGGAGGGAGGCGTGAGGTACTATTTTGCTTGTGAAAATGTGCAGAAGCTTTGTGCAGCTTGGACAGAGAAGATGTCCGCGCTTTTCTCTCAACTGGATTTAACTCAACTTGTGATACAGTCAAAAGCAGTTTTTCTTATTTGTGGAAGAGAATTGTTTAAAAATACAAATGATCTCGCCTGTTGTAGTTCCAAATATATCAGCTCTTTCTGGCCATATTATGTTAAATTAAAACTCAGATTATCGTGATTACGTCAGGTGCATAGTATCAATGGGCCTATTTTTTTATATATATTTTTCATCTTACTGTGTTGTCTGTTCAATAACCTTAACTTTTTATGTTTTTCAATTCTTCTTAACCAATATTTTGACTGCTTGTGTTGCGTAGAGACTCATGCTCAATGTTTGCGATGTCATATCAAACAAAGATCATTTAAGTGTATAAAAAAGAGCATTATTTAATGCCAGAAGGCTGGCTTGTTGAACGTTAAAGGGGGTATTTTACTTCTATGGGGTATTACCTGCTAACACAAAACATATTTAGGCCACCATGTTATCTCTTATTGTTTTGAAAATGCTATATTCATCGAAAACTAAAGTTTTGAAAAACTAAAGACGCTTTGACTAATCAGCTGCAAATATTTGTGCTCAGTAGGCCTGAAACTGCCTTTTTATAATTTCCTTTTCTTGTTTAAAATGTTTTTGCTAACTTCACTTAAGCCATTTTAATCATACCCTTAGAATAGTAAGTATTCAAATCCACTGACCTTTCAGCTTACTGTATCAATGGTCTTGTTATCTATTTTCCACCTGCAAAGGCATATCTTCAGACTAAAGCAAAAGTCTTTTTAGCAAGACTTCTAATTCATACACACTACGTTAAAGTTTTTCTGTGTTTTCCTGATCCTTAAAATGGGGTTCCCATGATGATATCGCAGTCATAGTTTCAATCCTTAATATTTCCCACTCATCAAAGCAGTGTTTATGAAATTAGTGCAGCCCCAGGCAGTGGCCCCGGGCAGTGTGTGGGCCAGCGTCCTTCTACTGCAGCTCTGGGGGTCTGGGCTTCAAACAGGACAGGTGAGGGAGAGGGAGAATGAAGGACAGGTGAGGGGAGAGGGGTAGAAAGAGAGAGGGAGGGAGAGACTAAAGGATGGATGGGAGAGAAAGAGACGGGTGGAGAGGGAGTGAGAGAAAATGGATATGTAAAAGAGTGAGGTTAGAGGGGTGAAAGACTAAAGGACAGGGGAGAGAGGGAATTAAGGACCGATAAGGGAGAGAGAGGGAAAGAGGTATAAAAGAGAGTGAGAGTGAAAGAGAATTGTGGAAAGAGAGGAGACAGTTGAGACGTGAGGTAATACTGTAGATAGAAAAGAGAGAATGAGTGAAGGAGGGAGGCAGGGAGAGAGGAGAGAATTAAGGGATTTTGAGAGAGATGGTAAAGAGTTTAAAGATAAAATAAGACAGTGAGAGGGGAGGGGAGGTTTGATAGAAGGCAGTACAGAGCGAAGTATACGAGAGAAAGAGAATGGCAAAAAGGGATCGAATGGTGAGCGAGGAGACTGTTGAAAGAATGGGAGGATGAGATGGAGGTATAGGGAGAGAGACAGTCTAGGAGAAATGGATTTATAGAATTACAAACAGAATCCTGGCGCTCAGAGCAGAGATAAAGAATAGGCATGTTTCTGAGAGAGGCATCTGAGCTGTTTCTGGCTGATACTGTCTGGATTTGGGAGAATGGGCTGTAAAGATTATTACTGAAAAGTCACACAAAAACATCCTGTAGTTTGAACTGTGGGCGGGCTTATACTTGTGCTTACCATCTTAGGAACATGGGGACAATAGAAGCATTATGAAAAACAAAAAAGAAAAAATAATGCAGCCAAAATAAAAAGTTGGATGTCTGAAAAAGTGGAGCCAAAAATAACTACGGTTCAACATCCAAACTCCTCAATAGACTCCAGTACGTCCAGAACTCCCTCCATAACCTGGCCACCACCTACCTCTCTGTGCTCCTCCACCACCACACCTCCACCCGTGCCCTCTGATCAGCTGATGCCAAATTCCTGTCTCCCCCCGCCTTTTCCGCTGCTGCACCCACCCTCTCGAACTCCCTGCCCAAACACCTCAGACTCATCCACACTCCCCATGTTCAGAAAACCTTGAAATCCATCTCTTTTTAAAACCATTACCTTTCATTATTATTATTAGGGGAAAAGCACCGTAGGTGCTAGGCACCCTGTCCCCTATGGCCTTGCTGAAGACTGCGCAGGAGATATGTGGGTCTGTGCTTGCCTGCCGCATGGTGACCAAGGATAAGGACGAGATAACGGTGGCGTCCCAGGCAGCCAAGGAAAAGCTGCTGGATGGGTTCCGGATCGGCGACACCAGGGTCCATGGGTGAGCCATCGGCAGGAACGAGATGGTGGTCTCCTCCTTGGGCCTGCCGGCGTATGTCCGGGATGAGGAAATCGTGCAGAAGCTCAACTCCTGGGGAGTCTCCGCTGTTTCCGGGATACGGAGGAAAGTGTGGCCGGGGACTGGCATCGCGGACGGCACCAGGTTTGTGAGGGTGCTTTTCACTGCCGCTGTCAGGTCTCTGCCGTATTCTGTCAGGTTCGACACTGAGGAGGGGCCTGCGTACTTTAGAGTCATACACGACAATCAGGTGAAGCTGTGCAGAGGATGTCTCCAGCCGGGCCATGTGTTGCGTGAGTGCCCTGGGTTCCTGTGTAGGAAGTGTGGGGGTCAGGGGCATTACGCCCGAGAGTGCGCGGGGCCCAGGGCCGAGTGCTCGAGCCGCCGTGAGTCTGGCCAAGGGGAACGGAGCGCGGGAGGTGATGGTGGCGGCCCTGCAACTGGGGCTGGACCCGCCCCCTCCTCCGTCGCCTCGAGTCGGGAGAGTGAGGCTGTCCAGGATGCTGCGATTCAGAGTGCACAGGCACTCGTGACGGTGAAGGACGAGGGGCTACATCCTTGTGCTTCCTCTCCCGTCGCCTCGGGACGGGACAGGGACAGTGAGCCTGTCCAGCGTGCTGCGATTCAGAGTGCACAGGCACTCGTGACGGCGAAGGGCGAGGGGCTGCCTCCTTGCGCCTCCTCTTCCCCCTCCTCCGTCGCCTCGAGTCGGGACGGTGAGCCTGTCCAGGATGCTGCGATTCAGAGTGCACAGGCACTCGTGACGGCGGGGGGCGAGGGGCTGCCTCCTTGCGCCCCCCCAATCCCTCCGTCGCCTTGAGTCGGGACGGTGAGCCTGTCCAGGATGCTGTGATTCAGAGTGCACAGGCACTCGTGACGGCGAGGGATGAGGGGCTGCCTCCACGCGCCTCCTCTTCGCGGGGTGGTGAGGCTGAGGTGGGCCTCCGCCCTGTAGCCGTGGCGGCGGGAGCTGAGCCGGATGCCGCTGCGGATGCTGCTGTGGGCCGGCGCCGCGGCCGGAGGACGAACAAGGCGAAGCACAGATCTCAGACCATGAGGGACGAGTCCCTCCGGCCCTCGTCCGCTCCGGCCCCGTGTGATATGGTCTCCACCCCGGGCCCGTGTGGGCCGCTCTCCACTCCGGGCCCGTGTGGTCCGGCCTCCGCGAGCCCCTCTGGGCCCGCTACCACGTGTGCGGGCGCGGTGGGAAAGCGGATGGACTTCTGCAGTGGCGACGTTGAAGCGGACCTTGATGATGTTAGACAAAGCGTTAAGAGGCTCCGAAGGTCCTCTGAGTGCGCCGAGACTCCGGGGCGCGTCTGATAGATCCCTTCCCCTCATCTCTTCTTTATGGCGCTCTCCCTGGTCTCACTTAACGCGTGCGGTCTGAGGATGCAGAGTGCGATCCACGACTCTACCTGGGACATGCTGTGCATTCAGGAAACTGGGTGGGGAGTCGAGCATGCCGGCAGGGTGGAGGCGATGCGCGTCGGCGAGGTGTACTGCGCCCTGGGCTCCGTGCACTCCCGGGGTGTGGCTGTTCTGGTTAAGCCAGGGGTGCTGGGGGAGTCCGCGCTGGTTTACGCGGACCCGTTCGGTCGCTTTTTAGTGATTGATTTTGTACGCGGCCCTCTTAAGATCCGCCTCATAAATATCCACGCGCCGAATGATGAGATGGAAAGGAAGAGGTTCTTCGTCAGCATTTTCTCCTTCGTAAACGAATCCACAATTATAATAGGGGATTTTAACGTGGTCCTCTCAGAAATTGACCTTGGACCAAATAATGTTTTTAAATGCGATGCGAGCAGAACCGCACTTGGTAATCATGACCTGTCTGAGGTCTGGAGGGGCCTTCACCACAGAGCCAGGGAGTTTTCTCGGCGCCAAGTGGTGAGGGGGGTCCTTCTCCAGTCGCGCTTGGACATGTGCTTTGTTTCGTCTACAATATGGAGGTTTATCAGCGGGGCCACGTATACGTGCTTGGGCTGGACCGATCACTCCCTTCTTTCGGTCAGCCTCGACTTCTTAGATGGGAAAAGGAACGGAGGGGGCTGGGTGTTCAACAGCTCTCTCCTGGACGATCCCAGCTTCATTCGGAAAATGGAGGGGTTATGCGACTGTTTCGATACTGAAATTGAAGTGTATGATTCTCTAATAGATTGGTGGGATGGGGCGAAGGCCCGGATGAAGAGACTGGCCATCGGTCACAGCAAGCAGAAGAGGTGGGAGCAGGCTGCGCGGGAGCAGGCTGCGCGGGAGCGCGCGGTGCGTGGCCGCCTCCAAGTCCTGGCTGCGGCGTCTCTGGCGGGCCCCGTGGACCCAGAGTATCTGGAGCTACAGGCTGAGCTCCGCGTTTTGCAAGAATATCGAGCCAAGGGTGCCATCCTCCGGGCCAAGGCTCAGTACGCGGTGGAGGGGGAGCGCTCGACCGCTTATTTCTATGGTCTGGAGAAGTCCAGGCCGAGCAAGTTGTATATAGACGGCCTGGTGGATGATGCAGGTAGGCTGGTGAATGACACCGGTGGGATTTTGGAGGTTGCGGGCAAGTTTTATTCAGATTTATTTGACAGTGAGGGGATTAGTGAGGTGAGTTGCGGTCAGGTACTGGATGCGCTGGATGCGAGGCTTAGCACTAGTGACGCAGACTTGTGTGATGAGCCCGTCTCGCTAGATGAGGTTTTTGCGGCCATCAAGGGGCTCAATAAATGTAAGAGTCCCGGGGAGGATGGTCTGACCGCTGAGTTCTACCGGGCGTTTGCCCACCGCCTGGTGCCCATTCTCCACACGCTGTTTCATGACATCGAGAGGGAGGGGAGGTGCTCGCACTCCTTCACTCTTGGTATAGTGACCCTGGTCTTCAAAAAGGGTTCCCGAGAGAGCCTGACCAACTACAGGCCTATAAGTCTCCTCAACACTGACTACAAAATCATGTCCCGCATTCTGACGGGTAGGTTAAAGCGCGTCATAGGCACGATAGTCGCGGACACGCAGGCGTACGGCATCCCGGGGCGTGACACCTCGGACACAATTCTTTCTTTAAGGTACCTGTTGAGGGAGATGCACGCCACAGGTGGCGTCCACGTCTCGGTTGATTTCAATAAGGCGTTCGATAGAGTAGAGCACAGCTTCCTCTATCGCGTTCTGGGAAGGTTTGGCTTCAAGGATAGGTTCATCGATTGGATCTGCTTATTATATTCGAACGCAGTCAGCGTGAAATGTAACGGCCTCCTCTCTGACCACTTCCCTTTGCGGAGGTCGGTCAGACAGGGGTGCCCGCTAAGCGCGCTGCTCTACAGCATAGTGGCTGAACCTCTCGCTGCTGTGCTGAAGAAGGACAGGGCCGTGCGCGGACTCACGAGCCCCGCGGGCAGGGAATACAAGATCTTTCAATTCGCAGACGACACAAATCTTGTCCTTCGAGACGTGCAGAGCCTCGATGCGGCTCTCCACGTGCTCAATGTCTACTGTCTGGCTTCAGGTGCCAAAGTCAATCTCGAGAAGTCCTCCGTGGCTTTCTGCGGAACCCTCGCAACCACCCAGAACACCTGGGGCCTCAGGAATGCAGCAGACCCTTACAGGGTCCTCGGCGTCCCACTGGGGAGGGATGAGGCGGCCTGTAGGGGCAATTTGTGGTCAGGATTGTACAATAGTGTTAACGCCTGCATGAATTTATGGCGGAGTCGCGATTTAAAAATCAAGGGCAAGGTTTTAGTCGTCAATGCCTTGTGCCTGTCCAAGCTCGTACATGCCCTCACCGTGTACGACTTGCCGGACGCAGAGGCACACAGATTTAGCCTTGCGATGAATAGGTTTATTTGGAAAAGAGAACGTGGGCTGATTGCACACAATGTTATGATTGGCGAGCACAACCAAGGGGGACTTAAACTCCTTGATTTGGTTATTAAGAAGCGTGCGTTGCGTCTCAAAGTAATTAAGAAATTCCTTGACACCGACTTCACGGCCGCGTGGAAGGACTTCTTCGCGGTTCAGGTAGATCGGCTGGGTGAGCACGGTTTATTTAACCTGTGCATGCTCCCCCGGCAGGCCACCCTTGAGCGCTTTCTCCCTTTCGAGAGGGAGGTGTTTGAGGCCTGGGCTGCACTGAGGCCGTGCACTGTGGCGGCACCGCGCTCCCTGTGGCAACTGGGGCAGATGCCTCTGCGTTTGAACCCTGACATGCTCTCCGACCCCCCAGGGAGGAGGGAGAGCATGTTCAGTGGGGTTCTGGAGGGAGTGGGGATTAAACAGGTAGGACAGCTTATGGATGCCTCAGGCAGGTTTGACATGGAGGAAATCAGGGGCAGGTTTATGAGGATTGGGCTCCATCTGGGCTCACATATATAATTGGTACATCCCGCCCCAAGTCAGTAAGTTTGAGACACGGGATCATTTACACCTGCACCAGGTTGCACGCAATACACCCTGACAGGTACGGCTGTGACTGTCCAGTATGCGGTGAGACGCCTGAAGACCTCCTCCATCTGGCCGCCCGGTGCCCTGCCATGCAGCGGTTCTGGACCCGGCTACTGGACCTTCTCACTCGGAGGCTGGCGTTGAGGCTCCCACCTCCGGCGGCCCATGGACTCGATGACCCTGGACTCTGGTTCTGCCTCTTCGGCCCTGCCCAGCAGCAACCTCGGGGGCCGGATGCTCCCATAGTCAACTGGGATGCCGGCCGCCTTGTCCTGTCTGTGGCCAGATATTCGATCTTCGCGGCACGGAACCGCCGCCTCCACGACGGCCACGCAGCGGAGCACTGGCCCCTCTTCACAGCGCTCCTTCGCGCCCACGTCCGCCGTCTCCACGACGCAAGAGAAACGGAGTTTCGCAACACCTTCATCCCAGACAATACGCTTTTCTCCATTTCCCGAGCCGGCTTCCCTCGGTTGGACTTCTGACCCCTACCCCCCTCCGCTGTCCCCCGTGGTCCCTGGCGCCTGGGCCTTCCCTGGGCGCTGCGTCGCCCTTGCTCTCTCCCAGACCCCTTTCTTCACCTGGGGCAAGCCCCTTGGTCCTCTACACTTCCCCTGTTCCTCTCAGCCCTAATGCCCGGTGGTGCTTATCCCCGTGCCCACATCCCCCGATGTGTCCTCTGAACGCTTTGCGAATGTATGTACCTTGTGGTACATTTTCGTACCACAGGGTACATATTTCTGAAGAGAAAAGAAAGAAAAGAAAGGAAAAAAAAAAAAGTACTTGCACTGCATCACCCTTACTCTCCCCCGGGCCCTTTCTTCACCTGGGACAATCCCTTTGGTCCTCTACATTGCCCCTGTTTCTCTTAGCCCTTGTGCCCAGTGGTGTCTGTTCCCGTACCCGCATCCCCCGATGTGTCCTCTGGGTGCTTTGTGAATGTTATTGTGGTGGTGAAATATGTACTATTATGTGCCTGAAGTGTGTATTATCGTGTACCTTGTAATATTAAAAGATTTAAAAAAAATAGTGTTTGTACTGCGTTGCCTAGCGACGTTGCCTAGCGACGTTGCCTAGCGACGTTGCCTAGCGACGTTGCCTAGCGACGTTGCCTAGCGACCCTTTGATCTTTCCTTTGATGTGTCTGGTCTCCTGATTCTTATTATTTTATATTCTTCTCAACATGGGAGTCTATGGCAACCCCTAGAACCGTCTAGTAAAAAGTTGTGAAATTTTGCATGCACATTCTAGCCAGTCTCCTCATTACCCACAGCGATTTATAGGCCTCCAGCCCCAACCGTCTAGTGCCACCAGCAGGTCAAAGTTGCAGGAATTTTCAGGAATAGCCTAGCAACACACAGGACTGCCCTGACATCACACAGGACTGCCCTGATTATAGCTGTGAGGGCGGAGTTTGAAGCGTGGATACCTGTTAGACCAATCACACTGCTCTTTATACCCCTGACCTCACTCCTTCTTTCCCATCACTCTTCTCTTTAGTCCACAGGTAGCTCTTGTGTGGCCGTGGACAGATTTTAGGTCTTAAAGGGATATGCCACCCCCATGTCAAATTTGGGCATCTCCCCACAGTCCAGAGACTAAAATAAGTGGTGGAAAGCGTTTTCCTGCTCACCCAGCCATTGTCCGAGTCTGTCGCCACTGACCGCCGCGGTATCTGCAGCTCCACGTTGTGCAACAGGGGAACTCCCTTCCCGGTGCGTAACTGGGATTCCCCTGGCAGCGTGCTGCGTGATTCGGCTGTATTCTTCCGCACTGGAAAATAGTTCCCACCCAAAATGACCAAGTCAAGCTCTCCGTGTTGATTTGCACATTTATTTGCACTCGATATGAATGCGCCCTACACAGAAAGTAATTGGGAAACGCATCGAGCAAATTAATTCCTTTTGGCCGAAATCTTTCTCTGGCGACGTTAGACTCCAGTCTAAGGCGGAGGAGCTGCAGATACCGCGGCGGTCAGTGGCGACAGACTCGGACAATGGCTGGGTGAGCAGGAAAACGCTTTCCACCACTTATTTTAGTCTCTGGACTGTGGGGAGATGCCCAAATTTGATCTGGGGGTGGCATATCCCTTTAAGTCACTCTTTAAGTTTAATTTACAAAGTGACATTTCTGCACAAAAATCTCTACCAAGTAATTTAAAGGCAAGTTTTAGCACATTTTGATTTAGCTAAATATAAATACATTAATATTGGCAAAATTCCACACTGAATTTTTTCCAAGATTACCCTTCCCTTATTCCTAATTTCTGCACTTGTGATCTTTTGCACGTTTGCACTGTTGCACATTTATTTTTATCTTTATTTTTTCAATGCACATTCTATTGCACATTTTGATGCACACTGCACATTTTTGGACATCTGTAAATAGGTATTTATTCTTTGCACTGCATTTAGATTTGGTCTTTTTGTATTGTCTTTATATTATATTTGTACACTGTCTTTTTTGCACTGCTTGGCCAGAGAGAAACGGAATTTTGATTCACTGTATGTTGAACACATATGGCAGAATTGACAATTAAGTTGACTTTGACTTTGTTGTTTTTGCACTTGAAATGTCACTCTGCACTTTACACAGAGCCAACAGCCCATGATCAGATCCTGCGATATGTAAACAAGCCGCCCCCTTCAAATGCTTCGGTTTCCATGGAGTTTGTGACCTTTAACCTTTTCTGTGAACTCCTCCCTCTCCCATCAGAGCGGAGCGTGCACGGGTCCTACCACATACAAGCTAACTGAAGCCCCATGGGACTAGCGAGCTGACATTTGTTGAACTTTAGCGCGAGTTGTCTACAGTTAGAAGTTTAAAGTTGTTTGGTTTTTTTTTTTTTCATTTTTCTATTCCTCCAGGACTGCTGTAGCTGTCTCTTAGATTTTCTTTGTTTTAAAGAGTTACAGATTTGCCAGAGCAGTGACTGAGCAGAGACCTTTCAGATATAAGTCTATCCCTGTGTGAGGTTTTCAACAGTGCCATGACTGAAAAGTACAAAAGTTAAGTTTTAAAAGACAAAATGTATTATTCTTTTCACACAATTTGCCGCATCGAAATTCTAAGTCTAATTTCTCCACTATGCACTGTGGAGCTTTTCTGGTCTAGGGTTCACCATCTGATTGTCTCCAGAGATGATGATAATAATAATAATAATAATAATAATAATGCATTGGATTTATATAAAGCCTTTAAAGATACCAAAATTGCTCTTAAGTACAGTACATGTACCGTAATATGGCATTGAACTTGTCTTTCTCCATGTAGACAATTCGCTGACACAACTGGGTCAAGTTACAGGTCAGATCTGTGGAGAGGCAACCCCACTAAGTAAGAATGCACGTTTTTTTCAATAAAACATATTTGATTGAGCAAGTTTTAGCATCCTATTATATGCAACAATTTGAGGATGACTTCATGATTCAAATAAAATATATAATAATCTTAATCGCTATGGAAACAGTCCGAATTTCATCACTCTGAAACCCATAGATTAGTTCAATGACCTACTGTAGAGGAACGCAGGCAAAGCAATAGCATCTCCATGGAGACGAGCAGGTGACAGATCCTCAACCTGTGCACCTTTAATTCAACTGATCTATTTCCATCATTCCATTGTTAGCAATATTTAAACCAACATTAAATTACAGTAATAAAAGACAAAACATAAGGAAATTTTCTATACTAAGAAAGGATCCGATACAACGATGATGATGATAAAAAAACGAAAAAAAAAAAACTATACAATAGAATGTGATTTTGAACATTTAATCATAGTACTTTTATATTCCCATGTGGTGTAATAGCTGTGTACTCCCTCAGTGGTCCTGTAGGTTCCATAGTGGTCCATGGGAGTTTCCTAGTCTGTGTGCTCTTATACTTGTTCTGATACAGCTCAAGGTCATTCTAAACGAAAGGTTCATGTCTGTCCTATGAATGGGACCTTGCTCATCGGACCAATTTTCCGTTCACCTGAGTTCTAAAGTGTGTTTGATTATGCGCATCTTCCCTTTTGGCAAATTTCAACTCTTCCATAAAATCTGCAATAAACAGGACTGCTGTATTTTGACTATTTCTGTTGCACTGGACATTCCCAAGGACACAGACGTGTTAACACATCTCACCATGAAATCAAAAGGACATAATTATCAATTGGCTAAAAAATGATGACATGTATTTATAAAAAAACACCCTGCCCTTCTCACATAACTGTCTGCCTTAGCTGTCACATAATATTTTCTGTATTTTCATTCTTGTACTCTTACCCACCCCCCACCCCCACCATAATGTTTTCCAAACAAAAAGATACCTTTATGTAAACTGTTCCACTGTATTATGTCTTATCTGTATGTCTATTGTTACTGATTGTATTGCATTTTTTCTACTCTGTTATGTTATCTGCATTTTCCATTCTGTTAAGGTGGCGCTGCTCTGCTGGCGACACGGAGAAGGGCTCTGGTTGCACGTCTCTCTGTCTGTACTGCAACCTTCCCTTACCTCCAAGTCAAATTTCTCCCTTGTGGAGACTAATAAAGAAACCTTGAACCTTGGAACCTCAAATGAGTATCTAGTTTTGATACTAGTTTTAGTATCAATTAGTATTTGATTTTGAATATCTGACAACCCTATAATGGAATAAATTGTACAGTATGCAGTTAAGCAATTGGTCTTGAGGACAGCACTACAGTCTTTACTACACTACAAATCTGTCAGTGTCACAGGTACAGTAGAAGGGATACGGTAGAAGCCTGCAGAGATGCCTAGAGCTCTTGTTCATGTAGGTTCCTCTCAGTTGGCTCTCCTCTGCTGTCGGAGGAACTCAGCAGCAGCAGTGAGAGTGGAGAGTGAAAGAAGAGGCTTGTACAAACAAACATGCAGACAGTTTATACAACAGGTTGGGTTCAAGTGATGTCATAACAGTCTGGGAACCCTATAGTTTAAACTGAGCTGGAGGAGAAGTCTACAGTTAAAAGATATACAGTTCTGGGAAAAAATAAGAGACCACTGCAAAATGATTAGTTTTTCTGATTTTACTACTTATTGGTATGTATGTATGTGGGCAAAAGGAACTACTGACATTTTCCCCAAATTTCAAATAAAAATTATCGTTTAGAGCATTTATTTGCAGAAAATGACAAATGGTCAAAATAATAACAAAGATGCATGTTTTCAGACGTCAAACAATGCAAAGAAACAAGATCAAATTCATTTTACAACAACATACAGTCACTTCTTCTTATAATACTAATGTTTACACTTAAGAAAAGTTCAGAAATCAATATATGGTGCAATAACCCTTATTTTTAATCACAGCTTTTATGCGTCTTGGCAAGTCTTTCACATTGTTCTTGGGTGACTTTATTCCACTCCTGGTGCAAGAACTGAAGTAGCTCAGCTTTGTGTTTGTGTTGGAATTCAACAGACGCTGGAATGGAATGGCTGTAATACATGTAGAGATGCTGATTTCAGAAAAAAATGCAGTGGTCTCTCTTTTTTTTTTCCAGAGCTGTATATTACACAAAATTGACTCTTGTGTTTTATGTAATGTTAGAATGCTTTTACCTCATCAAAAACATACCTGGACTTGTGTTTTGTTTCATTCACACATGTTTGAGTAATCCATTATTATTATTAGTCTGTCTACATCTCTAAAGCTCAGAATGCCCTGTTCCACCTATTGCTGTCATGTAGTGGAAGTTTTCAAGTTAACAGCTACCTTTTAAATTTAGTTCAGTCGAAATGGGCAATTCCAGAGCTGAAATCATCCAACTGATTCTAGTGAAGGTATATGGAGTTTAAAAACACAGTTGAGCACTTCCTGTATCACCACATGACATCACAAGGTGTAAGAGTGTTTTCAAAACTCAAGAACTCTGCCTAAATATGCAGTTTGTGTGTTAAACGTGTGAATTAAACAAAACACAACTCCAGGTATGGTTAATGAGGAAACAACATTGTAACATAGATCAGAAATGGCATGATAGGGGTGTTTTTAAGTATCTACTTGGCGTATCCAATTAAAAACAAAATTTGGCACAAAGTCCAATATTAAAGGTCCCATGACATGGTACTTCTTGATGCTTTTATATGGCTCCTTAATGGTTCCCTAATACTGTAAATTAATCCTCCTTCAAAATCAACACTCAGTGCATGAGATATGACTCTGACAGTCTTCATGAGGCTAAATATGTGTCTAAAATTCTTTATTGTGGGTGTTGCTTCTTCACTGCAAATGAGAAGGACAGAGAGATTGGCTGAGGAGCGGGGGGGCGGGTTTCCCCCGCAGCTTAGCGCAGCTTGGCTCCGCTGTGTCTGCCCTTCCGTGAGAGACAGATGAGAGAGTTAGCAATGAAAAAAAGCATATTTACACAGAAAATAAAATTAAACCACTGGTATTTCAGAGGTCCAGAGGGTCGGGTAAGGGACTTGCGAGCCTAGAAACACTCGCAGGTGCCTCCAGGCAAATAAAAAAACGCATTTCGCATTGCGTAGCGCATTCACAGTCCAAACTCTCTGGGCGGGATATACAGGGATGCTGAGCGGAGACAGAGGGAGGGGCTGGAGCTGCATTTGCCGATCTGACGTCAAAAAGGTGCCTTGTCTGAACTCGCCCGTTTCAACACTGGGTTTGTGTAACGCAGAAAAGGACCGCAAATGCTCAGTTTAGACATTTTGCAACTTTTAGCCATGGGGGGGGGGGCCTAAACAGGGTAGGGGAGCTCACATTAACGTTCAAAAACCTCAGAAAGTGAAAATTTCATGCCATGGGACCTTTAATATAATTTTTTTCTGCATCAATTTTTTTTTGAAATTTTTGAAATCAAATTTTTTTTTTTTTTTTTTTTTTTTTTTTTTTGATCTGGCGCGGCGAGAGCCGGAGCTGGTTGCAACGCGCTCCCTTATTTTCCAACTTTTTTTCTGCTCTTACCTGCTTGTTCGTTTGCACACTTTGAAGATTATGTGTATAAGGCTAAGTGCTTCAGAAATGCGATGTTTCTGCTCCATTTCAACCTCTATTTTCTCTGGATTTTAACTTTTTCACCGTTGCTATGTGCGTTGCTATGTGCGTGAGGACACGTGCCCCCGTTGTTTACACGAGGGATCAGCTGTTAGCGCTGCGCGGTGCAGTTGTGCTCCCCCGTGACAGACATGAGATCCCGGAGGAGCTGCTACGGAGGACCCGCAGAGGCCGACGTGCTGGACGCAAACTCCGGGAAAGGAAAGGACGCTGCAGACCTGTGCTTCCCTCTGTCATCGCGGGAAACGTGCGGTCTATTTCGAACAAGACGGACGAATTAGCGGCGCTTGCACGGTATCAGCGGGAATACAGAGACTGTAGCGTCATGGTTTTCACGGAGTCCTGGTTAACCCCGCAAATCCCGGACTCAGCTGTTGCCATGGACAACTTTCACCTGCTGCGGGCGGACAGGACAGCAGACAGTGGGAAGAAAAAAGGAGGTGGCCTGGCTGTGTTTGTAAATGAGAAGTGGTGCAAACCTGGACACTGTACAGTTAAGGAGCAGCTGTGTAACAAGGACGTGGAGTTGCTTGCCATTAGCTTACGGCCCTGCTATCTGCCTCGAGAATTCTCACATGTGATTCTGATCGCTATGTATGTTCCTCCCTCTGCTAATGCTGAGACAGCATGTGACACACTGCACTCCTGTACGAGCACACTCCAAACTAAGCATCCACAGGCTCTCTTCCTGATTTCTGGAGACTTCAACCATGCATCTCCTGGAACTGTTCTGCCTACATACACCCAGTATGTCACCTGCCCCACAAGAAACAATAAAATATTGGATTTATTTTTTGCCAACGTCAAGGAGGCTTATTCTTCATCCCCACTGCCTCCCCTGGGTAGAGCTGACCACAATATTGTCCATCTGCGGCCTGTGTATCAGCCCATTGTGCACAGACAGCCTGTGGTGCCCCGTGTGGTGAAGAAGTGGACTGCTGAGAGTGAGGAGGCTCTGAGAGACTGCTTTGACACCACAGTGTGGACAGAGCTCTGTGACCCCCATGGAGAGGACATTAATGCGATGACAGAATGCATCACGGACTACATAAATTTTTGTTTTGAAAACATCGTTCCCTCCCAAACGGTGCGGTGTTTTTCAAACAATAAACCATGGATTAACCCTGACATAAAGGCTCTGCTGAAGGAGAAGAAGAGAGCTTTTAGGTCAGGGACCAAGGAGGAGCTGAAGGCTGCACAGAAGAGGCTGAGGAGAGAAATCAGGATGAGCCAGGCCAGCCATAAGAGGAAGATGCAGCGACAGCTACAGGAGAGGAACATCCAGGGGGTGTGGAGAAGTCTCAAGACCATCTCAGGCTTCAAAGCACCTCCTGCCCAGACGGAGGGGGACCTGCAGTGGGTGAATGATCTCAATGCTCACTTCAGGAGATTTGATCAATCACCCGGCACCCCTCCTCCCCCCACCCAGCTGCCAGCTCCCACCTCCCCAGCTGCACAATGGGGAACTCCTGCTCCTCTTCACACCTTTACCTCTGCTCCACAGCCCTCCACCAAACATGGACTCACCCATCCCCCCAGCCGGCCACTGTCATTCTCTGCAGCCCAAGTGAGACAGGAGCTCAAGAAGATTAGACCGAGGAAGGCAGCAGGACCAGACGGCATCAACTCCAGGCTCCTTAAGTCCTGTGCAGACGAGCTGTGCGGAGTTGTGGAGCATGTCTTCAACATGAGCCTTAAGCTGAGGGTGGTGCCACAACTCTGGAAGACCTCCTGCGAGGTACCAGTGCCTAAGACACCGCACGCTAAAGACCTCAGCAGCTTCAGGCCGGTGGCTCTAACATCCCACCTGATGAAGACACTGGAGAGACTGGTCCTTGGCCACCTCCGCTCCACCGTGAGCTCAGCGATGGACCCGCTGCAGTTTGCGTACCAGCCTGGCATCGGAGTGGAGGATGCCGTCATCTACCTGCTGCATCGCTCACTGTCTCACCTGGAGAACCCCGGCAGCACTGTGAGGATTCTCTTCTTTGACTTCTCCAGTGCTTTCAACACCATCCAGCCACTGCTCCTCAGGGACAAACTGGAGACCGCCGGTGTGGACTGTGACCTGGCAGACTGGATCCTGGACTACCTCACAAACCGGCCCCAGTTTGTGAGAGCCAAGAACTGTGTGTCTGACCTCCTGACCTGCAGTGTGGGGGCGCCCCAGGGCACTGTCCTTGCGCCCTTTCTTTTCACCCTCTACACTGCAGACTTCAGACACAACACGGACAGCTGTGTCCTGCAGAAGTTCTCTGATGACTCTGCCATCATTGGTCTCATCAAGGATGACGATGATGGGGAGTACAGAGGACTAATACAGGACTTTGTGGACTGGAGTCAGCGGAACCACCTCATCATCAATGCAGGGAAGACCAAGGAGATGGTGGTGGACTTCCGCAGACGCCACTCTACTGCCCCCTCAGTGAACATCCAGGGAAGGGACATTGAGAGAGTGGACTCTTACAAGTACCTGGGTGTTCATCTGAACAATAAACTGGACTGGACTCATAACACAGACGCACTGTGCAGGAAGGGCCAGAGTCGGCTCTATCTCCTGAGGAGACTCAGGTCTTTTGGAGTGAGAGGGCCACTCCTGAAGACCTTCTATGACTCTGTGGTGGCATCAGCCATCCTGTACGGTGTGGTCTGCTGGAGTAGCAGCATCACAGAGAGGGAGAAGAAGAGGCTGGACAAGGTCATCAAGAAGTCCAGCTCTGTCCTGGGCTGTCCTCTGGACTCAGTGCAGAAGGTGGGGGACAAGAGGGTCCTGGCTAAGGTCACCTCTATGCTGGACCATGAGTCTCACCCCCTGCAGGACGCTCTGTCTGCTCTGGAGAGCAGCTTCAGTGACAGACTGATTCACCCTCGCTGTGTGAAGGAGAGGTTTCGCAGGTCTTTCCTTCCTGCTGCTGTCAGACTGTACAACGAACACTGTTAACATGTCATTCAACTTTATCTGCACTACAATATTCAACTATAATCCAGAGTCTATTTTTAGGTCTAGGTTTAAATTATCCTAGGCCATTATTTATTTATTTATTATATTGTTCTGTTGCATGTTACTTTTTCGTGCTGTTCTTGATCTGTGCGTTGCAACACTGGAATTTCCCCACTGTGGGACTAATAAAGGCATATCTTATCTTATCTTATCTTATCAGAATGTCGTGCAATTATTCAACTTCAAAGTCATGATCATTGTTATTTGAAAGGACTTTAAGACAAAACAATAATATGGCAAATTTGTGGAACCAATCCCTAAAGAATTATGATAGGGTCCAACATTTGTAGAAGTTCAGTTTTCTTTGAAAAACAGTGAATCTCTCATAGAGTTATAACGACCCCTGTCCTCCATTTTAAATTTGGAGACTCCAATTCGAGACTGTTACCACAATGTATTCAGCAATCTGTGAAATAAAAATAAAGCAGCCAGGTGTATTTTTATTGTAAATAGTTGGCTATGTATTTTCGGAATGACATTTCAGCACAGTAATAGCATGTTAATTGGTATAGCACTTTGCAGTCCAATTTCCATATGATTACCAAGAAAATTGGGTTATTTTTCATGTTTCCTTGTCATATTTACTTCACACAGGGTTTGATACTACGAAAATTTAATATTATGTGGACTTTGGTCATATACTTTTTCTAATATAGAAGTTTAGTGTGCGTTAATGGTGTACTATATACAGTGTTGGGGAGTAACGGATTACATGTTCCGGCGTTACGTAATCAGAGTACAAATAATGAGTAACTGTAATCCGTTACAGCTACTGTTTTAAGTAGTGGTAATCAGATTACAGTTACTTTGTTGAAATAAATGGATTACACGGCGGTACTTCTAATGGAAAAAAACAAGCTATCTGTGACGGAGCACCTGTAGCTGCCTGTCATTCCCCGATCGGTGCCTCTCTCTCTCTGGCCCCAGAGCGCGTCTAGATGGCAGAGCGCGCGGAGTGCTTCCCCTGGTTTGCGGAACCAGACTCCGATGCAACTGTTCCCTGCTTACAAACTGTTTCCCCATGATCTGGACTCTGTTCCCCTCCCTAATGCGTGCAAGGGTGCACACTCGGACGCCTAGGGAGCCATATGCTCTTCCTACCTTCCGCTGTCTCTGTGCTGTTCGCCGGCTCAGGGGGCCAAACCGGGGCACTTCCTGGTCCTGCGCTAAATAGCTAAATAAGTCACTTTGGGTTTAAAAAGCGTCTGCCAAATGCAATGTAAAGTAATGTCCATCCATCCATCCATTTTCTTCCGCTTATCCGGGGCCGGGTCGGGGTGGCAACAGTCTAAGCAGGGACGCCCAGACCTCCTTCACCCCGGACACTTCCTCCAGCTCCTCCGGGGGGACCCCAAGGCGTTCCCATGCCAGCTGGGACACATAGTCCCTCCAGCGCGTCCTGGGTCTTCCCCGGGGCCTCCTCCCGGTGGGACATGCCCGGAACACCTCCCGAGGGAGGCGTCCAGGAGGCATCCGAAACAGATGCCCAAGCCACTTCAGCTGGCTACTCTCGACGTGGAGAAGAAGCGGCTCTACTCCGAGCTCCTCCCGTGTGACTGAGCTCCTCACCCTATCTCTAAGGGTGCGCCCAGCCAGTCTACGGAGGAAACTCATTTCGGCGGCTTGTATCCGCAATCTCGTCCTTTCGGTCATTAAGGTAAAGTAATGTAATGCACAAAACAATTATCACTATTGGTAGGCATAAATAGATTCCTGAGGGTCTAAGCTTTCAAATGGTTTGTCATATATATTTTGATTGAAGTTCTAAAACATTAAAATAATTATCCCCCACCTCCACCATCCCCTCCCGTAATATACATTCTATTGCAAACAAGTTGCATACAGTAAATGCAGATTCTAAAGAATTGGGAGGAATGAGCAGATACGCAGCAGTGTAATGCAGAATTGGAGAGGAACACAGTGACTGGAAGGAAGGGGAAGATCATCTTTGGACAATTTTTGGACTGCTGTGGGGGAAAAGCTCTTTCGGTATCTGGTGGTTTTGGTTGGTAGGCTCCTGCTGTGTCTCTAGAAATATCTAGAATAGTCTGTTTGCCAGATTAGAGGAGTCTTTGAGAATGCTGCGCACTCTGACCAGGCATCTGTTCTTCGGCCTCCTCAATAGAAGTGGAGTGCCTCTGATGGGTTGGGCAGTTTTCAACACATTCATGTAGTTTGTAAAAAGATGGCAATGTCATGTAATCCAAAGTAATCAGATTACGTTACTCACCTGAAGTAACCCAATAGATTACGGTACAAATTACATTTTGGAGCATGTAATCTGTAATTTGTAATGGATTACAATTCAAAAGTAACCTTCCCAACACTGACTATATAACCTTTTGGCTGAGAGTCCATCACCTGCTTGTTTATATGGATATGTCACTGCTCTGCCTTGAATGTTCCATAGTATAACATTAAACTGTACTACCTTACATTTATTCATTTACAGATGGTTTTATATCTTAAAAATACAGTAATCCCTCATTTATCGCAGGGGTTAGATTCTAAAAATAACCCGCAATAAGCGAAATCCGTGAAATAGGACAACTTTATATTTTACAATTATTACACATATTTTAAGGCTGTAAATGTCTATCCACACACGTTATACACTTTTCTCAGACTGGAATTAACATTTTCTCACATTTCTCTCTCATTTAAATACTCAAACTTTAGTAGATTTTCAACAAAATGTATTAATAGTGAAGCGCGGGGGGAGACACGACTCCGGGAGCCCCGCCAGACACGCAAGGGGAGCGGAGACATGAGGCACTGGATCCGGAGGAAGCACCACGCTCATCCAATGGCACCGCCACGTCCCAGGACGCAACGCGCACCAACCCCCGGAGAAGTGCGCGCGCGGACACGTGCACCCGCTCATTGTGGTCAAATCCGTGATAGAGCAGCATGACCGGCACGAGGCCGCCCGGACCAGTGCCTCCCCCTCAGGACCGCGTCCATGCAGCCCGAGCCACAAACCAAACACGCACAAACCTCAACACGAATGCAAGAGCCGCACGAAACCAGGCAAAGAGCCGCACGCGGTGGTTTAATCCTGGTTTAGACCTGGTCTAGTCCTGGTTTAGTCCAGGTCTAGACCTGGTCCAGTCCTAGTTTAGTCCAGGTTTAGTCCTGGTCCAGTCCAGGTATAAACCTGTTCTAGACCTGGCTTAGTCCACGTTTAGTCCGCGTTTAGTCCTGGTCTAGTCCCGGTCTGGTCCTGGTCTAGTTCCAGTCTGGTCCCGGTACCCCCCGCGTCCCCCATCTATAACATCAATCGCCAAAGGTCTACAGTCTCTTAGCCAATCAGGATGCAGAACACAATGTTACACTATAAAAAAAAAATCTGTGAAACAGCGAGGCCACGAAAAGTGAACTGCGATATAGTGAGGGACCACTGTACCTAGAAAAACAGGCGTTCTGACTGTGAGCGGTGTTATCTCCATGAAGATAGGAAGATTTAATACCCTACTGTGAAACATTACAAAGGAATAACATCTCCATTGATAAAAGCATTTGACAGACCCTCCACCAGAAAAGTTACACAATACACCTTTATCTCTATATCAAATTTCTAGTCATATTACTGTACATAAAACAGAATGGCCGACGTGTCCTATTCCCATGAGTAATTTCCATGGAATATAAATACATTTTTAGTTGCCATGCTATTTCCATGCTACTCCTGCCTGTGGTGTAAACTAAAGGGCTGATATGTTTTAGATTGATATTGCAATAAACAATCGCCTATTCCCAGGGTCCTCAGCGCTTTATTAAAGTCCATTATTCATTCACTCCATTCTCACGCTTGGTGGTAGAGCTACTTCTGCCGCCCAATCACATTAAAACAAACTGTGGGTAGTGTCTTGCCTACAGGCACAGCAACGCAGTTTGCAAGGATTGATCTGCTAATGTAACAAGCATTAAAGATGCTGTAGCTGATTTTTTACAGGAAAATGAATTTGTTTATTTTAAGCGGTTTGCAGTCTGCAGCGGTTTTTAGTCTTTATTTCAAGAGACAATACAGAGACATTAAAGGTACATTATGTGCCTGATTTAGAGAAATAAATAAATTAAAAATTAAATACAATTACATCGATCCGTGTGCCATTCGTTCTTTTGGATTTCAATTAACAACAAAAAAACAATAACATGGATAAACAGTCTATCATTTCATCATTCCATTTTAGTGTCTATCCAAAAAAAAAGAAAAAAAAGATTTAGACCCCCTAATAGGGTTCTTCGTATAGAGGGTTGGGCATTGGCTTAAGTATTCAGCTGGATCAAAAGGTGAACAAATTTCAGATTCTAAATTGACCCATGCCGGTCTCACTGTTGTTTCATCTAGAATAGAAGCAATTTGAGCAGATGTAAATGATTCCTTATACAATTTTATATTTGGCAGGCTCCATACTCCTTTTTAAACTGCAGTCTCCTTAAATTCATCCTTTTTGTTTGCCCAAACAAATTGAGTTAGCATTTTATCAATAATTTTAAAAGTAGCTGCTGGGATGTTAAGATGTATCATACTGAAAAGGTAATTAAGCTTAATTAAGTCCAAGCATTCTTATTATTCACCACAAGAAATCTTTAAAGGAAAATTAACGTTTTTTTACAATCTGAGCCTTATTTAGGTAATAAAACAAGTTGGTGTCATATGGAGCACTTCCAGAGATGTTTTAGATTTGCGTTAGCCTAGCGCAAGTTCCAGCCGTAGCTCAGGGCATATAA
Source organism: Paratrypauchen microcephalus (assembly GCA_036785185.1). Taxonomy (NCBI): domain Eukaryota; kingdom Metazoa; phylum Chordata; class Actinopteri; order Gobiiformes; family Gobiidae; genus Paratrypauchen; species Paratrypauchen microcephalus. Next base: position 741,263 of record JAVJIX010000228.1, read on the forward strand.
TACACTCAACAAAAATATAAACGCAACACTTTTGTTTTTGCTCCCATTTTTCATGAGATGGACATAAAGATCTAAAATTCATTCAAGATGCACAATATTACCATTTCTCTCAAACATTGTTCACAAATCTGTCTAAATGTGTGATAGTGAGCACTTCTGCTTTGCTGAGATAATCCATCCCACCTCACAGGTGTGCCACATCAAGATGCTGATCTGACATCATGATTAGTGCACAGGTGTACCTTATACTGCCCACAATAAAAGGCCACTCTGAAATGTGCAGTTTTGTCTCACAGCAAAATGCCACAGATGTCACAAGCATTGAGGGAGCGTGCAATTGGCATGCTGACAGCAGGAATGTCAACCAGATCTGTTGCTCGTGCATTGAATGTTCCTTTCTCCACCATAAGCCGTCTCCAAAGGCGTTTCAGAGAATATGGCAGTACATCCAACCGGCCTCACAACCGCAGACCACGTGTAACCACACCAGCCCAGGACCTCCACATCCAGCAGGTTCACCTCCAAGATCGTCTGAGACCAGCCACTCGGACAGCTGCTGAAACAATTGGTTTGCATAACCAAACAATTTCTGCACAAACTGTCAGAAACCGTCTCAGGGAAGCTCAACTGCATGCTCGTCGTCCTCATCGGGGTCTTAACCTGACTCCAGATCGTCGCCGTAACAGACTTGAGTGGGCAAATACTCACATTCGATGGCGTCTGGCACGTTGGAGAGGTGTTCTCTTCATGGATGAATCTCGGTTTACAATGTTCAGGGCAGATGGCAGACAGCGTGTGTGGCGTCGTGTGGGTGAGCGCTTTGCTGATGTCAATGTTATGGATCGAGTGGCCCATGGTGGTGGTGGGGTTATGGTATGGGCAGGCATCTGTTATGGACGAAGAACACAGGTGCATTTTATTGATGGCATTTTGAATGCACAGAGATACCGTGATGAGATCCTGAGGCCTATTGTTGTGCCATACATCCATGAACATCACCTCATGTTTCAGCAAGATAATGCACGGCCCCATGTTGCAAAGATCTGTACACAATTCTTGGAAGCTGAAAATGTCCCAGTTCTTGTATGGCCAGCATACTCACCGGACATGTCACCCATTGAGCATGTTTGGGATGTGCTTGACCGGCGTATACGACAGCGTGTACCAGCTCCCACTAATATCCAGCAACTTTGCACAGCCATTGAAGAGGAGTGGACCAACATTCCACAGGCCACAATTGACAATCTGATAAATTCAATGCGAAGAAAATGTGTTGCACTGCATGAGGCAAATGGTGGTCACACCAGATACTGACTGGTTCTGAGTCCCCAGACCCCCAATAAAGCAAAAAAAAAAAAAAAATGCACATTTCAGGGTGGCCTTTTATTGTGGGCAGTCTAAGGCACACCTGTGCACTAATCATGATGTCAGATCAGCATCTTGATGTGGCACACCTGTGAGGTGGGATGGATTGTCTCAGCAAAGCAGAAGTGCTCACTATCACACATTTAGACAGATTTGTGAACAATGTTTGAGAGAAATGGTAATATTGTGTATCTGGAATGAATTTTAGATCTTTAAGTCCATCTCATGAAAAATGGGAGCAAAAACAAAAGTGTTTATATTTTTGTTGAGTGTATATTCCCCGAGCATGTAATATATGCCCCATGCGGTCTCCAAATAACACAAACTTTAGCACTTTTCAAATCATAGAAGCTCGATGTCTTAGTCTACGCTTTCGTTTGGTCAAAAGTGGCCTGTAATCCGAGATTTAGCCATAGTTTTGAGTAGATGAGGACGCCAGTGCGCATGTGCGGAGTCACAGTTTATTTTGCTCTCAGCTCCCGGGACCCAAACATGAAACGCAAAGATGTAAACTATGGCTAAATCTCAGATTACAGGCCACTTTTGACTCAAGCGAAATCGTAGACTAAGACATTGAGCTTCTATGATTTGAAAAGTGCTAAAATTTGTGTTATTTGGAGACCGCGCGGGGCATATATTACATGCTTGCATGCGCAGCGGCCCCTCCCCTAGCCCACTCTATCACTGTCCTGCCTGGTTAGTGGGGAAACGGAATTTCGAATTCACTCTGTGTGCATGTACATGATTGTTTTTCGACAATAAAGCAAACTATGACTGTGACTATGCTCGGGGAATATATTATATGCCCCGAGCTACGGCTAGAACTCGCGCTAGGCTAACGCAAATCTAAAACATCTCTGGAAGTGCTCCATATGACACCAAAGTACTATGGGTGAGTAAAACAACTTGTTTTATTACCAAAATAAGGCTCAGATTGTAAAAAAAACGTTAATTCTCCTTTAAGTGCTTTTCACAATAGAGCAGAGTGGAGCGAAGTTTTGCTCTGACTGTAAGGCCAACAAGTTTCATGCTAACACCCATTTCCTGATTATTGGACAATAAGATGCTTTCTAGTTTTGACCACAAGAGCTGCTTATACAATATATCTGTTTCAGGCCAAGACACATTTTGCTCAAATACATTAAAAAAAAAAAAAAAAAAAAAACAGGTACAGGCTTATAACCTAGATTTTTTTTTTTTCCAATGTGTTTTTCATGAACTGTACAATCCTGTTGCTTCACAAATTAGTCTTTGGGTGATTCTGTGGTTCCCTAATTGTGCAGTGAATATTGTGCTCATATTTTAGGTAGTCAGGTGAAAGTCAATTCTAAACCAATTTACTTTCACAACAAAGAGCTGCAGAGCAAACAGCAGTGGATGCACAGGGTATCATCAAACAAAAATGTCCACACACACAGTCTCATCTCAGTACAGCGTTTGAGATTGTAATTGGCAATAGGAACTGTAATGGTTGTGTAACAGAGGTTGGAGGGGTAAATCTGCTATAATAATGGCTAGTGGGGGCTTTGCTTTATTTTTTGTATTTTTGGTGAGAACTTTACGCGTGTGTTTGATTTTTTAGCATTTTTTGTTGTTATTGAATTCAGAAAGATTTGAGATCACAAAAACCTGCTTGTTGATTTGGCTATGTTACAGGTGGTTTTATAGCTCAAAAATACCTAGAAAAACAGGACTTCTGACTGTGAGCAAGGTTGTCTCTCCACAGATCTGACCTGTAACTTGGTCTGGTTAGTCTCCATGAAGATAGGAAGGTTTAATGCCATACTGTGAAACCTTACCAAACAACAATCACCTATTCCCAGGGTGATTATAACAGGTGATTATTATTGAATTCACAAAGATTTGCCAAAGTAGAGACTGGACCTTTCTAGATATATGGGTCAGTCCAAGCCTTGTGGCCCTGAAACATATTACTGCAATTTTTTTTTAAACTTATTTTTAATTTTTTTATTTATTTATTTATTTAGGTTTATTTTTTTCATGATTTTTTTTTTTATTTTAAATTTTTTAAAATGTATTTACTTTTTTAATTTTATTTTTATTTTTTTAATTTTTTAATTTTTAATTTTTTAATGTTTTTTTTAATTTTTTTTTTTACATTTTACACTGTTTTTCATTATCACATATTTGATAGTGCACTATAGTTAAAACATAATACTTGAAGTCTGTAACTATGTGACTCTTCTGGTAATACACTTGCTTTTTTTATTACAATTGCTTTGAATTGCTGAAGTAAGCCATGGTGTTAAACATTTACTTTTTACATTTATTTCATAGATAATGGATTACAGTAGCCTATATTTTGCAGACCTTTACTATGAGCATTTGTTAGATCATCGCACTGGTACGACGCTCTGCTGCATGTCTGGATTCAAATATGGAATCCCTGCACAACCCCTGCTCCAGAATCCTTTAATTTCATATTTGTATATCAAGTTTTGCACTTAATAGTATTGAATTGACTGCAATACAATTTATTACACCTTTATTCTGTACCTCAGTGGTTATATTCATAGAAAAAGCACCCAGAACGATCAAATAACCCAATAATTAGATAAACTGATTAACTCCTTCAATAACCTGATAACTCCAGAAATAAGATAATGATCAGATTTGTGTGCATGTAAACATAGCCACAGCCAAAACCCTAAATTACCTCACCTACCTTTCAGATATTTTATTCATGAAAACACAATATGACATCTGCAAATATATAAAAATACATTACATTTTTTATTTTATTATCATTTTTTCACAGAATCATCCAAGGTGCCATTCAAACACACACATGCACACACACAATTGCAACCTACTTTCAAATCTTTGTGGAGAAGCGAGTTTGACAGTTGCAGAGTGATGGAGAGAGGGAGCACGGAGCTTCCAACATGGCCACCCGGAGGAGCAGCTCTGGGGTGGGTTAAACAGGCTGATTATAGCACGTGATGGAGGGATGGTGTGAAAGTGAACATGGAGAGTGAGAAGGAGGATATTTTTACCTCCGTGTGACCACAGAACTCGCTTTAGGAGGAGAGGAGGTTCATTATAACATGATCTACACAAGTCAGACTGTCAGGGTGAGAGGCACGGAGAAGGAATGAAGACGGAATCGTGGCCTGCAGTTGGGCACGGTATAATGTGGTTACGTTGTAGTGCTGCAAGATTAAAGATGCACAGCGTAACTTTTTTGTTCAGAGTCAGCGACCTGCTTGTCTCATGATTCTTTATTCCCCAACAGTTATTACCACTGCAGTAACTATTCTGAAACAACACACTGACAATTACATTCAAACATATTAAGATTAACATTTTATATTGCCAAAAATGTTCCGCAGTATGGCATTAGTAACTTGGTGGCGGCATCACATGTGACATCACATCTTCAACAATTTCAGTTGAATCAAAAAAGTATTATTGAGGAGTATTATAGAGTAAGAATGACTTGTGCATGTTCGGAAATGTGTAATTGTTATATGAATTTACTGGTTGATATTTAGTCTTGTTAGTGTCTCATCATTGTTCACATAAAATTTGTCTAAACGCCAGCAAAGGGCACTAGGACTGCATCTACTGACACATTGAAAAGTTAAGTTGTAAAAACAAACCATTATTCTGGTAGGTACCATTATCTTTCCGGTTGTATAATATTGCATCGGGCGGCTGATGTCCACAGTAAATAAGTTTTATACAGACTATAAAGCTGTTTTAAAACCTCCTAGAGAATCGGATCATTGTTGTTGACTTGTTACTGCACGTGAACATTGAACATTTAACACTAATCAACCTACTACATCATTGTTTAACAACAAGACTACGGCTACTCCTTTGGAACAAACTGAATTCGCACTTAACCTTTTAGTGCCAAAACAATGACAGTGTAGGCAGAGAGATGTGGGCCAGGAGCAATAATGTGAATAAGAGAAAGTTATATGATATACAATGTTTGTTGGATATTGTATTATTTTCTCTAATGGGTATTGGATGATATTGACATGACATGAAGTCATTGTAGTAATTGATTGTATGCTTATAATTATTTTGGAAGTGTGATTGATCTTTGCCAAGGCCAAAGCTTTTTATCACAATGGGAAAGACAATATAACCTGACAAATCTGTCTTTTAGCTTGCTGTAGTAATATGATACATAAAAATGCATCACCCAACACTGGATGTTACTCTACCCTTATATCTGAAGTCATTTGACAATGCTGACCTTTTAAACTTATCTTTGCTGCAATTTAAAGTTCACTCCAAGTTTAAATAACTTTGTCGAACATACCCACATTAATAACAGCAGTCAGTACATTGTAGTCTGCTGCTCCCACTGTGTGCATGTACCCACACCTCCGGCCAATCACAAGTTAATTTAGAGCAGCCCAGGAAGCCCAGAGCCCCAGGAGGTGGACCTTATTCACGCAGGGCCAGTCCACAGAAGGTAATTAGCTCCTCAGACCTTGCAGCACATCAGTGACCTCACGGACGTTCAAACAGGCCCCATGGAGCTGGTATTTCTGTCTCCTCATAAAATCAGGTGCGAAAGAACAGGAGCGCGTCATTTTCACCTTTCACTAAACCGCTCACTGGCCTGATTAAGCTGTCTTCACCTAACAGGTGATGGACTTTTAAGTGTTTTTTTTTTCCTTTTTTTTTTAATTCTCCCCAAAAATGTCTCTATTTTACTACCTTTACTGTCAAGTCAGACACCTTTGCTAAGCACAGAAATTAAGCAAAAACTTTTTAAACCTGAAGAAACACTTATTTTAAACACACATTTTAAAATTTTAAACACACATTTTAAAATTACACCAAGTATGTTTCTGGAGGTGGAACGTCACCTGCATGAATCCATGGAAATAGAAAGTTAAAGCCATACTTTGAAACATTCTCCATAGAGAGAGTTTCATGGCATACTGTGGAAGATTATAGCCAAAGGAATAGGGGTGGGTGATATGATGATAAAAATGTAATTGTGATCTCGTTTTTGTGACGATCTGCTGTTTTGGTAAAATAATCTTATTGTGATTCACTGTTTCTCTATTTAATGAAGCTGTATGTTCAGGCCAAGACACTTTCCTACCCGTGAAATACCTGTGAATGTTCATGTATGTTAGCTTTTCTATTTTTCAATTTCAAACAATATTTATAAAGCGCTTTTCATACAAAATGTAACACAAAGTGCCTTACAGTGATTAAGGATTAGAAGATTGATTTTTATTGATCTCACACAGGAGAAATTGTTTCTACATTTGACCTGGGGACCATTCCCATAATTTTGTTGTTTAGGCTTGGTCAGGACCCAATCTCTATGTTTTACACTGCAATAATAATAAACATTCAAAGTGAAAAAATCATGCTTTTATTTTGGTCAATTTTTGTATAACAAGTAATGTGACAGATGGGGCTTTAAAGATGGAATGGATTTTTCTGAGCTTCAAATGGAGGACAGATGTAGAATTACTCAAATCAATTGAAATACATCTCAGAGTAAGCAAATAATGAGGGAACACTGTTATGACATGTTTAAAAACCTCTACTTTTTGCTAGTAACCCAATCATTAACCATTTTGTAGCTTACAGACGCTCACATTAATTCTCAATCCAATATGCAATTACATTTATCTTCCGCCAATAAATACAAAGCACTTCCCATGAAGAATAAAAATGACATTTGTGTGATTTGGCCTACTACTACTTCCCCCTGCAGTTCTCCCGTCTCCTCTTCACTGGTGAATGGTTTCAGTTGCAGTCTGAAGACTTGAGTTCTTCTGACAAAGTGTTGAGTTAATTGGAGGATTATTCCCGTGCCAGGTCTTATTAGCTCACCAGTCTTATGTCATTGATTCAACACGTGCAGAGATTGGCTGCGGCGGTCACATGATCGTGGCGTCTTTAGCCCCCTGCTGTTCAATGTGTGCTGTGAGGCTGTTTTGCTGGATTAATTAAGCCATTTAGAAGTTAGCAGCCGGAAAAGCCTTACCTACATGTTCCTTTAAGGGCCATTACAGAGCAATCAATCAACACCACAAGATTCACTCACTCGGTGACAGAGAGGGGGGAATAACTAACCACGCCGCTGCTGCTCTGCTACACCATTTGTACGCATTTTGGAGCACAGAAAGAGACTAGAACTAAAACTGTCTTGGAAAATGAAATTGGGTTAGAAAATGGTGGTACTGAAATGTGTTTCTGTGTGTTTAAAGGAACCATACGTAAGAATTTGAGTTTAAATTCCATGAACATGATCTAACCGTGTTCCCAGATACAAGGTCAACATGCTGAAATCATAGACTGTGTAAAGAAGTGGACTAAACGAGTGTGACGTCACCCAGAGCATTCGGCTTCAGTGAAATGAAGCTTACCAGGCTAGCACTTATAGGAGAGAATTTGGAGCTGAGTTCCTTAAGAATAGGGATGTATTTAAGGGATGCTGCTCTGCTACACCATTTGTACGCATTTTGGAGCACAGAAAGAGACTAGAACTAAAACTGTCTTGGAAAATGAAATTGGGTTAGAAAATGGTGGTACTGAAATGTGTTTCTGTGTGTTTAAAGGAACCATATGTAAGAATTTGAGTTTAAATTCCATGAACATGATCTAACTAGCTTACCAGGCTAGCACTTATAGGAGAGAATTTGGAGCTGAGTTCCTTAAGAATAGGGATGTATTTAAGATAAGATAAGATAATCCTTTATTTGTCCCACAATGGGGAAATTGCAGTGTCACAATGCAAGTTTCAGAAACAGTAGGAAAATATGAGCATGCATCAAAATTGAGATAAATAATAATAATAAGTACAATCAACTACAATCAACTAAAAACACAACACTGTAAGATTAAAAGGCACAGGAACGTTGCACGATAAATGTCTTTGATTCTGATCAGTGAACAAACAGCAAATTAAAGTGACTCCAGTATAGTAATATATAATATCACTACAATAAAGTGACTCAGATGATTGTGTACAGTGCAGTGATGGGCAATGGTGGTTAAATAAATAAATAAGTAGCAGGTAAAGTGACTTTAAATAATATTGCACATTGTTATTATTACTATGGAGATGACACATGGTTGCTATGGAGATGAACATGACTAGCATTGATCATTTATGCACAGAATAGCCACAAAAAAAAGGGTCAGGTTGAGTAGGTTAATGGGAATATGACCAAAATGACTAAGCTCACTGCAGCAGTTACAGAACGAGGAGTGATAGTTTATCAATACAAAGGCAACTGGAGCCAGAATCGATGGAGCCGGAAGCGGGCCCATGCTCATTTCCTATTTGGAATGCAGCAGCTAAAATGTTGGATCATTTATATATAGTCTATGGTTCAAATCAAATAAAGCTTTTACTGATAACAACTTTAATGCTGACTTATTCTTAATGATCAAAAACTGTGTAGATTTCATACAGTTCCTTTAAGATTTAAGAAAAAAAAAGCTAAACGATAAGCCTAGCTCTGTACCACTACGATGCTACATGCTGTCTACCACTATTTTCTGCCACTATTTTCAATCAAGAATATTATAATAAAACATTGAGTAAAACTTAAAATACAAATTTGAAATGAAATGATGTTATGGTTACCTTGAAATCTGCTGTGTGATTGTTTTAATTAATAATCTGAAAATATTTTTTCTCAAAAGAAAAGAAAAGGCTAAATGTTGTTTATTCTCACCAAAACAAAGAATGCTAATGTTCTAGCAAGTGCAATTTGTCATTATTATAATACAATAGAAACAAATAATAACCTACACTGCCTGACAAAAGTATTAGGACGATTGTGTATTTCTGAACTTTCATAAATAATGATAACAAGATGTATTGGTAATGACAACAAATCAATTTATTGATATATTAAAGCAAATTTCATCATGTGTAAAGGCATATTATTGCAAAAATGGGGACTCATCGCAGTATAGTGCTGCAAAACCAACACTAGACTACGACTATCATCCTAATACTTTTGTCAGGCAGTGTAGATGTGGACGTGATGTGTTATGTAATAACATTGGGTACATTGGGACATTGTTATGAGGCTGACGTATTAATTATCAACATAGTTTGAGGAGCAAAGCTGTTTGTCAGTTTGCATGAATGATGTTTTATTACAGCATAAAAATATTCTTCTGATTCACCATCACCTTAGGAAGTGGTGTACTGTTTAGTTGAGTTTAGTTAATATGTATCTTAATAGTGTGTATATATATATATATATATATATATATATATATTAGGGCTGTCAAACGATTAATTTTCTTGATCGCAACTAATCTCAGAAATTTCATAGTTAATCGCGATTAATCGTGATTTATTTTGCATGTTTAAAATTGATATCTTGCAGTAAGAATCTAAAGTTAAACTCACAATGCAAAGTATTTCTCACCATTTTTTTTATTTCAAAAAAGTGCAGAGAAAGGAAAAAGTAACAATGAACCAGTAATTGTGCTTACTTTGAGAAATTGTAAATAAATGATTGAAGCCCGCTCGAGCTGCCTACGGATGCGTAGAAGGAACAAAATACTAGCAAACTCAAAATAGCGCGTTTAACCAACAATGAGTTTAATTAATACAACCAAATGAGCTGCATATGGATGGTAGAATTGCGGAAAATGCTGGCAAACTCTGATCGCGATTAAAAAAATTGTTCGCGATCATAATTTACATTAATCTAATCGCGATTAACGCGTTAATATTCCCAGCACTAATATATATATATGTGCTCCTCACCTTCCACCTTCCATGGTGGTTAGTCTCTCACTCTCATCCAGCTCGGGTCCTCTGGGAGCTTTAGAGTTCTGCGCAGTATCTTTGCTGTTCCTAGTACTGCACTTTTCTGGACTGAGATGTCTGATGTTTTTCCTGGGATCTGTTGTAGCCACTCCTCCAGTTTGGGGGTTACAGCCCCGAGTGCTCCGATCACCACGGGCACCACTGATGCCTTCACCTTCCAGGCCTTCTCCAGCTCTTCCTTGAGCCCCTGGTATTTCTCTAGTTTCTCGTGTTCCTTTTTCCTGATGTTACCATCGCTTGGTATTGCAATGTCCACCACCACGGCTCACTCACTAGTCCTCGGCCTCCTTCCTTCCGGCTCGTGTACAGTCTCAGGGTGCTGGATTTGGGATGGAACCCTCCATGCATGGTCAGGAGCTTTCGTATCTTAACGTCTGTGGTCTGTATCTCCTCCTTTGGCCAGCTTATGATTCCTGCTGGGTATCTTATCACTGGCAGGGCATAGCTGTTTATTGCCTGGGCCTTGTTCTTGCCATTGAGCTGCCTTACTCGTTGCAGGTATTTGGCCATAACCGCTTTCCTTGTTGCCTCTTCAAGGTTGCCATTTGCTTGTGGGATACCAAGGTACTTGTAACTGTCCTCAATGTCTGTTATTGTTCCCTCTGGGAGTGAGACCCCCTCTGTGTGGACTACCTTCCCTCTCTTTGTCACCATCCTACTACATTTCTCAAGCCCGAGTGACATTCCAATGTCTGTGCTGTAGATCCTGGTGGTGTGGATCAGTGAGTCGATGTCTCGCTCGCTCTTAGCGTACAGCTTGATGTCATCCATGTAGAGGAGGTGACTGATGGTGGCCCCATTTCTGAGTCGGTATCCGTAGCCAGTGCTTTCGATGATTTGGCTGAGGGGGTTCAGACCTATGCAGAACAGCAGTGATTAAGATTAAGCTTGGGCTTTTTTTAGCCTTTATTGGTCTCACACACAATGACACACAGTGACACATGGGAGAAATTTGACTTCTGCATTTGACCCATCCTTTTTCAGGAGCAGTGAGCAGCCATCTTTTTCGGCGCCCGGGGGGCAGTACCGTGAAGGGTCTTGCCCAAGGACCCACACTGGTTAGCTCATTGCCCGGGGGGGGGTTTGAACCTACAGTGCAGTGACAGTGCGTCTCCTTGGTATATGCCACATTTGATGGACACTTGCGCAAGTGGCTTGCCATTGGCTTCAAGGGTGGTTGTCCACAACCGCATCGAGTTTGCAATGAACGCCCTTAGAGTCTTATTGATATTGTACAGCTCCAAGCACTCAGTGATCCATGTGTGTGGCATTGAGTCATAGGCTTTCTTGTAATCAATCCAGGCAGTGCACAGGTTGGTCTGACGGTTTCTGCAATCACGAGCGACTGTTCGGTCAACCAGGAGTTGGTGTTTGGCTCCCATGGAGTTTTTGCTGATGCCCTTCTGTGCTGTGCTCATGTATTGATCCATGTGCCCACTTATCTTAGCCGACATGATGCCTGATATGAGCTTCCATGTTGTGGAGAGACAGGTTATTGGCCGATAGTTGGATGGGACTGTACCCTTTGAGGGATCCTTCAGGATCAGGATCGTACGCCCTTGGGTTAGCCATTCAGGGTGAGTCCCATCCCTTAGCAGCTGGTTCATTTGTGCTGCCAGGCGCTCATGGAGAGCAGTGAGCTTCTTTACCCAGTAGGCGTGGATCATGTCAGGGCCCGGTGCTGTCCAATTTTTCATGCCTGAGACTCTTTCCTGAATGTCTGCCACTGTGATGGTGACTGGATCTTTTTCAGGGAGGTTGCTGTGGTGTTTCCTCAGATCCACCAGCCACTGTGCATCGGTGTTATGTGATGCCTCCCTTTCCCATATGCTTTTCCAGTACCTTTCAGTCTCCAGCCTTGGTGGGTCTGCTCTGGTGTTATCCCCCTGCCATTGAGCGTACACTTTCGCAGGTTGTGTTGCGAACAACCCGTTTATTCGTCTGGCCTCGTTATCTCGAGTGTACTTCTTTAGGCGGCTGGCTAAGGCTTGGAGCCTTTGCTTGGCAGTTTCGAGTGCTTCAGGTATGGGCATCTGGCTGTACCTCTTGGGTACTTGCTTTTTCATTGCACCTTTCTGGGCCTTTGACAGTTGGCTCACTTCTCTCCGCACCTGCTTGATTTTAGCCTCTAACCATCTTTTCCATGGTGGGTATTGTCTCTCATGGCTCCCATGGTTGCTCTTATAGCCCAGCACCTCTAGGATCACTGCTGCTGAAGTGTATATCAGCTCATTGGTTTCAGTGATGGTTGTGGTAGGGATCGCTCTCAGTGCTGCATTCACATGTTCTAGGAGACTTTCAGATGGTACTTCACTTAGCCTCTGTAACTGGCATTGGGGTTGCCTTGTGTTCATTCGGGCCATGATCTTATCTTTCAGGTCAGACGCTTGCTCGCTCAGCGTGATACTTACAGGGGCTTCGTACCCAATCTATGGTTGGGGAGTTGGTGTTAACTCCCCTCTGACCTGGCGTCCTGGCTCCCCCTTGCCGTAGCATTTGTGTTGTACCTCGTCAATCTCTAGTTGTGATAGCAGTTGCCGTTTGTGGTTGTTGGAATACTGAGCTACTAGTTGTTTGGCCGTTAGCTTGGACTATGGGTATCGTAGTAACCATTCATCCCACATCCTGTTCATGTAACCCCTCTGCCTAGGGTTACCTGGAGTAGTAGCATTCCAACAGAGCCTTGTTCTCGCATCTCACCCATTTCCGCCTATATATATATATATATATATATATATATATATACACACTCAACAAAAATATAAACGCAACACTTTTGTTTTTGCTCCCATTTTTCCTGAGATGGACCCAAAGATCCAAAATTCACTCCAGATACAAAACACTACCATTTCTCTCAAACATTGTTCACAAATCTGTCCAAATGTGTGACAGCGAGCACCTCTGCCCCGCCGAGACAATCCACCCCACCTCACAGGTGCGCCACATCAAGATGCTGATCCGACATCATGACCAGTGCACAGGTGTGCCTTAGACTGCCCACAATAAAAGGCCACCCCGAAATGTGCATTTTTTTTTTTTTTGCTTTATTGGGGGTCTGGGGACTCAGGAACCAGTCAGTATCTGGTGTGACCACCATTTGCCTCATGCAGTGCAACACATCTTCTTCGCATAGAGTTTATCAGATTGTCAATTGTGGCCTGTGGAATGTTGGTCCACTCCTCTTCAAAGGCTGTTATGGACGAAGAACACAGGTGCATTTTATTGATGGCATTTTGAATGCACAGAGGTACCGTGATGAGATCCTGAGGCCCATTGTTGTGCCATACATCCATGAACATCACCTCATGTTTCAGCAAGATAATGCACGGCCCCATGTTGCAAAGATCTGTACACAATTCTTGGAAGCTGAGAATGTCCCAGTTCTTGCATGGCCAGCATACTCACCGGACATGTCACCCATTGAGCATGTTTGAGATGTGCTTGACCGGCGTATACGACAGCGTGTACCAGCTCCCACTAATATCCAGCAACTTCGCACAGCCATTGAAGAGGAGTGGACCAACATTCCACAGGCCACAATTGACAATCTGATAAACTCTATGCGAAGAAGATGTGTTGCACAGCATGAGGCAAATGGTGGTCACACCAGATACTGACTAGTTCTGAGTCCCCAGACCCCCAATAAAGCAAAATAAAAAAATAAAAAAATGCACATTTCAGAGTGGCCTTTTATTGTGGGAAGCCTAAGGCACACCTGTGCACTGGTCATGATGTCGGATCGGCATCTTGATGTGGCACACCTGTGAGGTGGGGTGGATTGTCTCGGCGGGGCAGAGGTGCTCGCTGTCACACATTTGGACAGATTTGTGAACAATGTTTGAGAGAAATGGTAATATTGTGTATCTGGAGTGAATTTTGGATCTTTGGGTCCATCTCATGAAAAATGGGAGCAAAAACAAAAGTGTTGCGTTTATATTTTTGTTGAGTATATATATATATATATATATATATATATATATAATAATTTATATATTTATTATTATTATTGAGTGCCTGTACTCTCATCAAAACCATGCCTGAAGGTTTTAGATGTCATCCATGTATTCAAGCAATCTCTCCCAGGTCCTATTTAACCTCTTTTTATGGTTAGCTCTAAGACTCTGTGCAATGCTCAGCCCATGTCCCCCATTCTACTACACAGTCATTTCATTTTCCATAAATATACAAAAGCATGATACAAAGCAATTAGGGATGCAAATTATCGATTAATTCATTAATTGATAGTTGATTGACCTTATCGATCGATTAACGATTAACGGATAAGCGGCGTTTTTTACCTGAATTTTAGTGTTTCAATAGGGTCTTTAAGAATATAAGCTATAATATACATAACACTGAGTCATAAATATATAGTATTATTATATTGTATATTCCTCAATTAATTATTCCTTAGTAAAAAGCAGACAAATGTATTGATGCTGAATAACAAAATACAGTAATCCCTCGCTCTATTGCGGTTCGCGGATTTTTTTTTTTTTTTTAAATAGTGTAACATTGTGTTCTGTCCTGATTGGCTAAGAGACTAGACTAGGACTAAACGTGGACTGGACCAGGTCTGGACCAGAATTAAACCAGGTCTGGACCAGGTCTGGACCTGGACCTGGACTGGACCGGGACTCGACCGGGTCTGGACCTGGACTGAACCAGGATTGGGCCGCTGCGTGCCGCTGCTGGTTTCGTGCGGCTGGTTTGTGGCTCGGGGCCCGGGCCGCAGGCCAGCCGCGCGGGACTCGGGGCACGAGCTGCGGGCCAGCCGCGCAGGACTCGGGGCCCGAGCCGCGGCCGGCCGCACAGGACCAGCAGCGGCACGTTGCGGCGCATTCCTGGGCGCCGTGGTTCGATCTCGCCTCGCGGGTACACCCGGGGCTGCTGAGCAGTGCCGTTGGTGCCTGCGGCCGGCTGTGAGTCGAGCACAGCGCGGTGCGCGTTTAGCGATTAATTACAATTAATGCATTTTGTTCGACTAACGTCTTAATCGACAATTAATCGCTAATCGATTAATTGTTGACATCCCTAAAAGCAATACACCACAACTTCACAAACCTGAAGTGATGTGCAGTAGTTTCATAAATGGGATGTATGCTGATTATGCTGTGATAGCGCTCTGAAGGGGTGGGGGGGGGGTGGGGGGGGTGACTGGTGACAAATATAGCTTTGTTCTCGGTGAATATAGCATATTTCAAAACAATAAATGGAAATATAGTGATCTAAATATGTTATGTGTTAGCATTTAATACCTCAATTTGCCTTAGATCTCCTGTGAAGTAAACACGCTCTCTTCAGCCCTAAACTCTATCTCAAACACTGTTACAAAAAACGCCCAGGTAGATCACACAGAGTTAGTGTTTCTCCTGGAGCAAACCCAGAGCAGAGCCTCCCTCCTGGGGTTCATAGTGACTGGAGTGAGGGTGAACCAGGCACCACCTCCAGGCACTGCTGTCAGCCCTTTAAACAACCCAAACTTCAATTCATGATTATTTATAAGCTGACTTGTAAAGTTATTGGTCATGAAAAATTTATCTGCAGCGAATGGCGTCTGGGCATATGGTCAATTCACCAACTGCAGTTTGTTTTGATTAGAGACTGGAAGTTGAGTCTTGAAGTTAGGAGGTTTCTGATATACCTAGATCAAAGGTTTTAAAAGACAATATTATTAAAACATCAACTTTACTGATTCAGAGCAGTTAAAATTAATGTGATTAAAATGCAGTTTTTTTGTTGAAATGCCATGAGTTCTAGGGTCTAGTCACTAATAGAAATGAAATCAGGTGCAATGTTCCTACTCTCACCTATGGTCATTAGCTTTGGGTAATGACTGAAAGGACAAGAAATAAGTTGTGTGTTCCTCTGTGTGGAGAGGAGCCAGTTGAGGTGGCTTGGGTATCTGTTCTGGATGCCTCCTGGACACCTCCCTGAGGAGGTGTTCATGTCCCTCCGGGAGGAAGCCCCGGGAAAGACCCTGGGCACACTAGAGGGGCTATGTCTCTCAACAACTCGGGATTCCCCCTAAAGTGCTGGAGGAAGTGTGTGTGGAAAGGGAAGTCTCGAGGCAATCCGAGAGTATGAATCTAGAATTGGAAAACCACTATAACATAAACCAAAAATCCTGTTGGGTATTCTGTGTTTTTAGTGTAAAGTGGTCAAAATTTCACGTTTTATTAAAATAGGTTGATAGCGTTTACCTTTTTTGACAAGTGACAATTTTGTTATGATAATGATAATGAAATACTTGCCCAGAAATGCTCATGCATGACGGCTGGAAAACTGCAAAAATGAGTTGAGTTTTGTGGTCAGAAAATCACCACACAGTTTCCCCACGTCATTGCACATATTTATCAACTAGTGTCTAAGTTAATAGGCTATCGACTAAGTAAGTACCATTATTATTTAAGCTAATGCCTTATTTGCAACAGCCTTAAGTAAGAGTAGATTTTATGTTGCCCTTTCCTCTTACCATGACTCAAGAGGGGGAGAGAGGGAGGGTGGGTTTGAAGTGAACTAGCTTGTCTCTGGAGGTCAGTAATAGGCCTCTACACTTTTATTCTCAGTGAAATATTGATTAAGCTCTTAGTCCTTTTTCTCACTTTCCTTTCAAGTGTCCAAGTTTCAAGATTGGGCAGTTTTTCTCTCTCCCTCTCCCCTTCTCTCCCTTGCCCCTGCTCTCTCTTCATACCCCCTTCCTGTCTCTTTCTCTTCCTAAACCTCTTCCTCCTTTCCTTCCCTCTCTCTTCATTGCTCTCCCCTTCTCTAGCTACCCGTTTTCTCTCTTTATTACCCTTCATATCCCTCATATCTAGCGCTCTCCTTTTCTACCGTTCCCCTTCCTATCTCTTTATTACTGTAGTGTTCTCTCTCCCCTTCTTTCTTTCTCTCTTGTCCTCTCCCTCCTTCCCTCAGTCTCTCATTCTTTCTCTCTCCCTCCCTCCCTCCCTCCCTCCTTTCTCTATAGCTCTAGCTTTCTACCCTTCTCCCCCTCTATCTATCCTACCTTTCTCTACTCCCCAATCCTATCTATCTTCCCTCCTTCTCTTCCCTTCTCTCTCTCCTGCTCCGCCTTCTTCCTCCTCTTCCTCTGTCTGTGTTGCTCACCCCTTCTCTCTCTTTTTCTCACTCTCTCTCTCTATTAGTCTATCATTCTACCCTTTTCTCCCATTCTCTTGTTCCCCTCTCTTTCCCCTCCCCTTCTGTCTCGCACTCACTCAATCACTCACACTTTCTCTTTGTGCCCTTTCTCTCTTCCCTCTCTCTCTCTCTTTCTCTCTCTCTCCCTCCCTCTCCCACTCCTCTCCCTCCATTTATTGTTCTATCCTCCCCCTTCTCTTCCACTCTCTTCTGTCTCTACCCTCTCTATCATCCCCCTTCTCTTCTGCTCTCTTCTGTCTCTACCCTCGCTATCATCCCCCCTTCTCTTCCTCTCTCTTCTGTTACTACCCTCGCTATCATCCCCCCTTCTCTTCCACTCTATTTTGTCACTACCCTCTCTATCATCCCCCCTTCTCTTCCTCTCTCTTCTGGCGCTACCCTCTCTATCATCCCCCCTTCTCTTCCGCTCTCTTCTGTCGCTGCCCTCTCTATCTTTCGTCTACCTCCGAGCTGATCAATGTCTCACTGACCTCCATTAACCACTGTCACATATTACAGGTGTCAGTGCGAGTTGAGAGGACGCTGGACACTACAGCGGGGACGATTTGGGACGATTTTGTGTCCTTTTGAGCAGAGCCTGTCCTCAAATTGAGATACAGGATATACAAGGCACACTGACCAGGCGGTGCTGACAAATGAGCTGCCAGAGAGGCTTAGGCTGACTGTCCACCACCTTAAATTACATCCTTGTTTCCTTCACTGCTTCTTAGACACTACAAGAAAAGAGAATAGGTAGTATATGTAGGATTATTCTGTAAATATTTCGTATTTCTGCATCCTTGCATGGGAAGAATTGACATGTTTGAAGATTCTATATTACACAAAAATATGCAGGGTTTGTGTGCTAAACAAAACACAACTCCAGATAGGTTTATGATGAGGAAACAACATTATAACATGAGAAAACTGCGTAATGTGTGACCTTTAAATATTGAGTTTGATAACTAAATTGCCATGTTTTATAAATGTTTTTGGTTCTTGTGGTAATCATCCTATCAGACCCCCCCCTTTGGGTTGCCAGATCCTACTAAAACCACTTTACAATAAACCCAAACCCAAAGTGCTCTCTATTTATGTGTCCTCACTTGGTGTCCCAGATTCACTTGTGATTGCACTGCTGTTTTTAAAACAGTTTAAGAACATTACAGCTATTGCCTTGACACACTTTTTTTAATCATGTTTAAATTATGGGCTTTACTCTATTGTTTTTAGGGGCATTTGCACTGTATTTAACCCATACATTTCACTAGGGCAACCAGTCAGAAGCAGATAGTGACCGGATGTTGTGATAGAATCTATAACCCAGCTAGATGTTCGTTCACAGGCGGTGTTTAAATGGCTAAGAAAGTCCTATAAGTGTACAAAGGCAAAATTATACGTTTCTATTGTTATGATACCTTGATGATGATACTTCTGGCGCTGGCGCGAGCTAGCTGCCCATCACAACGCTCCTGCACTTTTCTGTAACTTTTCTAACTTTTTGCCCTTAAATCGCCCCGCTTTTATAAATATTTTTTCTCAATACTGTACGTAAGCTTGGGCTGCACTCGACGCTGCATTTTAACGCACTTTTGGTGGATTATTTACCTGTCTCGGCTTAAGATGTGTAAGGGACCCCGTCCTCCGCTCGTCTACACAAAGGATCAGCTGATGGTGCTGCGCAGCGCTGTTGTGTTCCCCCGAGACAGGCACGTTATCCCTGAAGAGATCCTGCGGACGATACGCCGTGGACGCAAACTCCGGGAAAAGAAGAGACACTGCAGGCCGGTCCTCCCCTCCGTCATAACGGGGAATGTGCGCTCCTTCGCCAACAAGACGGACGAGATTGCGGCGCTCGTTAGATTTCAGCGGGAGTACAGGGACGCTAGCGTCATTGTTTTTACGGAGACATGGCTAACACCGCAAATCCCGGACTCTACCCTCACTGTGGACAACTTTCACCTGCTGCACGCAGACAGGACGGAGGAGAGCAGGAAGAAGAAGGGAGGTGGACTAGCGCTGTTTCTGAACGAGAAATGGTGTAAACCTGGACACTGTACAGTGAAGGAGCAGATGTGTAACAAGACATTGAACTGTTCGCTGTCGGCATGAGGCCCATTTACCTGCCCCGAGAGTTCTCACATGTCATCACTCTGGCTGTGTATATTCCTCCCAGTGCTAACGCGGAGAATGCTTGTGACACTCTGCTCTCTTGCATCAGCTCCCTTCAGACTCAGCATCCACAGGCCCTATTCATCATCACAGGGGACTTCAACCATGCATCTCCCTCATCTGTCCTGCCAACATACACCCAGTATGTGACCTGCCCCACAAGAGACAATAAAACTTTGGACTTATTCTTTGCCAACGTCAAGGAGGCCTATATCTCATCACCCCTCCCCCCCATAGGAAGAGCAGACCACAACATCATCTACATGAGGCCTGTGTACGAACCCCTCGTACGCAGGCAGCCTGTAGAGCCCCGAGTGGTGAAGAGGTGGACAGCAGAGAGCGAGGAGGCTCTGAGGGACTGCTTTAGCACCACTGTTGACAGAGCTCTGCCAGCCTCATGGGGAGGACATCAACCCAATCACGGACTGTATTACGGACTATATGAACTTCTGTTTTGAAAACACCGTACCCTCTCGGACGGTGCGGTGTTTTCCGAACAACAAGCCGTGGATTAACTCAGACATTAAAGCTCTGCTGAAGGAGAAGAAGAGAGCTTTCAGGTCCGGGAACAAAGAGGAGCTGAAGACTGTACAGAAGAAGCTGAGGAGGAAAATCAGACAGGCTCGGGCCAACTTCAGGAGGAAGATGGAACAGCAGCTGCAGCAGCGGAATGTCAGGGAAGTGTGGAGGAGTCTGAAGAGTGTCTCTGGCTTCAATCCTCCGCCCGTCCAGACAGAGGGAGCTCAACAGTGGGTGAACGATCTGAATTCACACTTCCTGAGGTTTGATCGATCACTCACCCCTCCCCCCGCACCGCTGCATGGGCTCACCTTGTCCCCTGCACAATGGCCCAGTCTGTCACCTCTTCACACCTCTGCCTCAGCCCCCCAGCCCCCGAATCCACATCAAGTACCAGTGTTGTATAGTAACGAAGTAATAATACTTCACTACTGTACTTAAGTACATTTTGGGAGACTTTGTACTTTACTTGAGTTTAAAAAAAAAAGATAACTTTTACTTTTACTTCACTACATTTCTGAATTTAATTGCATACTTTTACTCCACTACATTTTCAATGTGCCGTTTAGTTACTTGTTACAAAAAAAACCCTCTACTGACTGCAAGGAAGTCAGCATGTGCCTGGGCTACTTGCTACTTGCTACTTGCGCATGACAATCAGCCTACAACTGTTGGTTTCATGCAGCTAGTTTAATCAATCAACATCCCTGATGGAAGAGGAGACAGCATCCACGTCGGCTACAAATGAAGGGGGACCTGACGATGAGCATCCCTGGCCGTACTTAAACACAATGTTCTCTTACGCTGATATGAAGGATTCGTCCTATCGAATGAAGTGCCTCTTGTGCCTTCCAAGAAAAGTGGAAATCCTATCTTACAGAAACTCCCTGTCCAACCTCAAGAAACACATCGAGGTAAGTTCTAGATTAATGAAATTGTTAGCGTCTATATTCCAATTTCAGTAACGTTACATTCAGTAACGGTGACATTCTAGACACCGTTGTGAAACCTTGAGCATAACATGTAGAAATCAACTTTGTGTGACATTGTTTCGGTTACACAAAGCGTATTTGACGATGTTGGAGCTAACAGGCTACCTAGCTTTTTCGGCTCAAGGGAAGGCATAGCTGTAGGCTAAGTGTAACGAATGAGAAAGGGCACACGAGTTCAAAAGGACAAAAAATAACATTAACATGTGCCTACTTTTAAAAATGTAAACAAGTGCTGTGTGTTTGTACTATCTAAGGAACAAAGCGAGGGTTAGCTTCAGACTGCCTTTGCTTCATACTTTTACTTGTACTTTTAATTACATTACTTGAGTACATTTATTTTGACATTACTTGTCATACTTAAGTACAAGAAGTTCCAGATACTTTAAGACTTTTACTCAAGTAACATTTCAGTCAGTGACTTCGACTTTTACCAAAGTCATTTTTGGGAGGGGTACCTATACTTTTACTTGAGTTTGATTTTCCAGTACTTTATACAACACTGTCAAGTACTCAGCCAGACACCCAGCACATGCCTTCGCTCTTTGTCCTTCACAACAGCTCAGGTTAGGAGAGAACTGAGCCGGATAAGGAGTAGAAAAGCTGCTGGACCAGACGGGATCAGCCCCAGGCTCCTTATGTCCTGTGCAGATGAGTTGTGTGGAGTTATGGAGCATGTCTTCAACCTGAGCCTGAAGCTGAAGGTGGTGCCACAGCTCTGGAAGACCTCCTGTGTGGTACCTGTGCCCAAGACACCGCACGCCAAAGACCTCAACAGCTGCAGGCCAGTGGCTCTCACGTTTCATCTGATGAAGACTCTGGAGAGGCTCGTCCTGGGTCACCTCCGCTCCACGGTGAGCTCAGCGATGGACCCGCTGCAGTTCGCCTATCGGCCTGGCATCGGAGTAGAGGACGCCATCATCTCTCTGATGCACCGCTCGCTGTCCCACTTGGAGAGGCCCGGCAGCACTGTGAGAATCTTGTTCTTCAACTTCTCCAGTGCTTTCAACACCATCCAGCTGCTGCTCCTGAGGGACAAGCTGGAGTGGGCAGGAGTGGACTGTGACCTGGCTGAGTGGATCCTGGACTACCTCACGAACCGGCCCCAGTTTGTGAGAGCCCGGGACTGTGTGTCTGACCTCATGACCTGCAGTGTGGGGGCGCCCCAGGGCACGGTCCTCGCCCCCTTCCTCTTCACCCTCTACACTGCAGACTTCAGACACAACACGGACAGCTGTGTCCTGCAGAAGTTCTCCGATGACTCATTGGTCTCATCACAGACGATGATGACAAGGAGTACAGAGGACTAACGCAGGACTTAGTGGACTGGTGTCAGCGGAACCACCTTCTCATCAATGCGGGGAAGACCAAGGAGATGGTGGTGGACTTCCGCAGACGCCATTCTACTGTCCCCCCACCAGTGAACATCCAGGGAAGGGACATTGAGAGAGTGGATTCTTACAAGTACCTGGGTGTTCATCTGAACAATAAACTGGACTGGACTCATAACACAGATGCACTGTACAGGAAGGGCCAGAGTCGGCTCTATCTCCTGAGGAGACTGCGGTCCTTTGGAGTGAGAGGGCCACTACTGAGGACCTTCTATGACTCTGTGGTGGCATCAGCCATCCTGTACGGTGTGGTCTGCTGGAGCAGCAGCATCACAGAGAGGGAGAAGAAGAAACTGGACAAGGTCATCAGGAAGTCCAGCTCAGTCCTGGGCTGTCCTCTAGACCGCAGCAGCAGGTGGGAGACAAGAGGGTCCTGGCTAAACTCATGTCTATGCTGGACCATGAGTGTCACCCCCTGCAGGACGCTCTGTCAGCTCTAGAGAGCAGCATCAATGACAGACTGATTCACCCTCGCTGTGTTAAAGAGAGATTTCGCAGATCTTTCCTTCCTGCTGCTGTCAGACTGTACAATGATCAATGCTAATAATGTTCATCTCCATAGCAACCATGTGTCATCTCCATAGTAATAATTACATGTGCAATATTATTTAAAGTCACTTTACCCGCTACTTATTTATTTAACAACCACTGTCCATCACTGCACTGTACACAATCATCTGAGTCAATTTATTGTAGTGATATTATATTACTATCCTGGAGTCACTTTAACTGCTGTTTGTTCACTGCTCAAAATCAAAGACATTTATTGTGCAGCGTTCCTGTGCCTTTAACCTTACAGTGTTGTTTTTTAGTTGGTTGTACATACTTATTATTATTTATCTTAATTTTTGATGCATGCTCTTTTTCCAACTGTTTCTGAAACTTGCGTTGTGACACTGCAATTTCCCCATTGTGGGACAAATAAAGGATTATCTTATCTTATCTTATCTTATAACAACCAGCATTATTACTATGAGGAAGGCCCAATCCCCACAGATCTGACCTTGGCCAGATCTTACATGGCCCGGTGGTGTCTCCATAGAGATAAATGACCGATCAGCTTAATGCCATACCATGGAACATTCACGAAGAACCATCAGAAACCTAAGAAAAGTTACATACAGTAGAAGAACAAAGTCACATTACCTTTTCTCCATCTTAAAGTGGCATCACAGGCGCTAAATAAGACAAAATTAAGACTGTAAAATATAACCTTTTCATTTTCCGTAGCACAGAAGCCACTCACACGGGTCACCTTTTCCGCCCAATTAGACACATTTTTACTAAGAAAGATGAGAAACCAACTGTCTGACACTATCGCAGACAATCAATTCTGTCATTTTCAAGAGCGACTAAATTGCAAGTTGGTAAAAGTTCAAATTAAAACATGTCTGAAATCAGAAACAGATCTCTTAAAGGTCCTATATTACACAAAATTGATTCTTGTGTTATAATGCTGTTACATTTTGTTTTGTTTTATTCTCACATGTTTGAGTTATCATTTATTTAGTTTTTCCTATGTCCAAAGCTCAAAATGATCTGTTCCACCTTGCGATGTCATGCAGTACAGTATTAGTTTTCAAGTTAACAGGTACTTTTTTACCTTTCGTTCAGTAGAAATGGGCAATTCCAGGGCTGAAATTATCCAAGTTTAAAAAGAGTTTAAAAGCACTTCCTGTATTATCGCATGACTCCGCCACTGTTTTCTGTTTGAGAGAAGAACTCGAACCAAACTCAGAAAACAGCGTAAATATGGGTACTTTAATGAAACACCAGTACATGTTGTGATGTCACCCAAAACTCAAAACTACAATTCAGATCTCCAAATCCCAGAGGGTGTATTTGGACCAGGGCTGAGTGGGAGTGAGTGGGTGCTGCAGGAGGATAGAATAAATTTATTTAACAACAAAATCCCTCTCCCTCAGTCTCTCACTGCACAAACACATGGCTTTAAGGATGTTCTGTTCTCTCAATAGTCAGCCCCCTCAGCAAATTTACACCACCAAGCGTCTACAAGAAATGAATAAACAGAATAGTCAAGATTCAAAAATCCTTGTATTGTTTAGGTGTAAATAATTTTGGACAACAGTGGCGTTCATATTTCTACTGCTATATTATATATGAATAACCATAATCCATTTGAGTTTCTGTGGGTGTTAGATCAGACCCCCCAGGATTTCGTGTGCATTTTTTGTGTTTGTTGCGGGCTAAAATGCCTGAATTTCCGGGAGCTTTTCCAAAAAGTTGCGATGAAAGTTGTGGTGCTTTTAAGGTTTTTGTTGCGATTTTGTTGCAGGAGGAAGTGAAAGTTGCGATAAATAGTTGCGATTTTCGCTTTTTGTAATTAAAATTGAATAATATTTTGAATACTGAGTTATTACTGACAAAGAATAATACAAAGACACAGAGATCACAGATATGGTCCTAAAACAACCTTACCAATATCGAAAATAAATTACTACTAGGAGGGGAACTGTTTCGCCCGGTCTTTTGCTGTTATTTTTGTGGGCAGGTGGCTGGCCGCAGACATGTTTCTTTGCCATTAGAAGCCGTGTCTCAATTCCCAGAGCGCGCGGCTCGGAGCGTGGCCCGAAGGGCATATGCGTCACACATTTTTGTCCCATGCGCAGTTAACACGCGATCCGAAGACCGCAGTCGTTAAGCAGTCCGCGGACTGCAGTCGGGGCTGAGCAAGTGTGCACCGACTTGACTGCAGTCTGAGCCCCCTTCGGGCTGCGCTCCGAGCTGTGCGCTTTGGGAACTGAGACACGGCCGCAGTTTCGTTTTGTCACACGGAAGTAAAGCAGAATGTTGCGGCTTCCAAACAAACCTTTTAACCGCCGTGAATATGAGGTTGGGTCCTATGGCTCGCAGATTTGTGATGCGCAAAGAGGAGGCTATGGTGACAGATACGCTGAGATCCAGATATGTTTTGTGCATTTATTACAAAAAGAGCGCACACAGCTATGACAGCACAGCAGGATGAAATGGAACTCATGAAAACCAGCAGGATGAACAGATTAACGTGAAAGATGAATGAATGGTTTGCTGTCAACAAAAAATACGGCTACACCCCAACCCTGACTCTCTCCTCTGTGTGACAGGTGAGCGCGCGCTTTTACATGCACACATTTCCGTACGTGCACACACCCACACTCACGTGAACCACCGCCTCTGCCGCACACACACACACAAACGCACCTTGCACCTCATCTCAGTTATGTCTCCTACACCGAAGGAAGTTGATCGGCGTTCAATACGTCGCTGATGATTGGTCAAAATGAGTAAAAATTGCGGAAAAGTTGCGGTGATTGGTCAAAATTGCAACACCGCCCTGAATTCACGGGGATTGGCTGAAGTTGCGTTGAAGTTGCAAATCGCAACATCGCGAATTCCTGGAGGGTCTGTTAGATGCAAGGCAAAGTCAAAAGAAATGCATCTTTAATGTAGGTAATTTAATAGGTAAATTAATTAAATTCTGGTGTCAAAAATGGGTCACTGACTACTGTTATAATTTCTGAAAGTGTAAGACAAAAGGCACTGTCGTAAAGTACCTGTAAACCAAATGAATGAGGGGGGCAGTTTGGAACCTGATGAAATAAATGTGCTGTCTATTGTTGTGTCCTTGGGCAAGAAATTTCCTCCATCTTGCCTGTTGTAGGGGTGGTTGGCAGTGTGGTTTTACAAAAGACTATAGCTGGTATTAAATGGAGACAGGGGAGTAGGGGATCCTGTTTTTTACATTTACATTCTCCCCTTCTAGAGCTGGGCGGTATGACCAAAAATTGATATCACAGTATTTTTCAAAATTATATCGGTGTCACAGTATTTGACAGTATTTTTTTTTTTTTTTTCATACATGACTAGGTGTTAACCCCATTTCCTAATAATTTAGAGAATAATTACTGCAGTAAGTTCAACTTGGTAAAACATATCTGGGTCCAGTGCTTTAATCATCTCCTTGAAGCTCCTTTCTCAACAGGACTAAGTGGTACCGTGTCTTTGGAGAAGTGGACAGTAACAGCGTTGGTAATATCGTTCCACCGTTTGCTTTTCTTGTCGTAGGTAGTCCCCTTAGCAAACGCGTCTTTGAGTGACGTCTGAGTCGTGTTTTGTGTTGCGGCGCCAACTTGAACGTTCCCTGCAGACGTGGAAGAGGATGCAGATCTTAGTTTCGTGCAGTCTTCATATTGCAGGATATGTTTGAGACGGAGGTGGTGAAGCAGATCGCTTGTGTCACTTCCTGCGACTACAACTTAAGCCCGAAAACATTTACAGAATACGGTTGTTTGATCAGCGCCAGGTTTTTTCAAGCCGAAATACTTCCACACAACTGACACGGCTCCTCTTTTCGGTATAAGTTCCTCTGTGTCTGTAACATTTTCTCTGTCCACATTGTTCACCGCTCAACACACACTGAGCTTCCACCGCTCTCACGCCACTGCAAAACAGTCCCCCTCTCAAACAATGTCCCACTCTGTGTTCCCGATGTTTTGTACGCACACGCTCACCGGTATTGAAAAATTCATATCATTAAAAAAAACAAAACCAAAAAAACACCGGTATTCAGTATGAACCGGTATACCACCCAGCCCTATCCCCTTTAGTCCTCCAGACCTCGACCCTCCTCCTTCCCTCCTCTTCTCCTCTCATTCCCCCGTTTAGTCCTTCAAACCCCACCTATAACTCTCCCATTCAGTTTTCAATTCACTTCCCAGTTTCACAGCTTGGACTACAGTTTTAGATATTTAGTCCCACTTAAAGGCTATCTACAAGAAAAAGCTACAAAGCAGAAATAACACTAAAGTTCCTCTCCACTGTCTTTTTATCTGTTGCCCTCTCTGTCTGGCGCTGTCAATCACCCTCTCCTCTCTCATCTCTCTAAAGCAGCTCTGGCCTGCACACTCCGCTGCTTCCCGCTTGACATTTTCTGGCTAAAAACCCAATTCGGCCACATTGATTCAAGGGAAAGGTTGGTCCACGCGGAACACAGCCAAATCGATGACTGGGCAGGTACACGGGTAGTTCCTCCACAACAAAAGGCCAGCGTGTGGGGGGAAAAGAACTGCCCACACTGCAATCGGACCAAATCATAGTCCCCGGGCTCCGTCAGCAACTCGCGGTGAGAGTAAATTGTTTCTGTAAGGTTTAGCGGAGTTTGGTAATAGACACAAGCCCACTCATGCTGGGGCTTTATACTGGGGCTATGTGGGGTATAGTGTGGCTGTGATTTTCAGTTGAATTGAGCAAATGGTCCTGTCTGTACACTGCCATTTGGAGAATTGAGACTTGTGTGCACTTGTAGTGGTTGCAACACAATTAATATTACATTTCTGAGGTTTTGGTTTGCGCTTGCCAAATGTACAGGTCCTATATTAGGCTAAATGGAATTTTGTGAGATTTAAGTCATGCTATAACTTTATAACCTTGTCAAAAACATGCCTGGAGTTGTGTTTTGTGTCATTCACACATCTTTGAGTAACCATTTATTATTATTATACAGCTCTGGAAAAAAATAAGAGACCACTGCAAAATTTTCAGTTTTTCTGATTTTACTACTTATAGGTATGTGTTTGGGCAAAAGGAACATTTTTGTTTGAGTCTATAAACTACTGACATTTCCCCCTAATTCCAAATAAAATGGTACAATTAAATTCTTTGCTGCCCACTCTGGATGCCAAGAGCATGCAAAAAATTAAAATAGATAAATATGATAAAGAGAGCAGGCTAAGTGCTATGAATATATTTACAGATCATGTGCAACATTAATTTTATGTGCAACTGTCAGTAGTAAAAAATTATCATTTAGAGCATTTATTTTCAGAAAATGACAAATGGTCAAAATAACAAAAGATACATGTTTTCATTTATTTATTTATTTGATAGGGACAATGCACATTAATTAACATAAGTATAAAACAAATGTAAATAAGCCGAATTTTAGCTACAAAGCTAGTTTTCATCTGTAGTCCCTAGGCAGGCAAATACATAAAAATACAACATACAATACAAGCAGCACAAACAAAACCAGCCATAGTTTCAGTTGTGTTTTAAAAGTGATCAGTGTACGGCTCTCCTGTATGTGCAGAGGAAGTTCCAGATGTTAGTGGCCCTCACAGAGAGAGTGTTCTGACCAAAGGCGGTTCTTCTGTGGGGGACCTCACAGTCTACTCTGGAGGAGGCCCTGGTTTTTGGACCATTTGATGTCTTAGGTTTGAAAAAGACAGACATGGGGGGTGGGGTTAGTCCATGTAGCGCTTTGTAAATGAAGCATACATACTTAAAATGTATAAAATTTTCAAAATTTAAAAGATTGTACTTATTTAAAAT
Source organism: Paratrypauchen microcephalus (assembly GCA_036785185.1). Classification (NCBI taxonomy): domain Eukaryota; kingdom Metazoa; phylum Chordata; class Actinopteri; order Gobiiformes; family Gobiidae; genus Paratrypauchen; species Paratrypauchen microcephalus. Next base: position 769,981 of record JAVJIX010000228.1, read on the forward strand.
ATTACATACATGAAATTAATTAGGTTTTTGGTCAAAAACTTTAAGAGATTTTTTAAAACAGTGATTCAATTATATTCAAATTGGTAACAGTGGTGAGAGACCAGCTTGTGATGCAATATTCAATATTGGATAAAATCATTGAATGAAGAAACATTCTAGCAGCACCAAGTGTTATAAAAGACCTGATTTGTTTAAATTTTTTAAGATTATATTTGACAGTATTGGCAACTTTTTTAATACGATTTTTGAAAGACAAAGTGGAATCAAGTGTCACACCAAGATACTTGAATTCTGTGACCAATTGTAATTCTTCTCCTCTCAAGAATACTCTGGAGCTTTTTATCTCTTTTGATTACTTTTCAGACATCAAACAATGCAAAGAAACAAGATCAAATTCATTTTAAAACAATACTAATGTTTACACTTAAGAAGAGTTCAGAAATCAATATTTGGTGCAATAACCCTTATTTTTAATCACAGCTTTCACAGCTAGGCATGCTCTCCACAAGTCTTTCACATTGTTCTTGGGTGACTTTATTCCACTCCTGGTGCAAGAACTGAAGTAGCTCAGCTTTGTGTTTGTGTTGGAATTCAACAGACGCTGGAATGGAATGGCTGTAATACATGTAGAGATGCTGATTTCAGAAAAAAAATGCAGTGGTCTCTTATCTTATTTAACAGAACCCAAAATGCTCTGTTCCACCTTGTGATGTCATGTAGTGAAAGTTCTCAAGTTTAACCTTCAGTTCAATAGAGACCGACAATTCCAGGGACGAAATTATGCAAATGATTCTAGTGAAGGTGTAAAAAGTGTTTTACCACATGCCATTATGAGGTGGAACAGAGTGTATTCAATTTGAAAGAAAAGCCTGAAGAGTGAAGGGGACGATGAGAGGATGAGAAGCTGAGGGGCCGCACACCTGCAATGGGGGTTTAAACTGAGCAGACTGGGCTCTTGATTGAACGAGGAGGAGGTGAAGCGAGCAGCGGGGAGGAGTAATATTAGTGAGGGATGAAAGCTGAGGAGCGGGTAAACTCTGAAGAGCGGTGAGATAGATGGGAGCGAAGGGCTTCCAGGCTGAATTTACGCTAGCTCCATTACCAAGGTGGCCAAAAGCATGTTTAAAAACCAATTAAAGCCCACCAGAATGCATAATATGTCTACTTTTAAAGGCACGCAGAAATTGACTCTTGTGAGCTTTAAGCCATGTTAAAATGTTGTTACCTCCTAATGCTATATTATATTAAAAGCATAACCTGGAAAAAAATAAAACTGGAGTTGTTTTTTTTCATTCATAGATGTTTGAGTAACACTTTATTAGTCTGTCTGCATCGTCAAAGCTCAAAGTACATGGCAAGTGTTGTGTGGACAGTGGCCTTGGTAAGGATATATCTGAAATGGTAAAACTATTCATAACTTCTGCTTTGTTGGTGTACTTTATATCTCATGCTGAATCTATTAAGGTCTCCGTGGTGTTTCAAATGCGCCTGCTGCCTTCACTGACACTGGTATTATTGTGACAAATGAGCTGTGTCTGCATGTCTATTAACTTCCTGTTTTAAACTAAAAGAGGATTGTTTTACTTCTACTGATTCTCTTATTCTGGTTCAGTGCTTTAAGTGAACAACTGTCTTGCATATTTAAATTAGAAACAATTATGCCTATACTGTACAATTGGGCTGTGCAAAAATATTGATAAATTGTGATACTAAATTTGGTAATACAGTGTCGTTAACTTGGGGTACTGTATCGATACATCAGCAAGAGTATTTTTTGTGTGTTATTTTTAGCCATTTTTGTGACTGCATGATATCGCATCGTGAGTCATGTATCACATATCACATATTGTATCGAATCGTGAGGGACCCTGCCCTACTATACAATCTAAGTAATGCTATATTAGATTTATTACAAATCACAAAATAAAAAAAAAATCTAACTAACAGGAGGCTTATCTGCTTTGAAGGTGCACCATGTTTGCCTGGGATCCAGAATCCACACTTTTTCAATCATTTATGAACATTCAAGATTCAAAGCTTTTATTGTCATCTGCACAGTAAAGAAACACGTTTCCCTGAACAATGACATTCTTACTTTGCTGCCCACACTGGATGCCAAGAGCATGCAAAAATTAAAATAGATGAATAAGATGAAGAGAAGCATGTAAAAAAGTATAATTAAATAGAAACAATCTTTACCGAATATACACTATGAAAAATATAGGTGCTATGTACATATTTGCTGATAATGTGCAGCATTAGTTTTATGTGCAACTGTCAGTAGTAAAATGGTGTGCAAACATGGTGGATATAGTGCAAACAGGAAGTGTAAACATTCGAGCAGTTATATGTGCAGCTGTAATCTGACAGATTAATTTAACAGATGGTCAATAATAGTGCAAATGTGCAAAGTATAGGTCCATAGTCTAAGAATCCAGTGGCTATTGCTCAGCAGTTCAAGAGTCTGATAGCAGTTGGGAAGAAAGAGTTCTTAAGTCTAGTAGTCCTGCATTTCACACTCCTGTACCTCCGGCCTGAAGGTAGGAGTGTGAATAGTCCATGTTGGAGGTGGGTGGGGTCTTTGATGATGGAGGCAGCTCTCCTGTGGACTCTGCAATGGTAGATGCTCTGCAGAGAGGGTGGAGGAGTCCTGGTGGAAGAATGAACCTGAATGAAGAAGATGTGAGTCCGGTCACTGGTGCAGCTCCCCAAATTCAGATGGGAATGATTGACAGGTAAATTAGCCAATCAGGGACACGCATGGTCCGTCCGTGTCAAAACAAACATGGCTGCTTAAAAGGGAAATAAAGAGAAAAAATATCACAATGGTAGGGGATGGCAATACATTGAAAAAAATATATCATTATTGGTGTTTTTATTTAATTTTTATTCATTTTCGGAAAGTAAGCAATTTATTTTCTTTTACATATACATATGACAAAAGTGCAATCATAACAGAAATGGCAACAATAAAAAAAAATGCCCAAAAAGGAGTGGGAAGTGAAGAAGAAAATGTATGTAATCCCACCCCCTCTTCTAATTTAACATAACAAGCTTTCTTTTGCATTCTTCAGACATTTTACATAGACCATAATTTTCTGAAGATATGCAAAATTATAATATCGCGTAGATCGTTTATAAATGAAACGAAAATTCCAGCAAAAAGAGCTGAGCAAAACTAAAATGAGCAGAAGCGTTTAGTGTAATCTCCCAAACAAAGATATAAAGTGACAGATCAGATCGTTTTAAAGTGGGATTAACCCGTAGACATATCCCACAAACATCCTTCAAATTGAGCTGCAAACTTGTGCAGTGCCTTTGGACCGAAAAAGAGAGCGGGGGGAAAGGAGGAATGGAATCTGGTTGTATAAGGAACAGTGTGATTGAGCTAACACACTTCAAAGTCCACACTTCAAACTCTCTCCCTGCAGCCAGATGTTTGCAACCAGAAACACCTGGCAGAAACCAGGGCAGTCCTGTGTGATTTCACGTGGTACTTGAAATTACTCTGGCCAATGGAGGGAGTGTGCACTCTATTTTTGACTTTGTTTCATGTATCACTGAAATAAACAGATTGGTAACCAGACTGATATCTGTATAAAAACAATAAAACAAAAGATATATCATTCCAGACATGCCATAGTTATATTATATTATAGTTTAAAGAAATCATAGACTGCAGCTCTGGTAAAAAATAAGAGACCACTGCAAAATTATAAATTTTTCTGATTTTACTACTTATAGGTATGTGTTTGGGCAAAAGGCACATTTTTGTTTGAGTCTATAAACTACTGACAACATTTCCCCCAAATTCCAAATAAAAATATTATCGTTTAGAGCATTTATTTGCAGAAAATGACAAATGGTCAAAAAAACAAAAAAGATACATGTTTTCAGACCTCAAACAATGCAAAGAAACAAGATCAAATTCATTTTAAAACAACATAATACTCATGTTTACACTTAAGAAGAGTTCAGAAATCAATATTTGGTGCAATAACCCTTATTTTTAATCACAGCTTTCATGCGTCTTGGCATGCTCTCCACAAGTCTTTCACATTGTTCTTGGGTGACTTTATTCCACCCTTGGTGCAAGAACTGAAGTAGCTCAGCTTTGTGTTTGTGTTGGAATTCAACAGACGCTGGAATGGAATGGCTGTAATACATGTAGAGATGCTGATTTCAGACAAAAAGTGGTCTCTTATTTTTTTCCAGAGCTGTATGTGTGTTTCAAATAGGAAGTGAGTATGGGGGCACTTCTGGCTCCATCGACTCGAGTCCAATTGACTTTACATTGAAAAATTGTCGCCTCTTTCTCTGTAAATGCTGCTGTGAGCCTTGTAATTTTGGTCTTAAAATGTTCGTATTAACCCGCTCTACATGACCCTGGTGTTTCATTTTGTTTTTTGTTTTGTTTTTTCCGCTATTTTGTCCATAAATAATTTCCTTGATATTTTCTCCCTTAACCACTAGCCTGTGAGCTTCATTTAACTGGAGCTCCCTTAGCCCAGTTCTTTACACAGTCCATGTATAAAGCCCAATATTTCTCACAGTAATGATAATAAAACCCAGCAATGAATGTAATTTTGTTTGTGTGTGATAGGGAGGGGATGAGGCGTCTCTCTGCCTGAATAATTAATGAAAGCACAGATGAAAGGTTCCGGTGCCCCCCGCCCCTCCACCCTGGTCCCCTCTGAGGAGAAGAGGTGCTCCCTGGGAATAAACAGGTTATTTAAAGATAAACAAAGATGGCTGCCTTCCCCGGGGACCCGACAGCAGCAGGAGCAGAGCAGATGAGAGGGAGGGCTGGAGCGAGGAACCTCAAATAAACCGTCATATGAGGACGAGGGTCAGACAACGGAGGTGATAATACAGACATGATTACAATATATGATTTAAAAGTGGGATTAAACGCCTAATCTCCTCCCACACCAAATAGAGCTGTAAACTGGGCAGTACCTGGAGGATTAAAGGTCCCATGGCATGAAATTTTCACTTTCTGAGGTTTTTGAACGTTAATGTGAGCTCCCCTACCCTGTTTAGGCCCCCCTCCATGGTTAAAAGTTGTGAAATGTCTAAACTGAGCATTTGCGATCCTTTTCTGCGTTACAAAAAATCGGAGCTCAAACGGGCGATTTTGAACAAGGCACCTTATTGACGTCAGATCGAAAAAAGAAATGCAAATGCAGTTCCACCCCCCGTCTCTGTAAATCACGCCCAGAGAGTTTGGACTGCGAATGCGCTAGGCAATGCGAAATGCGTTTTTTTATTTGCCTGGAGGCACGTCCGAGTGTTTCTAGGCTCGGAAGTCCTTTATCTGAGCCTCTGGACCTTTGAACAGCAGTGGTTTAATTTTATTTTATGTGGAAATGTGTTTATTTTTCAATGGAACGCTTCAAATCTCTCCCCCCGTGTAAAAACAAGGAAATGGATCAGCTGAGGGCTCAGAGCTCAGAGCGGAGAGTTTGGCCACGCCCCCACCCTCTACTATTGGCCAGCTTTTTTCTCCTCATTTGCATTCAAGCAACAACGCCCATTATGGAGTGTTCCAGAGAGAGAAAAAATACTCTTTCTCAGCTTATCTCTGTTTCTCATGCACTGAGTGTTGATTTTGAAGAAGGATTCATTTACAGTATTAGGGAACCATTAAGGAGCCATATAAAAGCATCAAGAAGTACCATGTCATGGGATCTTTAAAGTGAGGAGAGAAAGGGGCGGGGATTGGCCTAACAGGTATCCACACTTGAAACTCCGCCCCTACAGCCACGTGTTTGTAATCAGAAAAACTTAGCTTAAGGCTGCATCCCATTACTCTGTCTTACCCCTTCCCCTACCCCTTTATCTTTGTCTTGCCCCTCGATACCGAGCTGAGAGGGCTCGGGGTATGAATGTTCCCCTAAGAAATGGGACACCACTTGATTACCATTTGCGTCATCATCCCTTGCCTCTACCTGGCTGCTACGTCTACAGAGGTGACAACAATTGACGCAAACAAATGTAAACAAATGTCAAGGATTATCGGGTACCTCAGCTCGACAAAAAAACCTTGCTTGTTTATACATGAAAGTTCGATGAAAACAATAACGTCGGCTAAACAGACATCACTACAATTAAAACTGCAACAGTTCACTAAAAGTAACGTAGAACATAAGCGTCATAATTGTAAACCATGCTAAACTGTTAATGGATAATTACAACTGCTGAAAATACATTTATGAGACTCCTTGGCTGGTCGATGTGACGCTGCCATCCTGATCCCAAAACCTGCCTGAGCTTGTAGGTGTACCCTTTCGTTTCAAGTCTGGTCGAGAGCTTACTTCATTTCAAGGGGTATGTAGCCCTCGTTCGTGGCCCTAGCCCTTGATCAAAATTAGAATCGGGACACCCTTGCCCTCACATGAACGCGCAAAACCAAGGGTTAGGGGTAAGACGAAGGGGCAAGACAGAGAAATGGGATGCAGCCTTAATCAGCGCAGTGATGTCACATAATACTTTGAAACTGCAATGACCAGTGGAGGCAGCACACATTCGACTGAAAATTTCTCATAAGCTTTCCAATATATATATATATATATATATATATATATATATATATATATATATATATATATATATATATATATATATATATATATATTAAAAGTATGTGGTAGCTAATGACCTCAAGCCCTATAATTTTATTTAAAATCTGTTTCTGAAACTTTACAAACTGCTGAATTATCAAAAACTCAAAACTTTTTGCATAATCTGCGGCTATGACTAATCTTGCATTTTAAACAGCCTTTTTGATCTTAAAATGACTGTATTATGGATATTAATCATTGCATAGCTGGTTAACCTCTGAAATGCTGTTTAGTTTGTTTATTCCCACAATAACACCACTCAGAGCATTCATTGGGCACTATGCAAGATTCCTTCTACTTTCTATAGAGATGTTGTTTTTCCAGGATGTTCCAAATGGCTTAAATCTTCATAAAACATGGAGTTAAGCATGTGAATTCACCAAAAAATGCAATACAATTTATCATGGAGGGTCCCTCAAATGCTTTCCTCCATGGAGATGTTATTGCTTTGTCTGGAATGTTTCACAGTATGGCATAAAACCTTTCTATCTTCATGGAGACCAAACCAGACCAAGTTACAGGTCAGATCTGTGGAGAGGCATCCCCGCTTACAGTCAGAATGCCTGTTTTTAGGTATTTTTGAGTTATAAAACCACCTGTACTTAAATAAATGTAAAGTAGAGCTGTATAGTGTAATACTCTTCACGCATAGTCTAATACTGTGGAACATTCCAGAGCAATGACATCTCCATAGAAAAAAGCATGTGACGGAACCCCTACCAGAAAGTTACATAGTGCACCTTTAAAATAATAAAAGAAACAATATTTTCTGGTTGACTAAAACTGTAATTTAGTTTAATTTAATTAACATTTTTGTCAACAAAATCTAGACCAAAAGAAAAATACTTGACAAAAGCATTACATTTGAATCAAAGCAGTAGTCAAAACTAAATTAATGTTTTTGTCAAATTTACCAGTACCTCAGAACTTCAATTTAATGTGTTTTTAGCCTGCTAACCCATTGTTTTTTATTCTATTGGTTGAAAGAGAGCTCTCCATGGTGCTGAAGGTACATTTGAAATATCTTTTTTTTTTTTGTTTAAACTTAAAAAAAAAAAAAAGAGAGAAAAAAAGCTTGATTTGTGGTAACAGCAGTGGTGAAAGTAGTTTTCATTTCTTACAGGTGCTATAATGTCCAGTGCATCACTTTACCGTTTTTTTTTTTAACACTCGTTTTACCCGTTTTGTTTTTTTTAACATTTTACACCTTTTTCATAAATAAATAACTTTTTTAATACACTTAATTATTTTATATTTTTTTAGTCAGCATAAACCCTCTCTTACAGGTGCAGGCAGCGCGCCAGCCTTAAATCTTTTACCAGTGCACAGCACCGCCTCGCAATGGCTTAGGCTACTTTCACGGCTACAGTCAGATAAGTTTTGACAATCCTTGCTGCAGATATCTCTGCACGAGAGTTTTGGGGAGCTTTCAGTTATTCTCGAATGGCATAGTGTGGTTGTTTGTGTTTTCTACTTAAATAGCGCACCTTACTTTTTTTTTTCAAATGTGGGTTTTGGCCACCATTAACCATATTCTCTTAGCGGTGCTGCGTACCAGCTTTGAATTTTATACTGGTGCTGCGTTCCGGTGCGCACCACTTTACTTTCACCACTGGGTAACAGTGAAATAGTTTGCTGTGTTACTGAAGAAAGCAGGCTGGTTCACAGTCCTTGTTGAAGGTGGTGCGCATTGCTTGAGATGAATAGAAGAATTCTCAGTGAAGGACAAGGACTGGAGCTCTTGAACAACTACAGAAGGATAGTATAGGACTTTCTAGGCTCCAAACACTACATACACCTCCAAACTAGAGGAGTTGTAACCCTGACACGCAGAGTCATTTCTTTGATAACAGTTCTTTAAGTGCATATCACAGGTTTTTATGTTTTTCTACTCATGACTTGGTTTGGTGGGATAGTACCAGGGTAAATATTTATTATAGTTTTACATCAGTGAAGTGTCAGTTTATGGAAGAACAGAAAATTACAAAAATATCTCAACACAGAAAATTCTATCCAAAATGTAGAGACCAGTGTTATGACTTGTTTTTATCAGACAAATTTAATTTCTCCATTTGCTGTCAGTCAAATCATAACTATTTAGACAGGTTTTGACCCTTGTTCATATTCTGGTTGCTATAACTTACAGTTATGAAGTCTGTGTTTTTGTGGCCTTCTCCATCTTATTCAGTTACTGATTACTTTTTATTGCTTAAAATACATATTGTCTTCATGTTGATAGGTAGGTAGATAAATTTAATAGTTTAATTATTATTTATTCACTCCACACGCAGTGATGGGCTCCTCGAACCAACACTCACTACACAGCACACTCATACTCAAAAGTGGGTGACGTGTCTTGCCCATGGATCAGTGGTGGAAGACGTTTGTTACAAAGTAAAAGTACTTTGGATATTTTGAGAACTGTTAAAGGAAAAGTAACGTTTTTACAATCTGGACCTTATTTCGGTGATAAAACAACATCATTTACTCAGCCATTGTACTTTGGTGTCATTTGGAGTATTCCCAGAGATTTTGGAGTTTAGTGATATCCATTTAACGTGAGTGGTCGGGGCAAGCTGTTGCAGTCACCAAATAACAAACTTTATCACTTTTCAAATGACAAAAGTTCAATGTGTTAGTCTACCTTTTCATTTGAGTCAAAAGTGGCCTGTAATCCGATATCCAGCCATGGTTCCGATTGGATGACGTCATCGAGGACAGCACGCATGCGCGCATTCATTCCGCTACTTTGCTTAGAAGACGCTCATGACGTTGTTTTATCACCGAAATAAGATCCAGATTGTAAAATGTTACTTTTCCTTTAAAGCATTAAATGTATTGATATTGAAAAAGAATTTCTATTGTATTTTATTTATATAGTTTAGCTCAAAGCTGGGGCATGCAACTCAAACAGTCAAGCTCCTGCTATTTCCAGCAGTCTCCCATCCATGGACTGACAGGCCTGGCCCTGGTTAGTACTTGGATAGACCTTCTGAGATATGATGAAGTCAGGCTTTGACAAACAGGTACTACCATGAACATGTCAGGCAAAGCAATAACAAGTTACATAATGCATCTTTAACTGCCAAATGTGACTGTGACATATACTGTACATGTGATAAAGTTGTATTATAATGTTTATTAGACCATCTAACAAATGAGCCCATGACTCTAGCTCCAGTGGAGCTGGTGTCTCTGCCACACTGTGCACAGTGCACGGGACATGCTTAATAATCGTGATGGATGTTCTGATAAGAACAGGAGGAAAGCAATGGGAAATTCTCTTTATTAATCACGTTACATGGCACATTAGGAACAGTGCACTGCAAATCACTTATCAGATCTCATCTTTGGGATCTCATTTAATGAGAAATTACATTCATGGGTGAGCAGAGTGGGTGCTTTCCTACTGCGCAGTACAGCAGAATTGTAGTCAGTACAAGAGCAAGGAGGTCTTGGGTTCAATTCCCTAATGTGAGGGCTTTTGTATGTTTCCCTTGTGTATGATTGAGTTTTTTAAGGGTGCTCATGTTTCAACCATAAATTAAAAAGAAAAATCAATATTCCAGCTCAAGGGGCCCTCAGCGACAGTGGTTGAATGCACAAAACTATGGGGACTATGTCAAACTTTAACCCTAACCTTCAGCTAATAGTTTCCACCGCACACAGAGATGTATTTTAAATCATGTTTTCAGGCTTTTTCAACTCCTATAAAACTTTGCATTATTCATTCAAAGTGATGTATATTTAAAACAAGTCACTGCAAGACCATCAGCAGGCACAACACATCAACAACTTATGCAGGATTACTCTGCATAAAGAGAATTAACTGGCTAAGAAGCTCAAATTTGTAATTTTAGCAGAACATAGGCCCTTTAAAGGTGCTATATGTAACTTTTCTGATAGAGAAAGCTTGTTTCCTCAGAGATGCTGTTGCTTTTCCTGAATTGTAATATTCCACAGCAGTAATCTGATCTCTCTAGCATGTATTCAGTTATAGGCAGTGTCTAATTTGTAAATCGTTAGTTACACACAAAGTGTGTCATGAGTTCGGGGATGTTCAAAAAACAGGCCAGTCCCTCTAACACAGGGGTCTTTCAGGCCAGGGACCCCCAAACAGATGGCGAACTGGGCCAGGGACCCCCTACTATATATATACGGCATAGAATTGTGTTTTATATTAAATTGAGCTTAGTGTCATGTATAAACATTGCTACTCTGTTATGGTACATCCAGTACAAGGAATTAATACTGTATTTTACAGCATTTAGCAGTCAAAATCTCATTTGACTGCTAAATGCTTCTAAAAGTACTAGAGCAGCCATTTCAGTGATTATCATTTCATCAGAAACCTCTAACCTCCTTTAACTGTCTTAATAATACCACAAACGATACTGAGGATTACCAAAAATGAAATCTAAATAAAAGGAATAAACAAAAAAGTGACCCATAATTACCTATAAATATTTAAGTATGTTCTGATCTATTAAGACTCTAAAACCCTTTTGCACACTGCATAGAACGCTCGCTCAGCCTCTTCTCACATCCCCTGTAGCTACCTCCGCATCATGACAAAAAACAGGTTTCCATGTGTTCCTTCTCCTCTGGGACCCGGGCTCTTCCACGAATTCTTCAGAAACCAGGACAGCCATCCGAGAAACCCATCCAACGAGACGTGGTACTTCCCAATAATAACCAGCCTAGATTCACTCTCCTGGGACCCCCACCGTAGTGTAGGCTCAGTCAGTATATACCCATGGGCGCGCCTCGTCTTTACACTAGAATTTAGAGAGGAAGATGGCATTTTTGCTCGCATTAATCAAAGTAAAGATTAAGTCTGCCTTCCTGTCTGATTTTTGCTATAATTGACTCGTTAGCTAATTAATCTTCACCGCGTAATTAGGAAAAAGGTGTATGGCACATCAGTTGCTCATTTGCATACTGAGGTTTGAGTTTGGAGGGAGAGAGAGTGACGGATGCAGGTGGAAGCAGGTGTTTTTATTTTGTATTTTGTATGGAAAATATGCACTGTTGTCGAATGTGTAGAATGGTGATTTGAAGTAGTTCGAAGAATTAAAAAGAAAAAAATCATTTTCAGAAACAAAGTATAAACAAAAAAAGAAAATTATAATAAAAAAAAATAAATAATAAAAAATATTAAGTATTTTCTTGATCACGAAAACTTTTCTTTTTTTTTTTTTTAAACAAAGAAACCTCAAACCATCCATAACAGAGACCATTTCTTTATAAATGTTGGTTCAAAATTCTTTTCCAAAATGATTGATTATTTTTTTGTTATACTGTATACTGTATTTTTCCAATTTTTGTGTTTATTTTTATAGTTGAATTTGTTTTTACAAACCGTTATTTCTTAATTTGAAAAAGTGTCAACATAATGTGTCGTGTATTAATGTGCTTACTTGGTAGGAAAAGGTTCAATTCTTGATTCAGATATTTGTCATCATATTCATACCCCCCAGGATTTCGCGGGCATTTTTTGTGATTGTTGCAGGCTAAAATGCCTGAATTTGCGGGAGCTTTTCCAAAAAGTTGCGATGAAAGTTGCGGTGCTTTTAAGGTTTTTGTTGCGATTTTGTTGCGGGAGGAAGTGAAAGTTGTGATAAATAGTTGCGATTTTTGCTTTTTGTAATTAAAATTGAGTAATATTTTGAATACTGAGTTATTACTGACAAAGAATAACAGGGCTCTCAAGTTTTGAGCGGGGTCGTGCGTGAGACTGCGTAATTTCGGGGGGGGGGGGGGGGGGGAGTGAACAATTTTTCCCGAGGAGCGGCTGAAAACACGCGGTGCCTGCATTATCTAACCGATTTTCTGGGCATAGAAGCGCTGTGCGCTGCGCTTGAATTGCGTAACTAAATTTCAGCGTGAGAAATACCATGTGTGAGCGTGTGAAGACGTCGAATTGCGTGTGTCACACTCAATGCGTGAGATTGAGAGCCCTGGAATAATACAAAGACACAGAGATCACAGATAGGCTATAGTTCTAAAACAACCTTACCAACATTGAAAATAAATTACTACTAGGAGGGGAACTGTTTCGCCCGGTCTTTTGCTGTTATTTTTGTGGGCAGGTGGCTGGCCGCAGACATGTTTCTCAGATCCCCCAGGTTTTCGCGGGCATTTTTTGTGATTGTTGCGGTTCAAAATGCCTGAATTTGCGGGAGCTTTTCTAAAAAGTTGCGATGAAAGTTGCGGTGCTTTTAAGGTTTTTGTTGCGATTTTGTTGCGGGAGGAAGTGAAAGTTGCGATAAATAGTTGCGATTTTCGCTTTTTGTAATTAAAATTGAGTAATATTTTGAATACTGAGTTATTACTGACAAAGAATAATACAAAGACACAGAGATCACAGATATGGTCCTAAAACAACCTTACCAATATCGAAAATAAATTACTACTAGAAGGGGAACTGTTTCGCCCGGTCTTTTGCTGTTATTTTTGTGGGCAAATGGCGCCGCAGACATGTTTCTTTGCCATTAGAAGCCGTGTCCCAGTTCCCAGAGCGGCTCGGAGCGTGGCCCGAAGGGCATGTGCGTCACACATTTCGCCAGAACACCGGCGCGACGACTGCTGTCCCACTTCTTTTTTGTCCCATGCGCAGTTAACACGCGGTCCGAAGACCGCAGTCGTTAAGCGGTCTGCGGACTGCAGTCGGGGCTGAGCAAGTGTGCACCGCCTTGACTGCAGTCTGAGCCCCCTTCGGGCCGCGCTCCGAGCTGTGCGCTCTGGGAACTGGGACACGGCCGCAGTTTCGTTTTGTCACACGGAAGTAAGGCAGAATGTTGCGGCTTCCAAACGCAAACCTTTTAGCCGCCGAGAATATGAGGTTGGGTCCTATGGCTCGCAGATTTGTGACGCGCAAAGAGGAGGCTATGGTGACAGATACGGTGAGATCCAGATATGTTTTGTGCATTTATTACAAAAAGAGCGCACACAGCTATGACAGCGCAGCAGGATGAAATGGAACTCATGAAAACCAGCAGGATGAACAGATTAACGTGAAAGATGAATGAATGGTTTGCGGTCAACAAAAAATACGGCTACACCCCAACCCTGACACTCTCCTCTGTGTGACAGGTGAGCGCGCGCTTTTACACGCACACACTTCCGTACGTGCACACACCCACACTCACGTGACCCTCTGCCACACACACACACACACAAACGCACCGTGCACCTCATCTCAGTTATTATGTCTCCTACACAGAAGGAAGTTGGCCGGCGTTCAATACGTCGCCGATGACTGGTCAAAATTAGTAAAAATTGCGGAAAAGTTGCGGTGATTGGTCAAAATTGCAACACCGCCCTGAATTTGCGGGGATTGGCTGAAGTTGCGTTGAAGTTGCAAATCGCAACATCGCGAATTCCTGGAGGGTCTGGTTTCTTTGCCATTAGAAGCTGTGTCCCAGTTCCCAGAGCACGCGGCTCGGAGCGTGGCCCGAAGGGCATGTGCGTCACACATTTCGACAGTACACCGGCGCGACGACTGCTGTCCCACTTCTTTTTTGTCCCATGCGCAGTTAACACGCGGTCCGAAGACCGCAGTCGTTAAGCGGTCCGCGGACTGCAGTCGGCGCTGAGCAAGTGTGCACCGCCTTGACTGCAGTCTGAGCCCCCTTCGGGCCGCGCTCCGAGCGTTTCCATCCATCCATCTTCTTCCGCTTTTCCATTTCTGGGTTTATTTTTTAAAATTTACTTCAATTTTTTAAAAAAAACTATTCAAACAAAAAAGGGACATATACTCTACCAGTCAAAAGTTGAAGTTGAGTTTTTTTTATATATATTTTTACTACATTTTAGATGCACATTGAGACATCAGATATTTGAGGCAAAATATACAGAATGATTTAGTAAAGAAAAAAAGTTAAAGGTGCATTGTGTAACCAAGGAAATGTTATTGCTTTGCCTGCAATGTTCCAAAGTACAGCATTAAATGTATTCATCTCCACAGAAACAAGCAGGCGATGGCACTAGGCGAATACATAATAATTACAGGTAAGATCTGTGAACCGGCAACCCCACTCATGGTAAGAATGCTTGTTTTTAAAGGTATTTTTGAGCAATAAAAGCACCCATAATTAAATAAATGCTCAATGTCTTGTACAGCTCTGTAAAAAAATAAGACCACTGCATTTTTGGGGGGAAATCAGCATCTCTACATGTATTACAGCCATTCCATTCCAGTGTCTGTTGAATTCCAACACAAACACAAAGCTGAGCTACTTTAGTTCTTGCACCAGGAGTGGAATAAAGTCACCCAAGAACAATGTGAAAGACTTGTGGAGAGCATGCCAAGACGCATGAAAGCTGTGATTAAAAATAAGGGTTATTGCACCAAATATTGATTTCTGAACTCTTCTTAAGTGTAAACATTGTTGTTTTAAAATGAATTTGATCTTGTTTCTTTGCATTGTTTAAGGTCTGAAAACATATATCTTTTTTGTTATTTTGACCATTTGTCATTTTCTGCAAATAAATGCTCTAAATGATAATATTTTATTTGGAATTTGGGGGAAATGTTGTCAAGAGTTTATAGACTGAAACACATACCTATAAGTAGTAAAATCAGAAAAACTGATAATTTTGCAGTGGTCTCTTATTTTTTTTTCCAGAGCTGTATAAGTTTAATACCATATTGTAGAACATTACAGGCAAAGCAATAGCATTTCCATGGTGGCAGACCCCTAACCTGAAGATACACAGTGTACCTTTAAATATCTTTGAAATATTTTGGGGCAAAGCATCGGAAACAGCAGTGAATGAGATGGTGAGTCCAAAGGTTTGACTGGTAGTGTTTATAGTTCCACTGGCACTGTGAATTCTTGCATTAACTCTTATGGAAAAGAGAACATTAGGCACAGTAGCCTTTTACACGCAGTTCTCTTTAGTGACGTTCTTATTGTGTAAAACTGGCAGTGTAACAAAACAGCATATGCCCCTTCTCCATACATAACTCCAGCACACAGCGATAATCCCACAGAGCTTTACTGCAGCATATGGCGAGTGCTTTGTCTTGAATTCAGATGGAGTGATTGACTGAAGTGGCCATCTTGACTTTACTCTTGGCATTTCCTCAAGTGCTTCTTTAGGCCACTCGGATCGGCCTCAGAGTCCAGAAGGATTCATTCAAAAAAATAAATAAATAAATAAATGATTTTTTTTTTTTTTTTTTAAATCACGCAAGACTAGTTTTTGTTGGTTTAGTTGGGGAATTCTTTTCACATGTGTGTACCATATGATGCAATGCTTTTGTGATAACTAAAGGAGGTTAATAAATCATAGTTTTTGACCATGTTGTACTGTTTTTTCCATATCTTTTGTATTCTTTGCTTCTAGTTGTCTTTTGATAGATTCATACATGTTTGAGTAATTCTGTATTATTTTACATTTGACTTGAGTGCTAAAAAATATTGTTTGCACCATAGACTGTAAAAAGTGGACCCATACCTCTAGTCAAATGAAGCCAATCGAGGGTAGCAGTTATAGTGGCTAATTTGGAGAAGAGTTCCATAGATTTTGGAGAAAGAAGGCTGCAGATTGGTCTTGTATTAATGTTCATATCTTGTTCATATCAGGGATCATGCAGTTTTTATCAAAACAAACATATCAAGTATAATGCACTACCCTGAGCTTTTAACCATGTTATTGCAGCTGCACAGAGGTTCCGTCTCACTCTTACCTCACAGCAAGAGGTTTGTGGGTTTGAATTAAGGATGCACTTTCAGTTCAGCTTGGAGCAGGAGTAAATACGTTTATACTTCCACCTGCTCCATTTTGAGCAAAAGGAACTGCAGAGCTATGTGACATAAGTTTGTATTTGTAGAATTCATGAGTTTGTATTTGTGAAATTTCGTTTAAATGGAACCTGCAAGTTGCTCAAATAAACCTAAACCTAAATTCAAGCTTTTTCAGTTCTGATACTATGTCTTCAAGTATCTACCAAAACCCCACAGCAACCAATACCAGTGCAGAGACTGAAAACATTTATTTCTTTAAAACAAAAATCAAATAAGACAAAATGTGTTCTGTAACTGTGTATTATTTATCTTTCAAATAATTCCAGAACAGCTTTGCATAAATAAAAACTTAAACTTTATTAAATAGTCTTATCCTGGTTGGACATTGATATCATATCGGCTGAACTAATATTTGGAAATCAATATCTGATGCAGCAAATTGTTCAGTATCGGTGCCGGCATCCCTAGTTTGGACCCTGGGTCACTCGGGCCGCTCTCACTCACAGTGGGTTTCCTCTGGGCACTCCGGTTTCCCCCATCAACCCTAAAACACGAACAGTAGGTCAAGTCCTCCAGATAAAGTAGTTCTGACCAAGACTAGCTCAGGATCTGAAGACGGATCGCCGGGTGCTGTACTGTGGCGCCCATTATTCATGACAGGTTT
Source organism: Paratrypauchen microcephalus (assembly GCA_036785185.1). NCBI lineage: Eukaryota > Metazoa > Chordata > Actinopteri > Gobiiformes > Gobiidae > Paratrypauchen > Paratrypauchen microcephalus. The sequence continues at coordinate 787,023 of JAVJIX010000228.1, forward strand.
TCCCAGCAGCTTTGTGGGTAAAATGCAGAGGACAAATATAAACAGGGAGCTGGAAACCATTTTAGAAAACATGAAATGCATAATGTTAGATAATTTTGTGGTTTGAAATGAAACACAATGATTATAAACTGTCACAAAATACCAATATAATATACAGCTCTGGAAAAAAATAAGAGACCACTGCAAAATTATCAGTTTTCTGATTTTACTACTTATAGGTATGTGTTTGGGCAGAAGGAACATTTTTGTTTGAGTCTTTAAAATACTGACATTACCTCCAAATTCCAAATAACAATATTATCGTTTAGAGCAGAGGTCTTCAACAGGGGGGTTGCGACCCCTAGGGGGGTCGCGGAGGTACTGCAGGGGGGGTCGCGAAATCTTTTGATTTCACTTTAAAATAATATAATTTTATATTTTATAGTGTAAAATACAGTATTAACCTGTGTATTATTTCCTTGTATTGGATGTACCATAATAGAGTAGCAATGTTTATACATGACACTAAGCTCAATTTAATATAAAACACTATGCCGTATATATAGTAGGGGGTCCCTGGCCCAGTTCGCCATCTGTTTGGGGGTCCCTGGCCTGAAAAACGTTGAAGACCCCTGGTTTAGAGCATTTATTTGCAGAAAATGACAAATGGTGAAAATAACAAAAGAGATACATGTTTTCAGACCTCAAACAATGCAAAGAAACAAGATCAAATTCATTTTAAAACAACGTAATACTAATGTTTACACTTAAGAAGAGTTCAGAAATCAATATTTTGGTGCAATAACCCTTATTTTTTATCACAGCTTTCATGCGTCTTGGCATGCTCTCCACAAGTCTTTCACATTGTTCTTGGCTGACTTTATTCCACTCCTGGTGCAAGAACTGAAGTAGCTCAGCTTTGTGTTTGTGTTGGAATTCAACAGACGCTGGAATGGAATGGCTGTAATACATGTAAAGATGATGATTTTTTTTTTTTCTCAGAGCTGTAGAGTTTTTCTTTTTGCTTTTCTTTTTGCTTCATTTATTTGCCATTTTAAGACACCAATTTCCAAACATGTCATTTTTAAATAACCAAGCCCACTAACCTTTATAAACATATTCAAATAGTAAACTCTTGACTTTTTGACAACTCAAACCATCTTGCTTTATCTTACTGGGATACTAGTGAATGCAAACAGGAACCTGGTCCTGGAAGTGCACATTTGGAGGTTTTGGTGGCGAGCTCAGATGACAGCAGTGCTCTTTGTGTCACTCAGAACAGGCTCAGCAGAGACAGGCCTGACTGACACTGACTTTATCCAAATTGAATTCATGTCAAAGTTGATCTGATGTCATTACAGCTGCACTGACAGAGAGATTTTACTCTGTTAAAGGTGCACTGTGTCACTTTTCTTGTGGAGGTTCTGCTGCCACCTGCTGGTATCCATGGAGATGTCATTAATTGCTTTGTCTGGTATGTCGCACAGTATGGCACTATATCTCAAAAAAGACAAGCGGTTACACCACAAGGCCAAGCTGCAGGTCAGATCTATGGAGAGAAGGCCTGTTTTAATGATACCGCCTATAATTGAAAAAAACAAACAAAAACAAGCTATTTCAGGGATGCTCTACTTTTGAGGTTGATGGTGTGTCGGGATCCACCAAGAGGGGGGTCCATTTTAGAATGACCTGTTAGACATGGAAAATATGGGCTTTGGGAGTGACATTTTTCAAGTCGCATAGGGGGAAAAAAATCGGATTTGGGTCACTTCAGGCTGCAGTGTGAACGTAGCCCAAGATATGTGGTCCTAAATCCGATACATTTTTTGACATGTGACTTCAATCTGAACAGCCAGGTCGCATTCATCCGACCTGGGCGTGTTTCCTCCAGCGAAAGTGGTACAAGTAGGCACTCACAAATGTACACAAATGTTCTTCTCGTCATGCGAAAATAGTATATGAACTCCGTGTCAGTGAAGCGGCGAAGCACAGAGCAATCCCACCACTATTGGCTGTGACTCCACACGAACAGGTTTATTTCTACGGACGTAGAAAAAAATCTTGTCCTTCTCTTTTTCCGTCTCCTCCTTAAAACAAATAAGCTGTACATGTTTTGGCTCCGGTACGACAGCAACTTTAGGATACTTCTGTAAACAGTGAGCACGCTCACTGCATGTGACCTCGTCCTGTCCTCCAAGGCGCATGTGGGACACTTTTTGGGCTTTTAAAGTTCACACTGGAGATAACATTCAAGTCGCATTTAATTGTGAACGGCCTCGCAAAAAAATCGGATTTCACAAAAAAATCGGAATTGAGCATTAAGCCCTGCAGTCTGAACGTAGCCATAGACACACATTTCTCGTGATCGACTGACACTCTGCCTGCGATCGACTGGTAGACCACGATCAACTGGTTGGGCACCCCTGGGCTATTTCATCTCCATGTAGACTAACAGGTACTGCACCCTTCACCTTACCTGGCCAGCCAAATGATATCTCTCTGTATTTCCTATACACCGCGATACCATTTGGACACCCTCGCTCCACTCTCGCTCCTCCGGTTAAAAACGGACTCCGCGATTCTGATTCGTTCAAAGATGGTGACGTCAGTGCACCCGCCTTTGCCCGCAAAGTCACTCTTAGGCAGCGGAAGTTCCGCCTCAGTTTTGAATCAAGATGGCGCAATCTCTAATTGGTTCACTTAGCTGTCTGTCTACGCGCAACCGCAGCGCATTTTGGACCAAGCGTTACCAGACTCATCCGCTGGTACAGCGATGAGTCATGGATTCTTCCAGGCAACCCTTCACCTGAAAAGTTGTAAAGGTGAAAAGTAGTCTGCCTTTAATGCAATTACATATTTTTGGGGCAGATTGTACAAGTTAATTTTCCTATAGGTTTGTTTGTCCTCTGCATTTGACCCCTGCATTTGACCCATCTGTCAATGCCACTGTAGAGACCAGTACCTTCTCTCCCTTTCTGTCAATAGAGCATTTTCACGTGACGTCATAATCCAGAAGTTGGACATGTTGGACGGCACTGCGAACAGTGCATTTATGCTGCAAAGTTAAAAAAAAACAAAAAGCAAAATGGTCAACTATTGTGCGGTCCTAGGCTGTCACAATAGACCAGACAGAGAAAAACACCTGAAGTTCTAGTAGTGACCAGCCAGGGTGAAAAGATAATTATCAAAGGAAAAGAGGCGATTGTGGATTGCCAGTCTCAAACAAAACTTGGAAGGGACAACATTCACATATGCTCAGCTCATTTCGCAGCCGATAGATATTTCATACTGTGCATTGTGATTGCTAATTTTGAACCAATTTATAGCGACCATGTTATATTCAAATGCCGACTAACACCGACATTAGCCCCTACAGTAAATTGTATTACAATGTTCATATTTTAATCTTTGCAAAATGTGAATAATAAAAAGCAATATACTAGTACTTAAACACATTACACATGTGGCTCTACTAAATACAAATATGCCGACCTTTGCCATCAGAATACGCTTGTCTCTAATTTTCCGCACTTTGCGCTCTCGTACCAGCCACAAACAAACTGGTTGTTGCCTCCAGACCATTAGAGCTCTGAAGGTCTTGTGCTGACCAGGTAGTTGACAATATCGGGATCGCTTACAGCAGCAGAATCGACAAATTGCCACTGTCACTGACAAACTTGAATCCATCCCATACGGATCTTCTTGCCCAATTAATTTGAGTTTTTTCATATAATGCTCCTTTTCTTTGGCATCCAACTTACCTCTATACAACTGCTCAACTGTGTCAGAAGTTTTGGATTCCGGTGTGGAAGGTTTATCGCGAAATTTCGATTTTTTTCTTTTCTGCATGGTTGCTTGATAAACACGTTTAATTTTGAGCGCGTAAACCTTTCAAGATGGCCCCACATCCGGGTAATCATCCTGTTTGTCCGGGTTCATGAAAATGCTCTATAGGGTAATCCAACCCAAACTACAATGACAACATTACAGGTAGGAAAAGTACAAAAAATATACAAAAAAACCAAAAAAAACCACGCATCAATATTACAATTAATGTATTAAAGTTGCACTATGGAACTTTTTGGTAGGGGTCCATCACCCCCTTGTTTCTATGGATAATTTCATCGCTCTGCCTGAACATTAAACAACTCTACCTTACATTTATTGAATTACCTATGGTTTTATAGCTTTTATAGCCCAATCAGAATGCAAATATATTTGTGAGCTGGGTTGCTGCTACACAGATCTGACCTGTAACTTGGTCTGTTTTGGCTTCCTTGAAGATAGAAAGATTTAAAATGCCATACTATGAAACATTCCAGACAAAACAATAACACAGAGAAAGCATTTGAACTTGAAAAGACCAAAAACGTTACCCGATGCACCTTTACCTTGGCTAACTACAAAAAACGATGCAACTTTACCACAAAATTCATCTTTACCATGATGCCAAGTGCATTTTTCACACACTCTAGTACAACAGAAGGCAGACATTCACATTCCATGAGCAAAATTAACTTGTGGTTATTTTTGCGTGTTTTTCCCACAGATTATAGCAGCAGCCCCCTTCCTCTGAGAACACAACATGATGCAAATAGCTCTTGCTAAAACTTCAGATAAAACTGTTAGAGCGGAGTGCTAGCGTCATGATCACACTGTGTGGAGCTGAAAAGAGCAGAGGTGGAGGCGAGACAGAGCTTATCAGAATGTGACAGAGATCAGGGCAGAGGTGAGGAGGAGATTCGAAAGAGAGGAGTTTCAAAAGAGAGGAGTGTTTTGGGCAAACTTCACACATTATAATTGTTAACACAGCGAGAAGTCTGCTAACAAGTACAGGGTATTCTGTCATAGTTTTCGGAAATGTAATATTCTTGACAATAAAAAGTACCCGTTTTTTCCCATGTATTTGGGCAAAATGTGTTAGTTATTATGCCAGTACAAGCAGCTCTTGAGGTCAGAATAAGTCAGCTGTGTACTGTCTGCATCTAATTATAAAGCTGTCATCTTCCCATAATCAGGAAGTGAATTACCGTAATGCGAAACTCCAGCCTGGCCCCTGAAAGTTGTGAAAAGTTCTTAAACTCATCCGGGTGAATAATTAGGATGTTCGTAATGCATAAGGTAAAGTAAGAGAGGAATAACTTTGGACCAACATTTAAAATGAACTGTTTTTCATGTTTCTGAGACGGTGCAGGTACAGTACAGTCCTTTAAACTAAACTAAGAAGTTCAGATATTTCTTCAGTATTAAAAAGTAAACAAAAATAAAGAGAAGAAAGAGGTTGGGGCAAAAAGTTCCAAGCTCACAATGGAACAATAAGATTTTGATGTATTCATGAGCTTTAAGCGATGTTATAATGCTGTTACTTCCTCAAAAACATACCTTGAGTAGTTTTTGATGAGGAAACATACATAGATCACCCTTTAAAAAACTATCCACAAATGTTGACAATATTTTTTTCCTCGTAATGCCAGATCATTTAATTAAAAAAAAAATAGTATAACTTTACAATGAAGCCCTAAAACAATTTCTATGACAACAAAGGATTTATATTCTTATCAGTAGTCTAGTCATTATTTAGAGGAATGGGAGCGTACACAGTGTAATCCTATTAAAGGAAAAGTAACATTTTTTACAATTTGAGCCTTATTTTGGTAATAAAACAAGTTGTTTTACTCACCCATAGCACTTTGGTGTCATATGGAGAATTTCATATGGAGATGTTTTAGATTAGCGTTAGCCTAGCGCGACTTCTAGCCATAGCTCGGGGCATATAATATATTCCCCGAGCATGTAATATGCCCCGTGCGGTCTCCAAATAACACAAACTTTAGCACTTTTCAAGTCTAGTCTACGATTTCATTTGAGTCAAAAGTGGCCTGTAATCCGAGATTTAGCCATAGTTTACAGCTTTGCGTTTCATGTTTGGGTCCCGGGAGCTGAGAGCACACTCCGCACATGCGCACTGGCGTCCTCATCTACTCGAAACTATGGCTAAATCTCGGATTACAGGCCACTTTTGACCAAACGAAATCGTAGGCTAAGACATCGAGCTTCTATGATTTGAAAAGTGCTAAAGTTTGTGTTATTTGGAGACCGCAAACATGTGCCCCGAGAACTCACATTATGGAGATCGCAAATCTAAAACATCTCCCGAAGTGCTCCATATGACACCAAAGTGCTATGGGTGAGTAAAACAACTTGTTTTATTCCCGAAATAAGGCTCAGATTGTAAAAAACGTTACTTTTCCTTTAAATGTCTTGCAAGTCATTCAATTTCTGAACTAAATAAATAAATACAAATATTTTCAAAATCATAATTAAACATACAAAGTGCAGTGTCACCTCTTAAAAACAGAATAGAGCATCTATTCTACGGTTTAAATGAAAAAGATGGAAAAGGATTTGAAATGAAATTTGAAAGAAGCTCACCCTTGCCGCAGATCATGATGTGAATGTACAGTCTGAGTTGTGGTAGAAGTCCGTGAAGCTGTGCAATATAATAAAATCAAATCTGAAAATACTACTACACTAAATCTAATACACATTTAGTAAATTAGTAAAATTAGTCAATTAGTAAATTGTGGGCACTCACAACTAACCAGTACCAGTACCAACCAGTGGAGCCACTCTTCATGTTCTCCCTGCATCTGGATGGACTTTTTCCAGGCCCTCCACTTGCACAATAGGTCATATCCTCCAGGTAAGATCTTCCTGACCAGGCCTAGCTTGAGATCTGGAGGCCCTGAAATATTGATAGAATTCTCCTACAGAGGCAATCAACAATCAATACATTCATGAAAAAGTTGAAACTTTTCTGATCCACCAAATTCTTTTCTTCATGGAGATGTTCGTGCTTTGTCTGGAATGTTTCACAGTATGGCATTAAACCTTTCTATCTTCATGGAGACCAAACCAGACCAAGTTACAGGTCAGAACTGTGGAGAGGCCACCCCTTTCACTATCAGAATGCCTGTTTTTCTAGGGATTTTTGAACTATAAAACCACCTGTAATTGAATAAATGTAAGGCAGAGCTGATTAATGTCATACTGTGGAACATTCCAGGCAGAGCAATGACATCTCCATAGAAACAAGCAGGTGACGGACGCCCAACCAAAAACTTAGTTCAGCTTTAAAACTTAAAAGCATTTTAAAACTTGAAACCAGAAAACAAATATTTAGTTGAATAAAAAACACTAAAACACTACAGTAGGTGTCAAAATTAAAACTGATAATCCAAAAGCTTACTTGGTTAAACTTTTTTCTTTTTAAAAAAAATCAGTTCCACGTACTTCTGAAAAACAATGTAATCTTATCTCTGCAGACTCGAGCGGATAGTCTTGATTGTGGAGTCATTAGATGGTTGCATGAGTCCTGCTTCGTCCTCACTGTTACAGTCTGTCCCATAATGGAGGGACTCACGCAGGCACGGCGCTCTCATTGATTCCCTGATAGTTGTGCCACGTGGACTGTGACCTTTTCCACGTCTTCACTGATGGAATGAAAGCTGCTGAAATACCCACAATGCACCGCGCCTCTCCAGAGAAATGTCAGTAATTAGAGGCGCGCGACAGGGGACACGGAGGCCGGCGCTTCGGAGATCAGACAGGTGAGGGTGAGGGGAGGTGACAGTGAGAGGAGGCGGGGGAGAGATGAGGAGTACAAAGTTGTGCTAAAATAGAAAACAACCAGATAAGAATTAGAGTACTGTTACAATGCTAATTTTACTAAAACATAATTAACATCATTATATTTAACGGTCCTATATTACGTAAACCTGACTCCATCCATCCATTTTCTTCCCTTTTCACCCCGGACACTTCCTCCAGCTCCTCCGGGGGGGACCCCAAGGCGTTCCCAAGCCAGCTGGGAGACATAGTCCCTCCAGCGTGTCCTGGGTCTTTCCTGGGGCCTCCTCCCGGTGGGACATGCCCGGAACACCTTCCGAGGCAGGCGTCCAGGAGGCATCCGAAACAGATGCCCGAGCCACCTCAGCTGGCTCCTCTCGACGTGGAGAAGCAGTAGCTCTACTCCGAGCTCCTCTCGTGTGACTGAGCTCCTCACCCTATCTCTAAGGGTGCACCCAGCCACTCTGCAGAGGAAACTCATTTTGGCCGCTTGTATCCGCGATCTTGGCCTTTTGGTCATTACCCAGAGCTCATGACCATAGGTGAGGGTAGGAACGTATACTCAACAAAAATATAAACGCAACACTTTTGTTTTTGCTCCCATTTTTCCTGAGATGGACCCAAAGATCCAAAATTCATTCCAGATACACAACACTACCATTTCTCTCAAACATTGTTCACAAATCTGTCTAAATGTGTGACAACGAGCACCTCTGCCCCGCCGAGACAATCCACCCCACTTCACAGGTGCGCCACATCAAGATGCCGATCTGACATCATGACCAGTGCACAGGTGTGCCTTAGACTGCCCACAATAAAAGGCCACCTCGAAATGTGCTTTTTTTTTTTTTTGCTTTATTGGGGGTCTGGGGAGTCAGAACCAGTCAGTATCTGGTGTGACCACCATTTGCCTCATGCAGTGCAACACATCTTCTTCGCATAGAGTTTATCAGATTGTCAATTGTGGCCTGGGGAATGTTGGTCCACTCCTCTTCAATGGCTGTGCGAAGTTGCTGGATATTAGTGGGAGCCGGTACACGCTGTCGTATACGCCGGTCAAGCACATCCCAAACATGCTCAATGGGTGACATGTCCGGTGAGTATGCTGGCCATGCAAGAACTGGGACATTTTCAGCTTCCAAGAATTGTGTACAGATCCTTGCAACATGGGGCCATGCATTATCTTGCTGAAACATGAGGTGATGTTCATGGATGTATGGCACAACAATGGGCCTCAGGATCTCATCACGGTATCTCTGTGCATTCAAAATGCCATCAATAAAATGCACCTGTGTTCTTCGTCCATAACAGCCTTTGAATAGGAGTGGACCAACATTCCACAGGCCACAACTGACAATCTGATAAACTCTATGCGAAGAAGATGTGTTGCACTGCATGAGGCAAATGGTGGTCACACCAGATACTGACTGGTTCTGACTCCCCAGACCCCCAATAAAGCAAAAAAAAAAAAAGCACATTTCGAGGTGGCCTTTTATTGTAGGCAGTCTAAGGCACACCTGTGCACTGGTCATGATGTCAGATCAGCATCTTGATGTGGCGCACCTGTGAAGTGGGGTGGATTGTCTCGGCGGGGCAGAGGTGCTCGCTGTCACACATTTGGACAGATTTGTGAACAATGTTTGAGAGAAATGGTAGTGTTGTGTATCTGGAGTGAATTTTGGATCTTTGGGTCCATCTCAGGAAAAATGGGAGCAAAAACAAAAGTGTTGCGTTTATATTTTTGTTGAGTGTAGATTGACGGTAAATTGAGAGCTTCGCCTTTCGGCTTAGCTCCCTCTTCACTACAACGGTCCGGTACAGCGACCGCATCACTGCCGACGCTGCACCGATCCGCCTGTCAATCTCACGCTCCATCCTCCCCTCACTCGTGAACAAGACCCCGAGACACTTGAACTCCTCCACTTGAGGCAAGGACTCCCCACCCACCCGGAGAGGGCAAGCCACCTTTTTCCGGTCGAGAACCATGGCCTCGGATTTGGAAGAGTTGATCCTCATCCCAGCCGCTTCACACTCGGCTGTGAACCGCCCCAGTGCACGCTGGAGGTCCGGTTCAATGAAGCCATCAGGACAACATGTGCAAACAGCAGAGATGAGATCCTGTGGTTCCCAAACCGGATCTCCTCTGGCCCCTGACTGCACCTAGAAATTCTGTCCATAAATATAATGAACAGAACCGGTGATAAAGGGCAGCCCTGGCGGAGTCCAACATGCACCAGAAACAGGTCCGACTTACTACCGGCAATGTGAACACAGCTCCTGCTCCGGTCATACAGGGACTGAACAGCCCTTAGCAAAGGGCCCCGAACCCTGTACTCCCAGAGCACTCTCCACAGGACCCCACGAGGGACTTGGTCGAATCTTTTCTCCAGATCCACAAAGCACATGTGGACTGGTTGGGCAAACTCCCATGCACCCTCGAGCACCCGATGGAGAGTATAGAGCTGGTCCAGTGTTCCCCGGCCGGGACGAAAACCACACTGCTCCTCCTGAATCCGAGGTTCGACTATCAGTCGAATTCTCCTCTCCAGCACCCTGAAATAGAGGAGTGTGATTCCCCGATAGTTGGAACACGCCCTCCGGTCCCCCTTCTTAAAGGTCCCATGGCATGAAATTTTCACTTTCTGAGGTTTTTGAACGTTAATGTGAGCTCCCTACCCCTGAAAACTGAGCATTTGCGGTCCTTTTCTGCGTTACACAAAACCAAACGTGTTCAAACGGGCGTGTTCGGACAAGGCACCTTATTGACGTCAGATCGGCAAATGCAGCTCCAGCCCCTCCCTCTGTCTCCGCTCAGCGTCCCTGTATATCCCGCCCATAGAGTTTGGACTGTGAATGCGCTACGCAATGCGAAATGCGTTTTTTTATTTGCCTGGAGGCACGTCCGAGTGTTTCTAGGCTCGGAAGTCCTTTATCTGAGCCTCTGGACCTTTGAACAGCAGTGGTTTTATTTTATTTTATGTGGAAATGTGTTTATTTTATCTCCTCATTTGCATTCAAGCAACAACGACCATTATAGAGTGTTCTGAGTGAGAAAAATTACTCTTTCTCAGCTTAATTCTGTTTCTCATGCGTGTTGATTTTGAAGAAGGATTCATTTACAGTATTAGGGAACCATTAAGGAGCCATATAAAAGCATCAAGAAGTACCTTGTCATGGGATCTTTAAACAGAGGGACCACCACCCCGGTCTGCCAGTCCAGAGGTTCTGTCCCCGACCGCCACGCAATATTGCACTCCTGACTCTTGCGACTCTTGTTAGAATACTGTTACCTTCTTAAAAACACACCCGGGGTTGTGTTTTGTTTCATTCACACATGTTTGAATAGCCTTTTATTATTTGTTTGTCTGCATCGCTAAAGCTCAAAATGCTTTGTTGTAGTTTTCAAGTTAACAGCTACCTTTTTACCTTTTTTTCAGTAGAGATTGGCAATTCCAGGGCTAAAATGATCCAAATGATTCTAGCAATGACGTGTGGTCATTACTGTCATCACAGAGAAAAAAAAATAATTTGAAAAAATATATTAAATGGTTATATTTATGCAATGATTTGTACTATAAAGTTATTTTCATTTTAACTTTGCCATTTTAATTCTTTAAATTCAAAATCACTGAAATTTCACTTTTACCGTTCAAATACTGAGGAGACGTGTGGAGAGGCACCAGCTGTTGGTGACTCACATGGACTGACTGTGCTGTAGTTCAGCAGTGACAGATTCTGCGCTAAAGCGGCGGTGAAAAGGCACCGGCTGAGGCACGTAGTTACCTGGCCTCATGGTAGAGGCACTCCTGGGGCAGCAGATTAGAATAAGTGACAGCAAGATACAATTTAGAGTTAGCAAGTCAAGTTTAATAATCCGTGTAAGAGCCATTTCGTACATTCTGTAAGTGTGGGAGCCATTTTGTTTTCATTTCTGTATTCTGTTCTCAAGATGGCCGTCTGCCCGCTTTGATGTGGAAAACGCGTTCTGATTGGCTCGCTTTGATCCTTTATTCTTTGATCTTTTATCTTTGATTCTGCTTGGTATATATTCAGACATAGGGAACACACGGCACACAACACAGAAGACTCAAGACACAGACAGAAGACCACCACAAGACAAGACACCACACCAAGACACACATATACACATACAAGAAGAAACGACTACGCTACGTAAGGATAGAAGCCGCGGTCTGGTGGCCAGGAGGTTACCCTGAGCCGAGAGATGACGGGGTATTGGGACGTCCTGGACCACAGAAGCTACACAGTCTTTTGACCGTTGCGTAATAGTCACGTAAGAATGTAACATCGGACGTGACGTAATCGTCGCGTAATAGTCATGTAACAAGTAGTAAGTAAGACGGATTCCCGTCGGGAGCATACGAAGCACGGTCTCCCGAGTGACAGACGGGAATACGCACCGCTACAAGGTACGAACGGAGGTCAAGTAGCACCGTCAACAACGAAACATAGGATGAGTCCTGTCGGAAGCCAAGAAGTACAAGAAAGCCCGGTCTCCCAGTGACAGGCAGGAACTCACCACTATACGACACGTAAGGACGCCAAGAAGGACGTCACAACACATACACAGCCTTACACAACACGCATAGGAAAACCACAAGCCTCAGAAATTCCTCTTTCCGTTTCCTTCTTTATTTCCCTTCTTTTTATCAACTCTGTATGACCTTCACTTTAGTAAAGAAAGAAAAGACAAACTTTTGATTCAAGACTCTTTATTTTTACGTTACGTGACGCGTCGGAAAGAAACTTCAAGAAACACCGAGGCCGAGGCTAGTGAGTCGGTTCGCCGCACTCACAATCCGTTCAACTTCACTTTTTTCTTCTTGTCTGGCCCGACTTTTTAAATGGAGGAAGATTTCATATTAAAGCTCAAGCAGTTTTCTAAACTGGAATATCGGTCGAAGCAGGAGGTTATAATTAAAGGAAGACCAAAGCAGGAGCTAAAGGGTTTGCTCCAGACTACGGGACAAAAGACTAGCTCTTTTCAAACAGCATTGAAACAAATAATCTTTTCTGCTCACATTCAGAGCCAGATAGCGCTAAAAACGTTGCCATTTTTATTTATGACCCTACTCGGTGCACTCTGGAAAATGCACTGAACAATAATAATTAATTTTCAGCTTCTCATCAAAAATATTATGAGCTCCAGTCACTTACAGGGAGAGAAATTGGCCCGGGGCCAAATTTACCTGGTGACGTCATTAATGATGCCAATGCTTCACCAGCCATGACCCTCACCTCACGTCGCTGGATTCTAGTGAAAGTGTATGGAGTTTAAAAACACAGTGGGGCACATCCTGTATTACCACATGACATCATAAAGTGGAGCAGAGTGTCAGAGGTGGGATTTGAACCAGAGATATACTATAATGGAGCTGTTACAGTAGATTCAAGTGGGTTTCTCTCCTCACACAATAACTTGAGTCAGCTGTGAAGCACAAGGCATGCTGGGAATTAAAGTGCCTATGTCAAGTTGGACTAAAACACTTATTATATTTCAGATTTTCACAAAAAACAACACCTGTTTCCCTAATTTGGCAATTTTTTTAGCTTTAAAACTTTACTTCCTGGTTGAAAATTGTGACACACTATCACAGTAGGGAATGTACACAGAAATTATCTGACAAATATAACAAAACTTTTATTTTGTTGAAATCATGTGTAAAGTGTTAGAAAAAACGTCTTTATGTTTAAAATGTGCCAAACGTTTGGATAGAATTCTCCTTAATGTGAAATAATCAGTATGTTCGACTTTCTTCTCTACTTCCTGTAATTTTCAACATATGTTTTCAACTTTTCTTCACAAATTGCTTCTATTTTGGTTTGAAACTATAATTTATATTTACAGTAGTTATAATCCCACCAAATTAAGTCAAAATTGGAGAATTATAAAAATTGGTCATACGCACAAGAGCAGTCGCCTCACAGGAGTTAACCACAAAGTTGATTTTACCAACAGGAAGTTAGAAAATCAAACTTTTAATCAGTCATTCCTCAATAACTGACCATGAGATGAGAAGTACTGTGTAGCAGTTGCCGTCGTAGTAGTAGTAGTTTGTGATGAAACTGAAAATAGAGTAATTTTGTAGAAATGTGCCTTAAAAGACACGTTCCTGACCATTTTTGACCATTACGCTTAAGTCTGTGCTGATTCAGATCTTGAATTTTAGCAATTTTGCAATTAGTGGACGCTGTGGAATAAGATTAATGGCTGTGAGATTATGCAAAAAAGCATTTGGTTAAGGTTAAGGTGTAGTTAATGGTCCCAGAAGGGAAATTAATTCTCCTATGGAATCCGTCTTCTGATACCACATGGGGCAAACTGTCAGCAATACAAGTGCTTTTGGAGGATTAGCGTAATTTGAATCAGTTCTTAACGTAATAACTGTTAGAAATGCCATTAAAGAGGACATATTATGTAAAATCAACTTTCAGTTTTTAATCATGTTATACTGATTCATCGCATACTGTGATCCTCTGATAGACGTCACCATTTGGCCAAATTTGGTTGTGTTAACTCGGTTAGTAGTTTTTAAAAAAAACGTATTTATTTATATCTGTATTGTCCTGCATTTGACGTAGGAAAATGTTCGTATTCGTATTCACCTACCCCCCTAACCCCGCCCACATCCCTGTTCATGCTTCTGATGATTCGAAAAGTTTTCGACAGGTCATATGTTGGCATTTAAAAGGTACATTTACTCCCATGAGTTTTATGTTATGATGTTACCTTCACAAAAACATAAGTTGTGTTTTGTTTCATTCACAAATGTTTGAGTAATCCTGCATTATTAGTCTGTCTACATCTCCAAAGCTCAAAATGCTCTGTTCAACCTTGTGATATCATGTAATGGTAGTGTTCAAGTTCCCTTTTACCTTCAGCAGAGTTTGGCAATTCTACAGCTAAAATTATTCAAATGATTCTAGTGACGGTGCATGGAGTTTAAAAACACAGTGGAGCACTTTTTGTATTACCACATGATCACAAGGTTTTCTGTTTGAGAGAAGAACTGAGCCTAAATATACTCAACAAAAATATAAACGCAACACTTTTGTTTTTGCTCCCATTTTTCATGAGATGGACCCAAAGATCCAAAATTCACTCCAGATACACAACACTACCATTTCTCTCAAACATTGTTCACAAATCTGTCCAAATGTGTGACAGCGAGCACCTCTGCCCCGCCGAGACAATCCACCCCACCTCACAGGTGTGCTACATCAAGATGCCGATCTGACATCATGACCAGTGCACAGGTGCGCCCCAGACTGCCCACAATAAAAGGCCACCCCGAAATGTGCATTTCTTTTGCTTTATTGAGGGTCTGGGGACTCAGAACCAGTCAGTATCTGGTGTGACCACCATTTGCCTCATGCAGTGCAACACATCATCTTCGCATAGAGTTTATCAGATTGTCAATTGTGGCCTGTGGAATGTTGGTCCACTCCTCTTCAATGGCTGTGCGAAGTTGCTGGATATTAGTGAGAGCTGGTACACGCTGTCGTATACGCCGGTCAAGCACATCCCAAACATGCTCAATGGGTGACATGTCCAGTGAGTATGCTGGCCATGCAAGAACTGGGACATTTTCAGCTTACAAGAATTGTGTACAGATCCTTGCAACATGGGGCCGTGCATTATCTTGCTGAAACATGAGGAGATGTTCATGGATGTATGGCACAACAATGGGCCTCAGGATCTCATCACGGTATCTCTGTGCATTCAAAATGCCATCAATAAAATGCACCTGTGTTCTTCGTCCATAACAGCCTTTGAAGAGGAGTGGACCAACATTCCACAGGCCACAATTGACAATCTGATAAACTCTATGCGAAGAAGATGTGTTGCACTGCATGAGGCAAATGGTGGTCACACAAGATACTGACTGGTTCTGAGTCCCCAGACCCCCAATAAAGCGAAAAAAATGCACATTTCGGGGTGGCCTTTTATTGTGGGCAGTCTGGGGCACACCTGTGCACTGGTCATGATGTCGGATGGGCATCTTGATGTGGCGCACCTGTGAGGTGGGGTGGATTGTCTCGGCGGGGCAGAGGTGCTTACTGTCACACATTTGGACAGATTTGTGAACAATGTTTGAGAGAAATGGTAATGTTGTGTATCTGGAGTGAATTTTGGATCTTTGGGTCCATCTCAGGAAAAATGGGAGCAAAAACAAAAGTGTTGCGTTTATATTTTTGTTGAGTGTATGTAGGATTTGTGTGCAAAACATAACTCCAGGTCTGTTTGTGATGAGCAAACATTATTCCATAGACCAGAAAATAATGTAATATGAGCCCTTTAAATTCATTAAAAAAAAACACAATATGTCTTCTTTAACCACTTTTCCACTTTCTCTGAATTCTCTGGCCTCTGGAAATAGCACTACAGAAATAAATATATAAACCTTCAAATACTTGTGTAGAATTAATTAGGAAGATATTCAAGCATAAAAGAAGTAATGTTTACAAAGTGATTTCTTTGCTCCCAAATGGCCCTGAACGAGAACCAAGTGTACATTCTAAAAGTAGGACTCAAAGATCTGAAAATGTTTCATCATGTGTATACTTTAAGCAGCAAATTTTTACACAAAATAAAACACTGGTCAGAACAAACAACTCTGACGACTCTGCTACATTAAGCCCCCAATGTGTGGGATCTTCCATTGGTCAAACATAACTTCAAGTCAAATGTAAGGGTAGAAAAACTTTTTTTTGTTAAGCATGCTCACTCATACGTTTTTAATAATCACACATACAGCTCTGGGAAAAAAATAAGAGCACTGCATTTTTTTTTTTCTGAAATCAGCATCTCTACATGTATTGCAGCCATTCCATTCCAGCGTCTGTTGAATTCCAACACAAACACAAAGCTGAGCTACTTCAGTTCTTGCACCAGGAGTGGAATAAAGTCACCCAAGAACAATGTGAAACACTTGTGGAGAGCATGCCAAGACACATGAAAGCTGTGATTAAAAATAAGGGTTTTTGCACCAAATATTGATTTCTGAACTCTTCTTAAGTGTAAACATTAGTATTATGTTGTTTTAAAATTAATTTGATCTTGTTTCTTTCCATTGTTTGAGGTCTGAAAACATGTATCTTTTTTGTTATTTTGACCATTTGTCATTTTCCTGCAAATAAATGCTCTAAACGATAATATTTTAATTGGAATTTGGGGGAAATGTCAGTAGTTTATAGACTCAAACAAACAAACAAAATGCTCCTTTTGTCCAAACACATATCTATAAGTAGTAAAATGAGAAAAACTGATAATTTTGCAGTGGTCTCTTATTTTTTTCCAGAGCTGTAAGTACAGAGCAGTGGGCAGAGATAGGGGGTAGGTGAAAACATTTATCTAAGCACTCGAGCCTCAGCCATACAGGATTACTCAAACATACATGAACCAATTGAAATACAACTCTGAAAAAACATTATAACATGCCCAAAAGCTCAATTTTGCATATATGTCCCTTTAAAGTGTGTGCGACTTTCCGACTGATCTATATATTTCAGTACCAGTTAGTTTTTTTTTGTTTTTTGTTTGCAGTTACAACTGATCTAGTTGTTTTTGTCATAAGTAGCAGTGCTGCTAATAAGTAATTTCAACATGCTTTGCATAACAGTATTGTCAAAAGAGGGCAATAAGCATCTAAAGATGTTTTTCACTTTAAGAGGAGGTATTATGAAAAATCAACTTTTTGGAGTTTTCCACCACGTACAACTTTACTCCCTCGGCAAAAACATGCCTGAAGAAGTTTTAGCAATCTTTTTTTATTTATGAGACAGGGACAGTGCACAGGAGAGAAGCCTTGTGCCAG
Source organism: Paratrypauchen microcephalus (assembly GCA_036785185.1). Taxonomy (NCBI): domain Eukaryota; kingdom Metazoa; phylum Chordata; class Actinopteri; order Gobiiformes; family Gobiidae; genus Paratrypauchen; species Paratrypauchen microcephalus. The sequence continues at coordinate 804,470 of JAVJIX010000228.1, forward strand.
GTGTAGTCCACCTGTAGTCCCTGGTGCAGGTTTGATGGAGGAAACCAGAGTGCCCGGAGGAAACTCACCCAGACACGGGGAGAACATACAAACTCCACACAGAAAGGCACTCAGTTTGCAGTATGATTCTGTCCCAGACTCCACAAGCCTATGTAACCCTTGCTACCTTTGTCCTAAATAAATAAAGGCATGATAGAAAACTACACTACAACTTTACAAACCTAGAGCTCTGAGGGAACTCTGAAGGAGGAGCGACGTAGCACAGAGAGCAAAGGATGTCAAAAAGAAAGTGAAACATATTAAACATTTGAATATGTTGTTTTCTGCAAATATAGCATTTTCAAAAGGATAAAAGGCAACATGGTGATCGAAATATGTTGCGCTAGCAGTTAATATCCCATACCCCATTAATGCCCCTCGTTAATTTAGTCATATAATTTTATAATGCCTACAATATGTCAAAAAAAGGCATCATGCGCAACCCGTAACTGCTGACTAAACCATATGATTCTCACTTGGATCACGTTCTGTCCCCTTATGCAAATGTATTCAAACACCCCTTTACAGATTTATGCAAATATTCCAAGTCTCTGCTTCAAACATAAAAGGAAAAGTTATGTTAACAAATTGATTTTACTGCTTCCAAATGGCACACAACTAAAGAACCAACTTTACACCGCAAAGACATTTGAGTAGGAAGAAAACTATTTGATCACCTGCTCGCTGTGTATTGGCCCGATCTTCAAACACTGATTCCCGCATCTGCCAAAACCCACAACTGGCATGGTTCTGGATGTCCCATATCGCCAGGCCTCCTCCTATCTGCTCCAATCTCCAAACAGACACTGTGCCAAATCCAGGCTCTGGTGAAATGTAAGTAGAGTGAGCGTTTTGTCCTTGATGTAAATGAGTTATTCCAGAGACGGTCCATGTGTCTCCGGGACAGATGGTGGGTGTCAGTCTGCGCCGGGCTGTACGGACAAAGATGCGCTGGTGTCCCGGTGTTTTTAATCAGCTGATGGAAGCACAGAGGAAGAGGGGGCCACGGGGAGCAAGGTGTGGTGAAGCAATGGCAGCTTAATTAATAAGATTTTAGTTTAGAATTGTTCCCATTTTTCTTAAAGGGTCTCTATTACACTATTTTCTGATCCATGTTATAATGTTTCCTCATCACAAACATACTTGGAGTTGAGTTTTATTTTATTCACATATGTTTAACACTCATGCCTGGTCTGAGAGGGGAGTTAAAGAGGCCATTTTTGTTAAGAAAGAGAATCCTTCCTTGAACAGAAATGGAGGTCTCAGACATCATTTGTCTCCCATTTATAACTCTATCCTTAAACCTAAATCAAAACAAACAAAGAAAACAATAGAGCAGTCAGGTCAGGTCCAGAGGTTGACAAATTGTTGACAAATTGACTTTCTCCTTTTGCCATGGATTCTACCTGGACGAGTGAGGGATTCTACACACTTCTTCTCTCAAACAGAAAACAATCTGTTCCACCTTGTGATGTCATGTGGTAATACAGGAAGTGTTTTTTAGGCGGCTGGTTAGCTCAACTGGTAAGTCACTTGACTTTCACCTGGGGGACCTGGGTTTCAAACCCCCCCACCCCCGGGCAGTGAGCAAGCCAGTGTGGGTCCTTGGGCAAGACCCGGTACTGTAGTACTGTACGGTACTGCCCCCAGGTGCCGGAAAAGATGAGCTGCCCACTGCTCCTGAAAGGATGGGTCAAATGCAGAGAAATAATGTCCCTACGGGGATAAATAAAAGATGTCTTCTTTTTAAACTCCACACACCTTCACTAGAACCATTTGGATGATTGCAGCCTGGAATTGCTCATTTCTCTCTCTGAACTCAAGGTATAAGGTAGCTGAAAACTATCGCTTCATGACATCACAAGGTGGTACAGAGCATTTTGAGCTTTGGAGACAGACTAATAATAAAGGGTTACTCAAACATGTTTGAATGAAACAAAACTCTAGGTATGTTTTTGATGAGGAAACAACATAAGATTGATCAGAAAAAAGCCTAAAATGGCATCAAATGGACCCTTTAACTTTAGTCAGGATTTGTCATCTGCTTGTCTCTAGTAACAATGATAGTTCATGTCTAATGAACGGCTGATGCCTGAAAAGATCGCAGTGTGGTGAATGCAAATTTTTAAAAAAGGAGTTAACATAACATCTGGAGTAAATAGGGAATTAAAGCTACAAAAATACATAACATGATCACTTTAAATACAAAATATGCCATGGGTATGAAACATCCAGCCATTTCTGCTATTCCAAACTGAGATGATTTGGACTTGGGATTGATAAGAGGGATATTTGCCAAATCTGTATTGGTAATATTGTTAATTAATGAACATAAGTACAAATGTAATGTTAAAACATGATATGTGCAAATTCAGCCACAATAACAAGGCTAATTCAAATATATTGACTGAAAAAAAAAATATTGAAAATATAATAAAAAAAAAAAATTGAACTATTATGTCAAGAAGATGTTGAGGTTATTAAATGCCAGAAAAACAGCACTAGAGAAAGTCCCAAGATTTTATGGACGTTTTATGGACGTGAAGTTAGCCCGGACCCTATAGAAGATCCAGTAACTCATCAGAGGAATTACTTTGAAGTTTACATTTTTCATCTTTCTGACAGAAGACTATGGATATACCTTGCATTTGGGAAATAGGTTTAGCCTCCTTAATCCAATGATGGACGAATGTAGGCAGATCCGGTGCACGGAGAGGCCGAGAGTAATGCAATAAGCAGATACAAGTGTAGGCAGGGAAATGGGAGGAGCACAGGAGGCAACTACGGCTGAGCAACTTTTAGAAAAAAAAATATTGAATTTTGATGGGTTTTTTTTCTGCAGGCTTTGCAATTACAATAGCACTGAATCCATCCGCAGAGATATCAGCTTGAGAATTCCTGCTGCATCTGATCTTGGGAGCTAAGCAGAGTTGGGCCTGGTTCGTTATGGGGTGGGAGACTGTCAGGAATACCAGTACCCACAGTGAGGACGTGTCTCATTGGTTAGAACATTTGTCCACCAACTCAAAAGTCAGTGGTTGCAAGGTTGGCAGGTTTATACATTTCATACAATTCAGCTTATTTTTTTTGTTTTCAGGGGACATTTTGCTAATAAAAGTAGTACTACATTCACAACTAACAACAACAATCTGACATCAGGTAAGATTAATTGTGATTAGAATCATCATTATCACCATAATCGCATCATTATCAATCATCTTTGTCATCGTCGTCATAACAATCATCATCATAATCATCGTATTTGTAATCATAAATGTCATCCTGTCCCCAGCCTCCCCCGGAATCTGGGAGAAGCTCTCCCGGAGGTGTGAGTTGAAGGACCCCTGACAGAGGGCTCTGCCAGACGTTCCCAACAGACCTTAGGCCTGCCAGGTTTTTCCGACTTCCTCCCCCACCAGCTGACCCAAATTACAACCAGGTGGTGATCAGTTTACAGCTTTGCCCCTCTTTTCACCCAAGTGTCCAAGACACGCGGCCGGAGGTCAGATGACATGACAACATAGTCGATCATCGACCTCCGGCCTAGGGTGTCCTGGCGCCACGTGCTCTGGTGGACACCCTTGTTCTTGAACATGGTGTTCATTATGGACAAACTGTGGCTAGCACAGAAGTCCAACAACAGGACACCGCTCAGGTTTAGATCAGAGAGGCCGTTCCTCCCAGTCACCCCTCTCCATGTGTCACTGTCTGTCGTTGCCCACGTGGGCGCTGAAGTCCCCCAGTAGAACAACGCAGTCCACGGTCACTGCACTGTCCAGCACCCCTCCCAGGGACTCCAAAAAGGCTGGGTACACTGCACTGCGACCCGCTTGTTCACTGGGGTGAAATCTAACACATGGCAGCTGAGCTGTCTAGAGTCTAGCTCCCCTCAAGGAGTTGGGTTTCAGAGCCGAAACTGCGCGGGAGATGAGGCTGACTATATCTAGTCGGTGGACTAGATATAGATGTTGGACTCCTGAGGCAGCTGACAGGTACCGGCGGGCCAAGCATGCTGCAGCCTGGGGGGGTCACAGAGGCAAAAACTCGGGGTTGGGAGGAGTTTGACGAGGCCATGGAGGAAACCCTGTTTAGACCGTTGCCCCGCGACCCAGTCCCGCAGAAGAGGAAGAAAATGGATGAATGAAACATCATCATTGTCAGGTACATCATTGTTGTACTCATAATTGTCATCATTGTCACCATCATTATCATATATTTTGTAATCATTATCGTCCTCGCCACGTAATCGTCATAATTGCCATTATCGTCATAATCATCATCCTCATAATTGTAATCATACTCATCATCATTGTCAGGAATATCATTGTTGTAATCATATTTGTCATTATCATCATTATTGTCATCGTCACATAATCACCATAATTGTCATTTTCATGAATGCATTGTAATCATTGTCATCGTGTATGTGTCATTGTATCGTACTTTCCATTATCATCGTAATTGCCATTTGTAATTATCACTGTCATTATCAGTAAATCGTTATTTTACTGTTTACTTCACACCAAGACACTGACATGTAACGTTTGTTAATATATGTGAAAACTCCTTCATAAACTCATGTATTGCTTAATAACAAAGTGCTAAAATAGCGGCAACCATTGTGATTTCTTAATTGCAACATTAAAATTTTAGTTTGATTCGGATCTTTCCTGCAGCCCTAAAAGCAACACAGAAAATTAGACGGGAGAGGAGAAGAAAGCAGAGAGATAAAGAGACAGAAATGAGGAAGGAAGGAGGAGGAGGGGAGGTGACAAGGGATTTTCTTAGTCTTTCAAGTTGGGCCTTATCTGGCATATTCAGACCGGCTGATTGGTCCGTTACCATGGCGATGCGGAGGGAGGCTGAGTTTTGGACCGCCTCAATAAAACATGTCACATTGGGAGCCACATGCGACTGCCTCCTCCCCTCCCATCCCTCTCTCTTTCTTTTCAGTCTCAGTAATGGGCCTTATCCTGAGATCCTGACAAAGCCCGGGACCAGGGCGGATGACGGGGGTGACAGCGCAGAGGTATTCAGACAGGACGTGTTTTAAACGGAAAAAGAGGGATGGGGCGGGTGAGTGGTGAGAACTTCATAAATACACGCAGGATTTCAGTTAAATGCCGGGGTGCAGCGTGTGACTGTGGATTATCATCGTTTGTCTGTAGAAATGAGATGTTTTGCAATGGGGGATGTGCTTTTTTGTTGTAGTTGTTTTGTAAAAATGCATTTATTATTTTTTTACTAATTACAGAGGCCATATTACATAAAATATAAATTTATGGGCTTTTAACCACGTTACAATGGTAGTCCCATATCGTCCACCAATTCAAATTTATATTTGGACTGACTAAACCGGTATTGTGTTTTCACCCATCTTCTATCTCCACCCACTGCTGTGTATTTATTCAGACTCTATATCACCCATGTCAGGTTAAAATATGTTACGTATCCATATTTCATTTATTATGCAGAAAAAAATCACTACTTATTAAATGTGTAACATTTCTGGTGGTGAATCTGCAACTTGCATCTTTCCATTTTTTTGCTTTGCCCAGAATGTTCTGCAGTATGGCAGAAATATCTTGCGCAGAAATACCTTGAAGAAGATTAATGTGATCCATTCTCCACATATCTCACCATAACATGTCCTGACTAATGGTTTTCATGGAGATAGAGGGGGGATAGAGGATAAACCACTCTGGGTTCCACCCTCTACCTCAGTGTTTAGAGGACCAGGGCTGGGGCTGAGCTGGTGGTGGTGGAGGAGGCGGTGCAGATGGTAGGCCAACTTCTTTGCACAAAATAGCCTGATGCTATCCATTAATGTACATTAGTGAAAACCACGTGTAAATGTCAAACATGCAAACACATTGGTAGCTGTGATAAGAGCCTAACAAGTATAGCCTTAGCCTTCATGAGACAGATATGGGCAGGCAGTTGGTAGGACACTCAGTTCAAACGCCAAGTTTAGAACAATTTTAATTAACTATCTTATCTTCATATGTCCTTCCCATGACGATGACAGGTATGCTATCCAGATAACTGGCTTCTCTCCTGATAAAAAATAAAATAAAATCAAATAATAACACGTAGCACAGCAGATGATAGATGGCGCATTAACATATTTCAATCAAACTTTATTTCTATAGCACCTTCTAACAACCAAAGCTGACCAAAGTGCTGTACAACATTAAAAACAAGATAAAAAAAACAAACAATAAACATCATACAAATAGGTCAATGAAACACATTACAGCATTAAAATAAAGAAAATGTCACATTGCCACTAAGTGTTAAAAGCCATTCTAAATAAGTAGGTTTTAAGTTTGGCTTTCAACAGAGGCAGGTCAGTGATGGAACGTAACTCAGTGGGCAAAGAGTTCCAGAGTTTTGGACAGGCCACTGCAAAAGAACGATCACCCCACTGTTTGCCCTGGGACCGGGGGACCTCCAGCAGATGTTGCCCAGCAGAGCTCTACGATCTGCTGGGTGGTGAGGGGTCAAAATCTCACACAAGTAGGAAGGTGCAAAACCATTGACTGCATTAAAAAAACAACAAACAAACAACAAAATTTTAAAATGAATTCTGAGCTGGACAGGGAGCCAGTGCAAGAAGTAGGGGTGATGTGTTTTTTTTTTTTTTTATTTTTTTTTTATTATTTAAGTTACATATTTTAAAACCACAATAACATTTGCAAAGTACTCAGACGACACATTGGGGGATGTGGGCACGGGAATAAACACCACTGGGCATAAGGGCTAAGGGACTTGAAGGCACTTGGTGGAAATACAAGGGGGGTCGAGAAAGAGAAACAGGGGGAGTGGAGAGGTCCAAAGAGATTGTCATGTTTCCAACTGTTAGTGAGCAGGCGAGCTGCAGCATTTTGCACGAGCTGCAAATGGTGAAGACCATCCATCCATCCATCCATCTTCCACTTTACCGTGAAGACCATTTTGATTAATCCCCACATAGAGTGCATTACAGTAGTCTATGCAAGAACTAACAAAGGCATGGATAGCTTTCTCCGGATCACCATGGCTGGTGTTTAAAGGAGTAGTAACTTTTTTTACAATCTGAACCTTATTTTGGTAATAAAACAACGTGAGTAACTCACCTTTAGCACTTTTCAAATCACAGAAGCTCAATGTGTCACTCTACAGTTTCGCTTGGTCAAAAGCCACCTGAAACCTGATACCCAGCTATAGTTTCATTAGATTATGTCATCATGACTATATCATATAGGCATAACATAAACACAAACACATGCCAAACTTGAGAGCCCATGCCAGGGCTCTCAAGTTTTGAAGTTTGGTTGGAGTGAGATTTTTTATTTTATTTTATTTATTTATTTATTTTATTTTATTTATTTTTTTTTTTGGGGGGGGGGGGGGGGGTCCTGAGTTGGAAGTTTTTCATTTATGTGACATATTTTCCAGCGGGGGGTGTGGGCCTCCCCCCCTGGTTTAGTCCCGGTTTAGACCCGGTATAGTCTTGGTTTAGTCTTGGTTTAGACCTGGTTTAGTCCTGGTTTAGTCTTGGTTTAGACCTGGTGTGAGTGCAGCGAACCGCCTCACTAGCCTCGGCCTCTGTGTTTCTTGAAGTTTCTTTCCGACGCGTCACATAACGTAAAATAAAGAGTCTTGAATCAAAAGGTTTGTCTTTTCTATCTTTACTAAAGTGAAGGTCAGAGTGGATAAAAATAAGGTGAATAAAGAAAGAAGGAAATGGAAAGAGGAGTATGTGTTGTGACGTCCTTCTTGGCGTCTTTGCGTGTCGTATAGTGGTGAGTTCCTGTCTGTCATTGGGAGACCGGGCTTTCTTGTACTTCTTGGCTCCCGACAGGACTCACCCTATGTTTCGTTGTTGACGGTGCTACTTGACGTTCTTCTTTGCTGTCCGTATGTGCCTTGTAGCGGTGCGTATTCCCGTCTGTCACCCGGGAGACGTCCGATGTTACATTCTTACGTGACTATTACGCGACAATCAAAAGACTGTGTAGCTTCTGTGGTCCAGGACGTCCTAATACACCGTCATCTTCTCGGCTCGGAGCATCCGTGGTCTCGGGGTATCCTCCTGGCCACCAGACCGCGGCTTCAGTCCTTACGTAGCGTAGTCGTTTCTTCTTGTGTGTGTATATGTGTGTCTTGGTGTGGTATCTTCAGTCTTCTGTGTCTTGAGACTTCTGTGTCTGTGTCTTCTGTGTCTGTGTCTTCTGTGTCTGTATATATACCAGATAGAATCAAAGATAAAAGATCAAAGAATAAAGGATCAATGCGAACCAATCAGGGCGCGTTTCCTGAACATCAAAGCGGGACCGTCGTCCAATGAGAAAAAAGATACTTAAAAAACTCATAAGATGGCCGCCACACACATAGAACTCATACAATGGCGGCCACGCATAAAACACACATAAATTTGCTCTTACACCCGGTTTAGTCCTGGTTTAGTCCCGGTTTAGCCCTGTACACACATGCTGACACAAGCCCCACTGCATCAAAGGGACACAGCTTATCTGTCCCTTTGAGGCAGACATAATCTGATAATATAACTCACCCATAAGAACGCGGTCACTCCCGATAGTTTGCGTATTCACGTGTATGCGCGCATCGGGTATATCCATGGTCTTCAATTATCCGGAGAAACGGGCATATTCCGAACGTATCCCGTGTCCCCAGGTGAGTTTCTTCTTACGACGCATTAACGTAGCATTCTTCTTCTCTTGGAAATGCCGCGTGAACATCAGGCGGCTTGCTCACAGCTGATCGGCGAACAGGCGCAAACACAAAAGCGCTAATCGTCATGATTGGCACCTTAAACTAGACTCTACGGTCTGCCCGACAACAGAACAATCTAGTTTCTGATTGGCTGAAAAGGGCATTGTGCCTGGATAACTCTTCTGAGCCACACAGACCGATTTTCTGGGCACAGATACGCTGTGACCAGTGGTTAGAGTTTCATTGAACTGCTTAAAGGTCCCATGACATGGTACTTCTTGATGCTTTTATATGGTGCCTTAATGGTTCCCTAATACTGTAAATGAATCCTTCTTCAAAATCAAGACTCAGTGCATGAGAAAGACACATGTACAGAGTCAGAAAATCTCTCTGAACAACTTCTGGGCGTTGTTGCTTGAATGCAAATGAGAAGGACAGAGATAGGTTAGAGGAGCGGGTGGGGGGGGCCAAATGCACCGCTGGTGCCTTGTTTTAGCGGTGCGCTGTGTGCTGGCCCCACTTCCACGTTTTAAGAGCGGAGGAGGAAAGGAGAGCCTTTTCAATGAAAAAAACACATTTTCACAGAAAATAAAATGAAACCACTGGTGTTTCAGATGTCCAGAGGCTCAGATAAAGGACTTCCGAGCCTAGAAACACTTGCACGTGCCTCCAGGCAAATTAAAAAAACGCATTTCGCATTGCGTAGCTCATTCGCGGTCCAAACTCTCTGGGCATTTACAGAGACGGTGGGTAGACATCCAGACGGGGGGGTGGAGCTGAATTTTTCGATATGACCTTGTTTAGAATCGCCCGTTTGAGCTGTGTTTTTTTCTAATGCAGAAAAGGACCGCAAATGCTCAGTTTAGACATTTCGCAACTTTTAGCCATGGGGTGTTCAGCAGGTTTTGGCTGGCTCCTCCAATTCAACTTTGGAATTCAACTTCGGAACACGAAAAAATGTTTCTATTACACCACGGTTCATCATGGCACGAATATCCTCCAGAGTTGACAGACACAGATTTCTGTTATCATCACCCAGACGTTCATCTCCTGGCCGCAAATCCCACTCGAGACTGCAAAGACATTCTTCCTCTGTTGCCATCGACATACAATGTCCACATAAACCCCACCAGGTACTGTCTTTTTGTAGACAGGCCGTCGCTTGCTCTTCTCTGGTGCGTTCCTCCTCAAACTTCAGGGCTCTCAAGTTTTGAAGATTGGTAGGAGTGAGAATTATACTGGGGGAGCGGGGTGGTGCGTGTGACTTTTTTTCGCTGAAAACGCACGGTGCCTGCATTAACTAACCGATTTTCTGGGCACAGAAGCGCTGTGAACAGTGGCTACAATTTTGAATTGCTTAAAAAAAATTCAGCGTGAGAAATGCCATGTGTGCCGTGTGAGCGTGTGAACACGTCGAATTGCGTGTGTCACACTCTCAAAGCGTGAGACTTGAGAGCCCTGCCTCAAACTGTCTCCGCTTCCTTCTTTCTCGTCATCCGTATACTCAGGCTCAAAACGATAGGAACGGCCATCATACTCAAATAACTGCTCTTCAGTCTCAAAGTCCGAATCTTCAGCCATGTCTCACTTGTTGTTTATCTGCGAATCAGCTGTGAATGCGCGCATGGGCACTGTCCTCGATGATGACGTAATCTAATGAAACTATAGCTGGGTATTGGGTTCCAGGCCGCTTTTGACCAAGCAAAACTGTAGAATGACACATTGAGCTTCTGTGATTTGAAACGTGCTTAAGTTTGTGTTATTTGGTGACCGCAACCATATGCCCCGAGCACTCACATTACGGATATCGCTAAACTACAAATTCTCCGGACATGCTCCAAATGACACCAAAGTGCTATAGGTGAGCAGTGTTGTATAGTAACGAAGTATTAATACTTCACTACTGTACTTAAGTACATTTTCGGAGACTTTGTACTTTACTTGAGTTTTAAAAAAAATGATAACTTTCACTTTTACTTCACTACATTTCCGAATTTAATTGCATACTTTTACTCCGATACATTTTCAATGTGCCGTTTAGTTACTCGTTACAAAAAAAAAAAAGAAAGTCTGACAGCAACGAAGTTGGGACAAGCCTGGGCTTGTTCGCCTCTTGCGCATGACAATCAGCGAGAACCTGTTGGTTTACGCAGCTAGCTTAATTGCAATCAGCATCTGATGGAAGAGGAGACAGAAACCACGCTGGCCAGAAATGAAGGGGACCCTCAAGATGAGCACCCCTGGCCCTACTTAAACACGATGTTTTCTTACACTGATGTAAAGGATTCGTCTTACAGAATGAAGTGCCTTTTATGCCTTCCAAAAAAAGTAGAAATCTTATCTTACAAAAACTCCCCGTCCAACCTTAAGAAACACATAGAGGTAAGTTTAATGTTGTACAGTAATCCCTCGTTTGTCGTGGGGGTTAGGTTCCAGAAATAGCCCGTAAAAGTGGAAATCCACGAAGTAGGACAGATTTATATTTTACAATTATTCAACCTGTTTAGGCACGCGCCGACACGTGCACCCGCAGACACGTGAACACGCACAAGGTTGCGGTGGTTTAATCCTGGTTTAGAATTGGTCTAGGCCTGGTTTAGTCCAGGTTAAAACCTGGTCTAGTCCAGGTTTAGACCCGGTTTAGTCCCGGTTTAGTCCCGGTTTAGACCGGGTCTAAACCTGGTCTAAACCTGGTCTAAACCTGGTCTAGACTCTAGACCAGGTTTAGACCCGGTTTAGACCAGGTCTAGACCGGGTCTAAACCAGGTCTAAACCTGGTCTAGACTCTAGACCAGGTTTAGACCCGGTTTAGTCCAGGTTTAGACCCGGGTTAGTCCAGGTTTAGACCCGGTTTAGTCCAGGTTTAGACCAGGTTTAGTCCCGGTTTAGACCAGGTCTAGACCGGGTCTAGACTCTAGACCAGGTTTAGACCCGGTTTAGTCCAGGTTTAGACCCGGTTTAGTCCCGGTTTAGACCAGGTCTAGACCGGGTCTAAACCAGGTCTAAACCTGGTCTAGACTCATAATTAATAAATTACAAATGACACACAGTGCTCCAAATGACACAAAACTACCATGGGTGAGTAGAACATGGTGTTTTACAGTTGAGTTAAGGGCCAAATGCCTAATTTTCAGCACTCTTGTTCCCCCAAAACCTTTATTTAAAAAAATAAAATAAAACGAACATTAAAAAATATTACAAATTCAGACTGCCTTTGCTTGATACTTTTACTTGTACTTTTAATTGCATTACTTGAGTACATTTATTTTTACAGTACTTGTCATACTTAAGTACATGAAATTCCAGATACTTTAAGACTTTTAGTCAAGTAACATTTCAGTCAGTGACTTCGACTTTTACCAAAGTCATTTTTGGGAGGGGTACCAATACTTTTACTTGAGTTTGATTCTCCAGTACTTTATACAACACTGTAGGTGAGTTACTCACGTTGTTTTATTACCGAAATAAGGTTCAGATTGTAAAAAAACGTTACTACTCCTTTAACCTTTGCCAGGAGGCAGAGCTTAAAGAAGCTTGCTCTGACCATAGAAACTATTTGTTTATCAAATAGACTGCTACCCAATTTCACCCCCAAATTTTTGACAACGTGGTTATTTAACCAACAGATGCCGTTATTCAGCCTCATCGCAATGCAGCCTCACTGTCTGCATACAGGGATGCAGTGGTTTTTTGTTGTTGTTGTTGTTCAGAGGGACGTAAGTCAAGGCGGGGGGTAATTGTTGTCAAGGCGACTGCCCTAACTATAAAACACTGTGTGAAACACTGAATGCCATACTGTGGAACATTCCAGGCAAATGGTAAAGCATCTCAATGAAGACAATCAGAAGACTCGCCACCAGAAAAGTTACACATTGCACCTTTTGAACAGTTACGTTGTTTTAGATCAATATTGAAATGTACAATGAACAAAATGAATAATGATCTATGTAAGCTATAGTTTGATACAAAATATACCCCAAAATGAATATGTCCCCATTAAGATACCCTTTCTGGCTTCCTCAAATTAGTTTGTAGACAGTATAGATGCAGTTCTATTCAGTAAACACAGTCTCGGCAGAAGTTGAAATAGTTGTGTGGGCCGCTCTCCTTACTGAGCTGCTGTGGAGTTTGGAGGCTCATTTAAGGCCAACACTTTAGTCAATCGAGTGTTGACTTCCTGACAGTCTGAGCTGAGGAGGAAAGAAATGGTAAAAACTAGTGAAGGCAACGTCCTTAAGAGTCGAAAACCCAGCCAAGGATGTATTTTTAAAAGTGTTGTGCTGCTGTCCACTCTTTTTGTCTCATTCACCTTGTTCCAGTTGAAGCTCTATTCCCGATAACACCAGGCATCTTTCCAGAAGCTCAGCACTATTTTTTATTAACTCTCAAAACACCGCCACGCTGCTATTTCACCGGCATTGTTGCATGGACTCACGTGTACTTTAAGAGTCCACGTGCATGCACATACACACTGGCTTGACTTCTACAAAGGAATGTGTATTGGAAAAGTGCGTACGTTTTAACCCGCCACTCACTTGACTACACACAAACAGCTGTCAGACAGACGTGAGCGTGTCGGCGTGCACTACTCCCACGTACCCTCTCGTGCTCGCTCCTCGTGCACACACCTGCTCGGGGGAGATAAGTGGCGGTTGGTGAGCGGAGCCAGCCCAGACCGCGCTGTGGTGTGGTGCCCGGGTGCTCAGTGCAAATTGCAAAAGCTGTCAGCAAGAAGAGAAAGGAAGTTGACGGGAATATAACAAATAGTGCAGAGGAGACAATAAATTTCTGGACGTTACACAGAGCCAGTATTCTATCAACAACAGTATAGGAGATTTTGTTCGGACGATCAACAATTGTTCTTCACCTACTGTATAGCTCTGGGAAAAAATAAGAGACCACTGCAAAATTATCAGTTTTACTACTTATAGGTATGTGTTTGGGCAAAAGGAACATTTTTGTTTGAGTCTTTAAACTACTGACATTTCCCCCAAATTCCAATTAAAAATATTATCGCTTAGAGCATTTATTTGCAGAAAATGACAAAAGGTCAAAATAACAAAAAAGATACATATTTTCAGACCTCAAACAATGCAAAGAAATTAGATCAAATTCATTTTGAAACAACATAATACTAATGTTTACACTTAGTACACTGAAGAGATCAGAAATCAATATTTGGTGCAATAACCCTTATTTTTAATCACAGCTTTCATGCGTCTTGGCATGCTCTCCACAAGTCTTTCACATTGTTCTTGGGTGACTTTATTCCACTCCTGGTGCAAGAACTGAAGTAGCTCAGCTTTGTGTGTTTGTGTTGGAATTCAACAGACGCTGGAATGGAATGGCTGTAATACATGTAGAGATGCTGATGCTTCAGATGCAGATGCTTCAGAAAAAAATGCAGTGGTCTTTTTTCCAGAGCTGTAGATTGCTCTTCACTTGGTCTTTAAAGGGCCCAAATTGTGCTGTTTTTTGATGTTTTAATGTTGCTTCCTCATCAAAAACATACCTGGAGTTGCATTTTGTTTCGTTCGCACATGATTAACACACAAACACTGCATATTCAATCTGAATTTTGCATAATATAATATTTTAACACTGGTTTTATATTTCTATTTTACGTAACTTCTCTGGTGGGGGATAGAGATGTGGAGTGTTCCACAGTATGGCAGTAAATCTATCTCCATGGAGACAGGCAGGTGACGCCACTATGCCAAGTAACAGTTCTGATCTGTGGCGAGGCGAGCCACATTCACAGTAAGAACTTTCTGACAATAAACCCTTTAAAACTAATATTCAAAGCATCGTATTGACGGTAAAAAGAGAAGAAAATTGTGAAAAATAGTCAGAGCTTCATAAATGAGTTCTCTTCAGTGCAAGATGTTCTTTGGATTCTGATCCCTCACAATGGTAAGTAGAAATGAATAGTACTGTAATCCTATCAGCTCATACTTGACTGAAATTACCCCTCCATTACTTGCACTGCTCTGTCTGTTCCTCCATCTACGAGCCTCATTTAGATCTCATTGTCGCGTGTTACAATGGCATTATTTGAACATTTGTGTAGACTCATTTCACGATCAAAGCGGCATTCCTGGCGTTCCACTTAAATCTAATGTGGATTTTGACAACTGCCACATTTAATTTCCAGATCTTCATTTTTAAGTTTTCTGGTACAACCTGTTCCCAGTGTTCCCAATAGAACGTGGTGTGCTTTTGTCCAATTCACAAAAGCTGGTCGGGTTCCAGAGCCAATCAAAGTCGGATTGAAATGTTGAAATATGATTCACTCCCAGGCAAAAGTACAGGTACATTTAAAAGCTGATATCTGCTTTGTGATCATAGACTGTATAAAGAGATCAACTAAGGAAGTGTGGCAGTACCCATAGCCAGTGGTGGATGAAGTACTTAGGCTGCATCCCATTACTCTGTCTTTCCCCTTCCCCTACCCCTTTATCTACGTCTTTGTCTTGCCCCTCGATACCGAGCTGAGAGGGCTCGGGGTACAAATGTTCCCCTAAGAAATGGGACACCACTCGATTACTGTTTGCGTCATCATCCCTCGCCTCTACATGGCTGCTACGTCAACAGAGGTGACAACTATTGACGCAAACATTCATCATTCATCTTCTTCTGCTTTTTCCATTTTCTTGGTCGCAGAGACAGCAGTCCAAGCAAATCTGCTGCCCAGAACACAATGCACCAGCCCCCATGAATCCTCCCGTCGGTGGTGGGTCCACAGGAGGAAACAAACATAAACAAATGTCAAGGATTATCGAGTACCTCAGCTCGACAAAAAAACTAGCTTGTTTATACATGAAAGTTCGATGAAAACGATAACGTCGGCTAAACAGACATTACTACATTTAAAACCGCAAGAACAGTTCACTAAAAGTAACGTAGAACATAAGCGTCATAATTGTAAACAATGCTAAACTTTTAATCGATAATTACAACTGCTGAAAATACATTTGAGACACTCTGGCTGGTCGATGTGACGCTGCCATCCTGATCCCAAAACCTGCCTGAGCTTGTAGGCGTACCCCTTCCTTTCAAGTCTGGTCGAGAGCTTATTTCGTTTCAGGGGGTATGTAGCCCTTGGTCGTGGCCCTGGCCCTTGATCAAAATTAGAATCGGGACACCCCTTGCCCTCACATGAACGCGCAAAACCAAGGGGTAGGGGTAAGACGAAGGGGTAAGACAGAGAAATGGGATGCAGTCTTAATTTTGTTACTTAAAAAACACCTATTATGCAAAATTGACCAAAATTAACCATGTGCTCCCCACATATGTGTTCCCCCTCCCTATTTGGAGTGATTTGTGTAAGTTTTAGTAATATTTAATGGGTTATTTTCAAGACGCTATATTGCCTATCAACCCCCATGTTCACTGCCACCGGCATATGCCCACTGCTCTGTACTAACTTAATTCTACAATTTTATTTTCATTTTGGTCAAATCTGCTGCTCAGTAGCATAATGTGCAGATTGCCTCAGGAGTTACCATAGTTATGGACCTCTTGGTGCCGATATGTCAACCTGTGACCATGTGGACATGTCTTGCAAGGACCCAGCTTTAATAAACCTAATACAGCTTTAATAAACATAATATTTGGTTTTAAACAGGCTGTCTGTGTTTCTTTTGAGTGCGTATCATTGTATTAAATCATCCCACTGGTATCTATAAAGCAGAGGGGCGTGTCAGCGCATTTGAGCGTGAATGTAGTGATGAGTTTGCGCTGCCTTGGACCAACATGGCCTCTTTGCATAGATTCCAAAGGAGACACGAGAAACTGTCTTTGTGTGTCGAGATAGACAAACCTCGCTCTCACTGCTTTCCTTTAGTGCAGATGAGTGCGTAAATCTCTGTTTCAGACAGGGCCACAAATGAACTTTTACCTTTTATTTCACTAGCAAGAACCATGCCACCACAATGAAATACGATAAAGATATTTATTGACGGTGGGTAGATGTGATGTCTGGGGGGAGACTCAGGGTGGGGGCTCTGTCTCCAATCCAAAATGGTCACCCAGCTGATTCAGAACCCCCTCTCCTTGAAGATGAAGTCTTCAGGCTGAAGGATGGACAAGAGACACGGGGTGGGAGGGAGGGGGTCGAGAGAGCTGATGCAGATGGTGTTGTCAGGATAGGCTGTATAAATAGGGTTTCTGGGTAATTGAAGGCGTGGTCGAGATGAGGTGTGGTTCGCTGAAGAGGAGGTTGAGGCGTGGTCCAGCTCCTGAATTGAAGTTAATCATATTAACTCCACTTAGACAGCATCCCAGAGGCCTAGGACAGGTGTCTGCACAGATGCCTGTGCGTCTGTCTGCAGAGGGCGGCTTTCTGTGGCGTTGGTGACATGAGCCATATCACGCGGGCTCCAACAGATGCACCGACTTTGTGTTGTGATGACGTTTACAATGACGTCAGCTCCCATTGGGCACTGCATTTTTCTAAGGTAGTAGTCTGCAGAATATTTCTTTAATTAAGCCATTTTAGATGACTACTGCAATTTAAAATGTGTACATTATAACATAATATGTGTGAAGAATCCCTCAGTCGTCCAGGTAGAATCCATGATAAAAGGAGAAATTCAATTTGTCCACCAGACAAAGTTTATTTGGTCAAACGTTTCGCAGCTCCTTTTATCACTATAACATAATGATCCATGGGTGTCGTAGATTAGAACTATATAGCAGGCTCAAGCAGAATATGTGACCTTTAAGTAAAAGTTTAAGTACAGGGGCCAAAAGTTACTCAAGTAAAAGTATTACATGTTTTAGCTGATTTTCTTAAATTTTCTAGCTTTTTTATGTATTTGGTTTAGGATGGAAACTCAAATTAAACATGCTAAAAAGCCAGCCATTTCAACAGGTCTCACACTATAAAGAAAAGTACTTTATACTTTGCAGTTCAAATCTAAAATGTAGTGTTGTAGAAAGTACACAATACACATTCTCAAATGTTGTGAAGTAAAGGTAAAAAGCATCCACTGTAAAATATGCATAGGTAAAATACAGATACCTTAAATTTGGGCTTAAGTATTGTACTTTTACTTTTGTACTTCATTACCTTCCACCACTGCCCATAGTGTTTGGCTTCAGTCAAATGAAGCTCACGATGCTTGCAGTTATAAGAGTGAATTTTGAGCCGAGTTCCATATGAGAAATAGGAATTTATTTACGTACCAAATAGCAAAATAATAATAAAAAAAAATTTAAATAGAGCGTGTTAATCTGAATATTTTAAGATCAAAAAGAGGAGCTTGATGGAAGTGTTTCCATGCTCACTACATTTTACACAGTCTCCATATTTTTTTCTCTTAAGTGATTGTACAGAATGCAGAAAGCCAGAGAGAATACAGCTACATGGACTGGAGAAGCCAGGGTCAGAGATCAGAGAGATCTGGAAAGAGATGAGCAAGAAATACAAATGAAATACTAGCTAAAAGTTTAAAAAAATCAATCTAAAATCTAACAATCATAATTTGAAAATACTTCATCTTGAACCAAAAACCAAGGACACAGTTACAGTTATGAACCACAATGTAAAACATATCAAACTTTCCAGATTAAAGAGTGTATTTGTTCAATGTCATCTACTATTGTTTAATTTTTCATTTTTCCGGTGTTTATTTCTGGGCTTTTTGCTTGATGGATGGTCTGAGCCAAGGACAGGGTGCCGGAGCAGCCTGTTGAGCGTCCTTTGCGGCAACTTTAGGGTTATTCAGGTATACAAAAATAAATGTCTTTGTACACGAAGACATCAATATATAAGAAAAGACTAGAAATAAAGAGGAAAGTTATAGATGACGTCAGTAGAAGATAATACGCAGGGCACGGTGTTCAGAAATCACCAGTCTGCTAATTTCAGACGGAAGGTCTATATAACTCACTGTTGTTTTTATAGAAATATCTTGAACTTTATAATTTGTTGTTAAGTGGTAGCATAACACTTACGTATCAGTCATCATGCTGGGGATGTTCTGCATGTACAGCTCTGGAAAAAAATAAGAGACCACTGCATTTTTTTTCTGAAATCAGCAGCTCTACATGTATTACAGCCATTCCATTCCAGCGTCTGTTGAATTCCAACACAAACACAAAGCTGAGCTACTTCAGTTCTTGCACCAGGAGTGGAATAAAGTCACCCAAGAACAATGTGAAAGACTTGTGGAGAGCATGCCAAGACGCATGAAAGCTGTGATTAAAAATAAGGGTTATTGCACCAAATATTGATTTCTGAACTCTTCTTAAGTGTAAACATTAGTATTATGTTGTTTCAAAATGAATTTGATCTTGTTTCTTTGCATTGTTTGAGGTCTGAAACCATGTATCTTTTTTGTTATTTTGACCATTTGTCATTTTCTGCAAATAAATGCTCTAAACGATAATATTTTTATTTGGAATTTGGGGGAAATGTTGTCAGTAGTTTATAGATTCAAACAAAAATGTTCCTTTTGTCCAAACACATACCTATAAGTAGTAAAATCAGGAAAAACTGATAATTTTGCAGTGGTTATTTTGCAGTGTTTTTTTTCTTTTCCCAGAGCTGTATGTCGATATTGGACTCTTGCTATGTGTTACTAACAGTTACTATGACACAACGTGCAATTTTTAAAGAAAAAAAAAACAAAAACATAATACAGTTAACCAGCATATTTTCAAGAGCCTGACATCAATATGAGCAATCATAGTCCTTTGTAGGTGTTTGATTTTCAGCCAAAAATACGAGAGTGACTAATTGAAACTGTTATATAAAAAAAAACGCTGTAATTTTATGTATGAGCGACTTGTGAAAGTGCACAAATCATCTCCCCTGTTGTAGTGCTTTTTGGTCAGATTGTGTCCAATGATAATAATAAAAGCTCAGATTAAAGTTTAACTTGATTAACGGAGCTTCAGACAGAGCAGAGCCTCCAGTTAGCTTCACATATTGATGACATCAGCTGCAAAGTATCAGTATGCAATGTTGTTTTGTCTCCAAACGGCTGACATCTCCCTTACCTCTCTGAGCCTACTGTATTATTCAATATGTTATTTTTCACTAAATAAATCATTTGTTTACTCCTCACATAGAACGTCAGATTTCTTCAAACTCATTCACCCTTATGTAATGGCTGCAATTTTTGTTTACCTGTCTTTCTACATGTCAGGGCATTGTTTGTTAGCCTACCTATAAGCTTAAAGGAGACATATTGAGCTTTTGTCAGAATCAGAAATACTTTGATCCATCCCCAAAGGAAAACTCTCTTGGTTACAGACGTGCGGCCGACCAGCAGTTATCAAAAGTTATCAAAATATTTAAAAAGAATGTCTGCTATATGGTTATAATCTATGACACCCCTGGTTGCTATAATTTGGACGTTTTAAATTGCAATATTGATCTAAAATGACTTAATAAAAGAGTCGGCTGATTTCACGTTAAAAATCTACAGCGCACAATGGCCGCTGACATCGCCATCAACGTTATCACTTGAAAAGAGGCTTGAGTAGACAATACAGAAATTAGGCTTCCAATCTCATGGATATTCTTATAACTCTTGGGCTACTTCGATTTATCCTACAACACTGGGCAATACTGTGAAAAAACTGAATATTTTTGTGATCTAATCTATCCAGTATAAATGCAGTTTGTTTGATTTTTAGCACAACTCATGTAAAATTTGCTTTGTATTTCTTTGAAGATGTAACTATTTGGTCATTGCTGAGGCTAACAAATATTATGTGTACAGCTAGGGTGACCACCGGCATGAAACAGGAAAGGAGGACACTTGTGTCCAAAAAGGAGGACAAAGGCCCTAAAGTGAGGACACCGCAAAGAATGTGCGCTGAGAATGTGCACTGCTCGCACATTCTGCATTTCGGATGTCGCGCACAGGAATTCCAAGCATTACTAGTCGCAATAGAATAATATTTTGTCTTTAGGGAACAAGGAGCAGACCACCCGGCTCATTGAGCTGAGGCGGGACTTGTTCCATCTCGCAGATGGCCATGCGGTCCACGGACTGCACTCAGGGCTGAGCGAGTATGCACCGCCTCGACTGCAGACTGAGACCACACTCTGAACCGTGCACTTTCTGAATTGGGAAACGGCGAACATCGCAGAGTAGCAAGTGTAAATAATGGGTGGGGATTTATGACGATTTATGCAACGAAAGGAGGACAAAACGTAAAAAAGGTGGACACATGACAGACGGCCGGACAGACAGCTCTAAAACCGGACTGTCCGGACGAAATCCGGACGAATGGTCACCCTAGGTACAGCTCTGGAAAAAAAAAAGAAAAAAATAAGAGACCACTGCAAAATTATCAGTTTTTTCTGATTTTACTACTTATAGGTATGTGTTTGGGCAAAAGGAACATTTTTGTTTGAGTCTATAAACTACTGACAACATTTCCCCCAAATTCCAAATAAAAATATTATTGTTTACAGCATTAATTTGCAGAAAATGACAAATGGTCAAAATAACAAAAAAGAAATGTTTTCAGACCTCAAACAATGCGAAGAAACAAAATCAAATTAATTTTAAAACAACATAATACTAATGTTTACACTTAAGAAGAGTTCAGAAAAAAATATTTGGTGCAGTAACCCTTATTTTTAATCACATCTATCATGCGTCTTGGCATGCTCTCCACAAGTCTTTGGATGACTTTATTCCACTCCTGGTGCAAGAACTGAAGTAGCTCAGCTTTGTGTTTGTGTTGGAATTCAACAGACGCTGGAATGGAATGGCTGTAATACATGTAGAAATGCTGATTTCAGAAAAAAATGCAGTGGTCTCTTATTTTTTTCCAGAGCTGTATGTGAGTATGTGGTCTGGGCATAGAGCTGAATTAACGAAAAAAAATTGTGAATCCCGATTTTGCGATCTTACTGAAATAACAGATCATCACAGGAATGAATTCACAATTATATCTATTTTATCACCATATTGCCCCGCGCTCACCATTCATATCGTGTCATATAGCGTGCATGCCAGCTCTATAAAAAAACATCAAACAGCTATGTGTATGTATGTTCGTAAACCTGGGTTCTTTCCTACAGCCACGTTTGAACTTGTGCACTGGGCTCCAATATGCTCCCTCTTTGATTTTTTTTTCCTTATTGCTACGGGGCCAGACAGACGACTAACATGAATCATTCAACAAAGCAGTGTTGACAAGACGGCGCGCTCCGGTCTCTTCTGTGTTTGCTGAAGCTAAAACTATATAGACTCACCTTCAGAGCAGCGTACCGAGAGGCCGTTTAACCTGACAACCAATGCTAGCCCAGACTCAATAATTCATACTTTACACAGGAGGAGCCAGCCAGGCAGGTACAGGCACAGGGTCAGCCAGAGTGAACATTTTGTGTTGGGCTGAAGGGGACCCACCCACCAAGACACCACCAGGAAATAGTCGGTTTGGGGAGATTATGTAACAGCAGACGAAAGGAGACTGTGATGAATGGAGATGTCAGACAGAAGTGTGCTCATGGAAAAGGATGAGAAAAATTCAGAGGTGGAATGTAACAAAGCAAAAGTAGTAAAGCACTGGACTTGAATGAATTTTAGGTACCCATACTTTACATAAAGGTGCACTCCACAACATTTCTAATGGAGGGTCCACCACCTGCTTGTCTCCATAAAAATGTTATTGCTTTGCCTAACCCTAACCTTAAAGGCAAATTAACGTTTTTTTTTTCCAATCTGAGCCTTCTTTCGGCAATAAAACAAGTAGTTTTACTCACCCATAGCAGTTTGCTGTCAATTGGAGCAGTATCGCAGAACTTATGTCGAGCCGTTCTGTTCTACTAATGATCCCATATCCGTTAACATGGTGCTCGTATCATATGCTCGGGGCATTACTTTGCGGTGTCCAAATAACACAAACTTTAGCACTTTTCAAATCACAGAAGATCGCTGTGCCAGGGTAGACTTTGAGTGGATTCCAAAACGGCCTGAAACCCGATATCCAGCTATAGTTTCATTTGATGACGTCATCAGAGAGGACAGTGCGCATGCGTGAACTCAGCTGTTTTGTAAACACAGCTAGTCCAAAAGAGGCTAACACCGCTCTGAACTGTTGTGATATCGGGTTTCAGGCCGTTTTGGATTCCACTGAAAGTCTACCCTGGCACAGCGATCTTCTGTGATTTGAAAAGTGCTAAAGTTTGTGTTATTTGGACACCGCAAATCAGTGCCCCGAGCACTCACGCTAACGGATACGGGATCAGTGGTAGAACAGAACGGCTCAGCATAAGTTCTGCGATACTGCTCCAATTGACAGCAAACTGCTATGGGTGAGTAAAACTACTTGTTTTATTGCTGAAAGAAGGCTCAGATTGTAAAAAAACGTTAATTTGCCTTTAAGGTATGACTTCAAACATTTGAATCTAGCATTTATTCATTACAGGTGTTTCTGCTGCTCAAAAATACTATACAGCTCTGGAAAAAAAAAAAAAGAGACCATATTCAAGCATAAAAGAAGTAATGTTTACAAAGTGATTTCTTTGCTCCCAAATGGCCCTGAACGAGAACCAAGTGTACGTTCTAAAAGTAGGACTCAAAGATCTGAAATTGTTTCATCATGTGTATACTTTAAGCAGCAAATTTTCACACAAAATAAAACACTGGTCAGAACAAACAACTCTGACAACTCTGCTACATTAAGCTCCCAATGTGTGGGATCTTCCATTGGTCAAACATAACTTCAAGTCAAATGTAAGGGTAGAAAAACAACTTTTCCTGGTATTTTTTTTGTCAAGCATGTTCACTCATACGTTTTTTATAATCACACATACAGCTCTGGGAAAAAAATAAGAGACCACTGCATTTTTTTCTGAAATCAGCATCTCTACATGTATTACAGCCATTCCATTCCAGCATCTGTTGAATTCCAACACAAACACAAAACTGAGCTACTTCAGTTCTTGCACCAGGAGTGGAATAAAGTCACCCAAGAACAATGTGAAAGACTTGTGGAGAGCATGCCAAGATGCTTAAAAATAAGGGTTATTGCACCAAATATTGATTTCTGAACTCTTCTTAAGTGTAAACATTAGTATTATGTTGTTTTTAAATGACTTTGATGTTGTTTCTTTGCATTGTTTGAGGTCTGAAAACATGTATCTTTTTTGTTATTTTGACCATTTGTCATTTTCTGCTAATAAATGTGCTAAACGATAATATTTTAATTGGAATTTGGGGCAATGTTGTCAGTAGTTTATAGACTCAAACAAAAATGTTCCTTTTGCCCAAACACATACCTATAAGTAGTAAAATCAGAAAAACTGATAATTTTGCAGTGGTCTCTTATTTTTTTCAGAGCTGTAATTCCTTCTGTGGATTGGGGGCAGCTCTCCACAGATCTGAACTGTAATGTAGCGCTGTAACCTACACTAACATCTCCATGGAGATAATCAGGTGACAGTCCCTCCACCAGAAAAGTTGCAGTGCACCTTTAAGTACATTTTAAAGTGGATGCTTTTTAATTTGACTTCCCTACATTTGAGAGCACGTGTCTGTACTTTCTACTCCACTACATTTTTTAACTGATCTGAAAAGTATTTTCATTTAATTTAATTTTGTTTTTGGCAAAAAAAATAAAATACATAAAAAAAAAAGAGAGAGAAAATGTTCTAATGATGCAACTTTTTATTTTTTTATCATTTTATTTTGTTTTTGGTGGAAAAAACACACTTTTAGATCACTTTTACACTAGAACAGAGCAAACACTCGTTATCGTATAAACTCATCACGGTGAAGAATTAGGACGAATGCAGAATTAGGACGAATGCAGAAGGTAAGTGAGGAAGAACTTTGGACCACTTCAAACTGTTTACAGTGAACTAGTTCTGTTTGTCACGTTTTTAACATGTGGAAAACACCTGCAAACATTTCAAAGGAAAAATCAGGTACAGCCTTTAGAAATAAAAGTCACAAATTTGATCCAAACTGTGGAGAACAAAGTTATTATTTCATTTTAGGGAAATGTGCAGAGTCTCCACACCAGTATAACCCGACCCCAGCGTAGAGAGGCTGAGTGAACCTGGTCTGGACTCTGTGGAGGAGACTCATGGTTCCACCAGAGACACTGTAAAACGCCAAAACCCCTGCACAGTGGTCCAGGTAAACCCCGATTCTGGACCCGACCGGACCTGAGACCTCGGAATTGACTTTGTTAAACTGAAATGAATAACTGGTTTTATCACAGTCTAAGGCCCAGGATTTATCGTTTCCAAATTCACATTCACCAGAGCCTTTCCTCTGAATCTCTCTGTATGAAACTGCTACAGAAACAAACCTCCCGCTCCGATCCACCTCCCAGTAACAGCAGCCCCTCAGACTCTCTCTGCTCAGGACCTGCCACAAGTTACTGAATCTGTCTGGATGATCTGGATACCTCTGGAGATCTTTAATAACTGTGACTCTTCTGTTTCCATCAGACAGAACCAATCGGCTGTGAGCTGTGTTTGGGTCCAGAGTGATTTCTGTAGAATATTGTAAGAAGTCCTCTCTGGAGCTGGGTTCAGCTAGTGGCAGTAAAACCTGGTCTGGTCTCGGGTCTGGTCTCGGGTCTGGTCTCGGGTCTGGTCTCTGATCCGGTCTCTGATCCGGTCTCTGGTCTGGTCTCTGGTCCGGTCTCTGGTTCGGTCTCTGGTCTGGTCTCTGGTCTGGTCTCTGGTCTGGTCTCTGGTCTGGTCTCTGGTCTGGTCTCTGGTCGTGTCTCTGGTCGTGTCTCTGGTCCGGGCTCTGGTCCGGGCTCTGGTCCGGGCTCTGGTCCGGTCTCTGGTCCGATCTCTGGTCCGGGCTCTGGTCTGGTCTCTGGTCTGGTCTTTGGTCGTGGCTCTGGTCTGGGCTCTGGTCTGGGCTCTGGTCGTGGCTCTGGTCTGGTCTCTGGTCTGGACTCAGGGGCAGCTGGAGTGTGTCCCTGAGTTTGGACACAGCTTTGGTCACTTCCTCAAAGAATCCCCAGTCCCCTGTGTGAATGGAGGCTGGCTCTGTGCTCGGTGTGTGTGGGGACAGTGAGGCGTAGACCTTTAGAAAGTGGTTATGATCCTGGGTGAGGGCCAGTGTGTCCAGCTCAGAGAGGCTCCTCTTCAGTCCCCTCACGTCCTGCTGCAGATGTTCCTGGAGCTCTTGGACTCGTCTCAGTTGGGTCTGCTCCTGGGAGCGGATGTGCTGCTCCACTTCAGCTCGTCTTTTCTCCAGGAGAAGGGACATATCTCTGAAGCTGTCCCCGCTGCACTGCGCTGCTGTCTGGGCAGAGCATCTGATGTCCTGGGCCTCCTGTTGGAGCCTCTGGAGGTCTGTCTCTTTGTGCTGGAGGCTCTGGAGCAGCAGGGCCCTCCTGGCCGGCAGCTCAGCCTGCCTCTGAGCCCTCTCTGAGGCAGAGGACACAAGGTCATGGCCCTTGTGCTGGTCCACACAGAGGGAGCAGAGCATCTGCTGGTCATTGCGGCAGAATAGATCCATCACTTTGTCGTGTTGAGAGCAGATGTTTTCCTGGAGCCTGTGGGAGGGTGCCACCAGCTGGTGTTTCTGTAGCACTGCAGCTTCATGATGAGGCTGTAGGTGGCGCTCACAGAACGACATCACACACTGCAGACAGGACTGGACAGCTCTCAGCTTCCTCCCAGTGCACACATCACAGGACACGTCCTGAGGTCCGGCATAGCAGCGGGCAGCAGGGGGTGCTGTCCCCTTCATCTGTTCTACCAAACGTGCTAACATGATGTTTTTACCCAGGACAGGCCTGGGGCTGAAGCTCTGGCGACATTCAGGACAGCTGTAGAGCTTCTTCTCGTCATCTTGGTCCCAGTCCTGTTGGACACAGTTCCTGCAGTAGCTGTGTCCACAGGGAATAATCACAAGATCCTTCAGTAGATCCACACACACGGAGCAGAATAAGGCTTGGTGGAGTTCTTTCTGCGCCATCTCTCCTTTTTTAGGTGGAGATGTACGGCAGATTGAGCAGTCCTTTTAGGTAATGTACGGCAGACTGAGGTCCACTCTGGCTGTCCCGTCTGTGTTGGTAAAAAAGATCAAAGATCAAAGATCAAAGTCAGCTTTATTGTCAATTCTGCCATATGTGTTCAACAGTGAATCGAAATTTCATTTCTCTCTGGCCAGGTAGTGCAAAAAAGACAGTGTACAAAATACAATATAAAGATGAAACAAAACAAAAACCATCTAAGACAAAAATCTAAAAACTAAAATCTAAGATCTAAAACTTAAAAGCAGTGCAACAGAATAAATACCTATTTACAGATGTCCAAAAAATGTGCAGTGTGCATAAAAAATGTGCAATGGAAGATACTGCAGTGAAATGGTAATGTGCAATAGAATGTGCATTGAAAGTAAAATAAAAATAAATGTGCAACAGTAGCAATTCCAGTACAGCAACAGTAGTAAACAACAGTACAACAGTAGTAAAATTCCAGTAGTAGATGTGCAACAGTGCAACAGTCCTTAGCAGCAGTTTTTAAAGTGTCCAGAGTGATATGTCTTTTTATGGAATACAGGTTATGACAATATGGGGTGGTGGGTGGTAGTGGTTTTGAAGCAGAAGGGAACGACAGCCTGGCTCAGAGAAGCATTAAAGATGTTGGTGAAGACCCCCTTGAGCTCCTCTGCACAATCCTTCAACACACGATCGGGGATGTTGTCCGGGCCTGCAACCTTGCAGGTGTTGATCCTGCAGACTGTTGTCTTCACGCTGGCTGCAGACACACACAGGGGCTGGTTGTGGGGAGGTGGTCTAGTTTTCTGTGGCCGGGTGTCGTTTTGTGCCTCAAACCGTGCAAAGAAGCTGTTGAGGTTGTTGAGCAGGGTGATGTTGCTGTCACAGGTCTGTGGCGAGGGTTTGTAGTCCGTGATGCCCTGCCACAGACTCCGTGTGTCCCTGCTGTCTTTAAAATGTCCAGTTATTTTCTGTGTGTAATTGTGTTTAGCTTTCCTGATGCCACGGGACAGGTTGGTTCTTGCTGCCTTTAGATGTGTGACATTCCCGGCTCTGAAGGCAGCGTTCCTGGTTCTCAACAGTCTGTGAACCTCCCCATGGCTTCTGGTAGCTCTGGTGATGATGGTCCTGGTGTGTGTTTCATCAATGCATTTGGTGATGTAGGACAGTGCTTCCCAACCTTTTTTGTCTTGTGCACCCCCTGAGCCTTTTTGTCATACCTCGAGTACCCCCTCACTCATACGTGTTGATAATTCTCCAAAACTATATAAATATATGGGTTAACTTGGGCTAACCAATTAAGACAGTGGGAATTTAAGGTTGAAACCAATGCCAAACTGTACCCATTATAATAAAACATCTGTAAGTCAACATAATAATGAAATTACTTAAATAATCTCCCATATGGTACTATTTCATTGACTAGTGCCAATATGCACTATTTATCGCACGACCAGGAAGTGCCCCGGTTTGGCCCCTGACCCAGACAGCAGCACGGAGACAGCGGACGCTAAGGAGAGCGCTCGTGTGCAGGGTGCACACGAACGCACTGGGGAAGGAACAGAGTCCAGGTAGTGGGGAAACCGTTTGTATCGGAGCCTGGCTCTGCAAACCAAGGGGGAGCTCTCTGTTGGCTAAGGTGCGCTCTCGGGCCAGAGAGAGAGAGGCGCTGGTCGGGGAATGACGGGGCAGCTACGGGCGCTCCGTCACAATAAAAGTTATATTCTTGCAGAGATCAAACTACTGATTACTGTGACTGTCACATGTTTCTCAATATTTGAGATGGACTTTTTCACGAAATGGAAGCACACATAGGCTAAACTCAGTCTGCCCGTGCGCACACATAAAAAAAATCTTCCCCTGGCAGCAACACTGCTGCGTACCCCCTGCAGTGTGCACGTACCCCGTACGAGTCCCCCTTTGGGAAACACTGTACTCGGCAATGTAGGTGAAGTGTCTTGCCTACAGGATCAGGCTTTGACAAGCCGTTATGGCCACCTGTAATATGTGATACTTTTACTTGAGTATTTCTTTGCTCCAATATCTGAACTTTTGCTAAGTACTTACCTAGTACTTCTTCCACCACTGAGTACTTCCCAGCATTGACCCAGGTATAGAGTTCATCTTCCACTGCGGGGACACCTCCGAAGAAGACATCAGAAATATTGAGTTTGAGAGAAAAAGCCGTAGGAGAAGCAAAGAGGTTTTGATAAATGGACGTGTCTGCGAAGTACATTACACGCCTATACAGCCACACAAAAAGCACTCTGTTTTATTCTAAGACACTGGTCATCTATCAGCCCTCTCCCTCCAATGGAACTCATCCACTTTCTTGGCCTTTGGTGCAGAAAGTCAGGGGTCAACGCCGAGCCAAAAACAAGCAGCATTGTCTGTGTCAGTCACAAATGAAAAGGACCGCAGCTTAGCCATTACCTGGAGGGGTCAGTTTGTGGAGTTTGCGGGTACTCTTTGTAATTTTCCCAATTTGCTCATGGTTTCTAACTAAGATCTAGAGGTAATCTTTAAGTCCAACTGATTATGACTTTATTAACTGTGGTTTGGGGAGATTATATAACAGGAGACTGGAAAGGAAGCTGGAAAGGAGATTGTGATGAATGGAGATGTCAGACAGACGTGTGCTCATGCAAGAGGATGGAAACAGTGTGGATTTTTGTTCTTTTTGCTATAGGCCTATTGGTATTGAGTGAAAATATTAGTCAGTGTTTAGTCCAGTTTAATAATTTCCATATCTATAATCGTTCAGTATATGATCAACAAGTCAGTATTTATAGTGGGTACTTTTTCTTTGCTCTAATTTGGAAATGCATGTTATTTTTCTGTACTACGATAGGATTTTGTACACTGTCTTTTTTTGCACTACCTGGCCAGAGAGAAACGAAATTTCGATTCACTGTATGTTGAACACATATGGCAGAATTGACAATAAAAACTGACTTTGATCTTTGATCTTTGATCTTTGATTTGAACTAAAAATGTTTAATACATTTTGTGAGATGCCCCAGCAGCACTGAAGAAATGCAATGGGTCAAATGCAGAGGGCAAATTTCCTTACGGGGACAATAAAGTGTATCTTACTTAACACAAGGGTCAGTTTGTGGAGTTCGCAGGTATTTTTTGTGTGATTTTCCCAAGGTATTCTGAGAGCATTCTAAGTCACATCAAGAAAGGATAGTCATTAAGGTACAAAAGTCATTGGTGATGACGTTATTAACTGTGGCTGAGAGATACGCAAACATGTGTGAGTGGCAATGTGTTTCATGTATTTGAGCAAAATGTGACTTGCCCAAGTATAGATATATTGTATAAGCAGCTCTTGAGGTCAAAATAAGTCAGCTGTGTACTGTCTACATCTAATTATAAAGAGTTTTATTTTCAAAGAAGTGGGAAGTGCATGGATAGCATGTTAACTGTTATTAGATTTACTCTGAAAATTGTGTAACATGCTTATAAACTCATCGTGGTGAATAATTACAATGCTCAGAATGCATAAGATTTAACGTTGGACCACTGCAATAACATTGTAATGATTTTCACATTTTTTAAAACGGTAAAAATCAAGTGCAGCATTGTGCAATACTCATTTTGTCCATTAAAGAATCAATGCAAAAGGCAATTGAAATCAGTGCCATAGAAATATCTGCAATTGAAATCAGTGTAATATAAATTTGCACAATTGAAATCAGTGCAATAGAAATACGGCCTTTTGAAATCAGTGCAATAGTAACCAGTGCAAAAGGAATTTGTGCAATAGGAATCAATGCAAAAGGCACTGGTACAGTTAGGGAGCCAGTGCAATAACATACAGTGCAATATAAAGATATGTCCACTACAGAAGAATATGGTTTAGTTTTTTGAGTGTTTATACTAACATAAAACTAGATATACATAGCGATATAGCCAATAGCGATTGGCAAAAAGGAGAAATTCAATTTGTCAACTGGACAAAGTTTATTTGGTTAAATATGTTTCGTAGCTCATCCAAGCTGCTTCTATAATAAAATCCTTTTTGCCATGGATTCTACCTGGACGATTGAGGGATTCTACATACTCATACCATTTACTCATTTGCAAGAATAATTTTGGTTACCACTAGTTTTAAAAAATGTGTAAAAAAGAAATAAGGCTAAGGCAAGGATCTTACATATAAACACTGTAGACTAGACTTGTGAAAAATATCTGTAAACTTTGACCGTAATTTGGTTTACAGCTGAAACTTTTAGTACACACATATTTCTTGCCTTAGATCTAAGAAGATGTGCAGCATCCCAGATGACACACAGAGAATCTGATATCTTTTCTCTTCAGTGACTGGACAATGTGCTTTGGAGTGAATGATCCCCTAAAGTCAGCTAAAGGCCGCTGTGTCTGTGCCGCCTCCTCCCCTGCTCCTGTGTGGAAGCTAGCCCACTGCTTATCATTCAACAGCAGCAGCAGCACTGCCATAGAATAATTCACAAAGAAAGAGCACTATATGACTGTCAGGCTCTTGACATTTCTGGCAGCGCGCCGTAAGAACCTCCGCGCGGCCATCCGGAGGTAAAGCCGAGGCTGGGAGATGGAGAGCCTGGTTCAGATTTTTCACTGAAAGCAGATGGAAGAGAAAGCGGTGACAGTTAGCTGCGATGATGCACTCCAGGGGGTCTACATGGAGCGCGAGGCAAATCTCCTCTTGTCATTTAGATTTAGGCATCTTAAAATACTCTCCGAGAAACATGAGAAGTGGAGATACAGCGCAGTGGCATTTAAAAAGAAAGTGTTCCATGCTGTTTTGAAAGGAGGTAGTTTGTATGCACTGACTTGATATCAAGTCTCTGATATTGCAACTTAAAAACACAGTATGTAACTTTCTTGAGGTGGTATGCAACCTGTATGAAGTTGAAGCAAGACTTGCAGACATTCTCCATAGAAAGAAGCTGGAGGAGGCCCTTCTCCAAGCCAAATAAGGGTTTGTAGAGATGCAAGCATGCTTAGAGTAAGGACACATAGAAACTTTGTGTTTTCTTCTAATAAAACAACTAAAATCTAAAATCTAAATATCGTATTTACCTGACGTGTTTGAGCAGTAGCACTTCCGCCTTTGTCAGAGGTATCACTGACTGCTGTGTCTTATCAGTTGTTGTTCAGGCATGTTCAGTTTGACAAATCTGGCAGCTCTATCAGACTGACCATGCCTACTGTATGGTGGTGGCCTCTGGAGATGAGAGTCCCAGGTGTGAGTCAAAGTAAACGCTCCCTCGTCTGTACTGATGGTCCGTGCTCCCCATGTCCTGATTTCAGTAGCCTCTTGTGTCAATCTTTGGTATTTGTGCTCCTGCCTAATCATGTCAGATAAATAAGCTCTTAAGCTTTTGTGTTGTCTTATTAGAAGAAAACATACAATTTGTATATACAAGAAAGACAAAACGTATACAGTAGTAAGGACACATTTTTCTAGATTTCTCAGTGCAGTGAAATAAACCAAAATGAAAAAAACATGCTTTTATTTTAGTCTATATTTGGCTCTACAGTTCCATACTGGGCTTAGTACAAATGACACTCCCCACTTAAGTGTCTGAACTAGAAAATATACTGAACGGACCTCTTTTTCACATTTTATTTATGATATGATTGATATGTGATTATCATGTTGATAATAGCTATTCTAACTGCAGCTATTCGAATATGGCATCTAATGCAAATAGTTGCAGTAATATTTGTATTACATCATATTAAGATACTTCCAGGAGTTTCAGAGTTATATTTTAACCATTATTAATGACATTGTATGTATTAGATTCACTGATAACTTGTACCTATATTTAGATCCACATTTTTTTCAGTACAAGCTCAGGTTCTCTTATTTTTCTTCCCTTTAGTCAGAAAAAGAATTAGTAGATAATTAGTTGAGAGCACCTCAAAGTTGGAAGAAAAATATTTAGCTTTCTGGGTATAATCAGATTTAGGTTTATATCTGCAATGTGCATAAAATATCTGCAATATCTGCAATGTGCATAAAAATAACTTCAAACATTCCTGCAGAGAAATCCATGTACCACCAGAATAAGCACAACAACTCTTGTACCATTGGCCTCTACATGTTGCCCAGATTAATAAATCATTGCATTTATACAGTGCCTTTCAAGACACCCAAAGTGCTTTACAGTTCATTGTTCATTCACTCACCACCAACACTCACGCACACTCCACTCATACTAGGCAATGTAGGTGAAGTGTCTTGCCTAAGGACACAACAGTTTTTGCTACTGGCACCCCACTGTGGCACTTGGTATTCCCAACAGTCTCCCAAGAACTACCCAGGCCCAGTCTTGCTGAGCTTCTGAGATCTGATAGGATCAGGCTTTGACAAGATGACTGACAGCTGGCTCTTGCTGCTGGTCACATTCTGGACTCACATCTCCAGCCTGCTGCTCTGGGGCCAGTGTTTGTGATACCACCTGGAGCAGACAAGAGCGTGACATGACTGACAGGTAAAGACTTTACTGAGAGGAACAGAACTGTAAAAGGAAGTGGCAAACTTGTGAGTTATTGTAGTAGAATACACACACACAAAAAAAGTTAAACAAGTCAAATAAACACTTGTGTCAAAGCAAAAAAAAAAAAAAAGCAGTGGCTTCTTTGAGGATTTTAATATAAAATATATTTATTTAGAGGTATTTGACTTTTCCCCCTTTACTACACAGTTCCATACATACTAGTATATTTTCCATTCCATATAACTTACTAATATTTGATGTCTTGTGTATTTAAGTAGAAAAAATGTGTTTACTTTGAATGTTTATTTTTCTGTACATGCAATATATCAACAGGCTCAAATATTTAACATTGCCATAAAAAATCATTAAAAAATACCTTTATCTAGGCTTAATACAATACAGAACACTGAAACAAGAACTTTCATGATATTTAGTCCAGGGTTTGGCAGCTGGCTCGGTCTTGTCCTATCAGCTCCATTTTCACTGGAGAGGAGAAAGAAACAGGAAAAAAGATGAAAGGAAAAGTAACGTTTTTTTTACAATCTGAGCCTTCTTTCGGCAATAAAACAAGTTGTTTTACTCACCCATAGCACTTTGGTGTCAATTGGAGCAGTTTTGTAGAAGTTATGTTGTAGCCGTTCTGTTCTACTAATGATCCCGTATCCGTTAACATGAGTGCTCGGGGCATTACTTTGCAGTCTCCAAATAACACAAACTTTAGCACTTTTCAAATCACAGAAGATCGCTGTGTCAGCGTAGACTTTTAGTAGATTCCAAAACGGCCTGAAACCCGATATCGCAACAGAAAAGTAAAGTTCAGAGCGGTGTTAGCTTCTTTCGGACTAGCGGTGTTTACAAAACAGCTGAGTTCACGCATGCGCACTGTCCTCTCTGATGACGTCATCAAATGAAACTATAGCTGCATATCGGCCTCGCGTGGGTCTATTTCCTGGTATTGTTTTGAGTCACAGCTGAGGCGAGCCGCTGCTCGCCTGCAAGAGCCGCGGTCTAGACCTGCTCTCCAGGGCCACTCCAGGCACAGAGCCCCAGACATCCAGGGACCCAGGGGGACACTGCCAGCCCGCCTTAAGAGCTCCCTAAGCGGGCATGGGTCCGGGGATTGTCCCGGTCACCGGCCTGGAGGTCTTGAAGAGGCCGACCTCACGGTTCTGTCCATGCCGCTCTTTGAGCACCTTACGCGGGCAGGGCTAGAGCAGCGGCTCGCCTCAGCTGTGACTTGAAACGAAACCAGGAAATAGACCCACGCGCGGAGCTTTAATCCACCTGGTCTAATCCTGGTTTAGTCCTGGTTTAGACCTTGGTCTAGACCTGCTGTCAGCTCCGCGCCGGAACCAGGAAATAGACCCACGCACGGCGCTTTAATCCACCTGGTCTAGTCCTGGTTTAGTCCTGGTTTAGTCCTGGTTTAGTCCTGGTTTAGACCTTGGTCTAGACCTGGTTTAGACCTTGGTCTAGACCTGCTGTCAGCTTCGCGCCGGGTCATGTGCGCTATCACACGTGTCAGAGCGCACTCTTCTCCCCCCTCCCCCTTCCCCCCACACGCTTCACTATTAATAATTTTGTTGAAAATCTATGAAAGTTTGAGTGTTTAAACGAGAGACAAATGTGAGAAAAGGACGCAGGACGCAGAACACAATGTTACACTATAAAAAAAGTTACACTATAAAAAAAAAAACTTGGATCGGGGCCTTGGAACGAATCAGGCTTTTTCCATTGAAATAGCTACTCAACTTACGAATTTTTCACGTTATGAAACCACTTCTGGAACGAATTAATTTCGTAAGGTGAGGTACCACTGTATATGTATATAATATGCTGGGGGGAAAAAAAAAACTGAAACTTTTGACTGGCAGGTGTATGTCTTGAAGTTCATATGATCAAATAAGCAAATTGACTTCACGATGTAATTTTTCTGTCAGAGGCTCTACCACCTCACCTGCTGGTTTCCATGGAGATGTTACAGCTTCACCTGGACTGCTCATCATTACCTGTACAGCTTATACTGTAGGTGTTTTTTGTTTTGCTCAGAAAGCTTTGAAAATCGTACATTCTTACTGTGAGTGAGCTTGCCTCTCCATAGATCTGACTTGTAACTTGTGTAACTGTGTGCTATCGACTTACTGGAAGTTGACATGTTTACTGCTATACTGTGGAACATTCCAGACAAAGCAGTGAAAAAGTGACAGAGCGTCTTTAAACAGGGCTTCTCGTTTTCTTACTTTGAACAGTGATTTTCCATTTTTTTCCATTTTTTTTGTGGAAGATAATGAAAAATAATAGGTTGCCTGTTAGTTGACTTTGTGTGAACTTGTTGAGTAAATGGAGATGATTAAAAGTGTTGTCCTCCTTTAGCCGTCACCTGAGAGGAGCACAGCACGGCACGCTCTGGGTAAACTGACAGCACTGAACTTTGGAAACTCAACCACTGTCAGAGCTGTCAGCCCAGTCTGACAGAACATCAGGAGAGGAGAGTGAATGAGGGAGGGAGAGAGAGATGAGGGAGGGAGAGAAGAAGGAGAGGGAGAGAAGAGAGATGGGAGGGGGGAGGGAGACAGCAGAGAGGAACAGAGCGAGAGAGAGGAGGAGGGGGAAGAGGAGCAGAAGGAGAAATCGGAAGCAGAGGGAGAAGGAGATGAGCGAGAGAAAAAGAGATGGAGTACTCTTGCAGAGAGGGCGAAAGTAGATGGAGAGAGCATCAAGAGCAGGGAGAGAAGGAGAGGGAGATAGAAAGAGGATGTGGGGAACAAAGAGAGTGGAGGAGGAGAGTACATCAAGACCAGTGTGTATAAGAGAGAGGAAGGAGAAGATAACAAAAGGAGCTGTGAGAGAGAGAGAGAGAGAGAGAGAGAGAGAGAGAGAAAGAGGGAGGACAATGAAAGCACATCAGGATCAGCGTGCAGGAGAGAGAAGAAGGGAGTGGGATGAATTAGAGATGGAAAGAGAATGAGAGGGGGAGGAGGAGAGAACACCAATTGCAGAGAGGAGGTGAAAAAAGAGAGAGCAGGGAGGGAGGAGAAAGAAGGCAAGAGAATCAGGGGGTGAGGGAGAGAGGGAAAGAAGGGGGAGGAAGGAGGAGGAGGAGATTGGGGAAGAGGAAGAGGAAGGGAAAGAGAGGAAGAGGAGGAAGGAGATGCAACGGGGGGGGGGAGGAGAGAACATCAGAAGTACTGTGGAGGGGAGAAGGAAGAGTAAAGAGTATGAGGGCCTGTTTACACGAGAATGCTTACGGGTAAAAACAACAAAATATTTTATCGGAAGTGCCTTTCGTTTAGACGGTGACGGCGTTTTGGGGGCTTAAAAATGCAAAAATCTGAAACCGCTCTCTAAGGCTACGTTTATACGGCGACGATCAAAACAGAAGACGCAAAAGTGGCGTCTCGTCTTCAATTTTTTATCCCCGTTTAGACGAGCGTTCTCAACAGGAAATGTTTGTTTATACGAAGACGCAAAAGTGGGCGAATTCGATTGAATATGCATGCCAGGCCGCTAATATAATGTCAGAGCTACCTTTTTCAGGACACCGACAGGGGCTCTCATTACGGTTGTTTCGCCCTCGATGTAGGGTTGGAGCTCTTCACTTAATGCAACAAGAGCTTGTTTAGTCATTCTGAAGTTTTCCACCCAAGCACAGTCAACAACTAATCCATTCTCAAAATTATCCCACCACTGACTGGTTCTGCCCGGTCTTGCCCAAACTCTGTCGCCTGCGACGTATTGTTATTGTTTTTACCGGCTTGGTGCATCAGGTCAGCTGTATGCGACGTGAACATGTTTTGCGCTTCTTGCCGTTTAGACGGAGACACGACCCGGGCCGTCTTCAGAACTCCACACTCTGGAAGGAGTCTTCAGATTTTTGGGGTTTCAGAGCCCGACGGCGCCGCCGCCGTGTAAACGAAAGACACTTCCGATAGAATATTTTGTTGTTTTCAGTCGCAATCGTCCTCGTCTAAACGGCCCCTCAAGTGGAAAACTTGAATACGCTCCACCGTAGCGTTTTCATCTACACTGCCCAAGACGCAAAACTCCGGTCAAATCTGCTGACGTTGTATACGCGTTTACGTCACATCGGTCCATATATCAGTGTACTTTGTTTGGCAGGACTCCCACACCTTGTTCCTCCTTCGTTGCTTTGTAGTCTAACGTGGTCTGAAGCAATTTTTGAACTTCTTCGTTTGACCACACTCATTTTTTTTTGCTACCCGTAGCCACGTTTGTTTTGCTTTTTGCGGCGCAGATGAGAAGAAGATTCTACACATGCGCGCGGGCATAGTGATAATGTATCACAGCGCCACCTAGCCGCCTGGCATGCATACCCAATCAAATTCCACACACATTTGCGTCATCGTATGCACGCAGATTTCTTCGCGAAAACACTCGTCTAAACGCAAAATAGAAAGTGAAGACGCAACGCCACTTTTGCGTCTTCTGTTCAGACCATCATCATATAAACTTAGCCTGAGAGACAGAAATTGAGGAAGAGATAGAAAGTCGGAGAAGAAAGAGAGGGAAAATAATACAGATAGAGCAGATAGAGGGAGGAAAGAAAAAGAGGACGAGCAGGATAAAGATGAAAGAAAGTGAAAGCTGTGTCCTCCATTGAGATCAAAGACCAGCTGGAGATCAGGTGCACACAGCCAAAGCCATTCACCAGAACTACAATGTTGTAATCTCAAAAATGGAAAAAAATATAAAAAAAATAATTCTTTAGAGTTTTTTTAATGTTCTAATCCTTTTTGGTTTATGAATAAATTACTATCATCCGTGCTGTGAAATCCGGGTTGGGCATCTGGTGTCAAAGCTGTGCCAAATTACCTGCGCAAATGGACCTTCCAAGCTTGGTCATGGAACAGCCATCTGCTTGTCTCCATGGAGATGCTATTACTTTGCCTGGAATGTTTCAGTATGGCATCAAACTATGATCAAACCTCCATCAAACCTCCATGATGACAAACAGGGGACACCACCAAGCCAAGTTACAGGTCAGATCTGTGGAGAGGGGGCCCTACTCAAGTCTACACATTTGTTAAAGGGCATGTACCCGAATTGTCTTCCCATGTATTTGAACATATACAGCTCTGGAAAAAAATAAGAGACCACTGCAAAATCAGTTCAATCAATCAATCAGTTTTTCTGATTTTACTACTTATAGGTATGTGTTTGGGCAAAAGGAACATTTTTGTTTGAGTCTATAAACTACTGACAACATTTCCCCCAAATTACAAATAAAAATATTATCGCTTATGGTGTATTCACACCTGCCTTGTTTGGTTTGTTTAAAACAAATCAGAGTTCGTTTGCTCCTTTAATTCGGTGTGAATAAAAACCAAAAATCTCGATCCAGGGCAAACATGCGAACCGAGACCACCTAAAAAGCTCGGTCTCGGCACGTGGTGCGGTTCGTTTGAGGTGAGAATGCAGACCGGACTCGATCCGACATAAGTTGGCTCTTTGTACTTAACGAGCTCCCGTCGTATGTCGAGCATTATGGGAAACCAAGGCTGACGAAACAAAACTAAACTAAACTAAACGAGGCTTACTTAAGTTTTGCGTGAAGAGCAAGAGTCACAACTTAATGTGCACACGAGCGCTGTCCTCCGTAGTCGTCTTGCCCTGTGTCTTCGTCGTTTGGAACTTGATTGTACAATAGTGTAAACCTCACGATGCAGCTCAAACATTTGTGCGAACTGTAAATCTGTGCAAACCATATCGTTAAGGCTAGATTGAAAACAGCACCTAACATCATTATTCTCCTGCTTCCGGGTTTGGACACGACGCTTCGACGCCGTTCATTTCTGTCCAGTGGCTGAGCGACCTCAGCACATGTGGCTTTGTTTATAGATGTTGGTCCACAAAAAAAGTGCAGTGTGAAAGTGAACCGCACCAAAATAAAAAAAAATAAAAAAAATTGGTCCGCACCAAAGCAAGTGAACTATCGGACTTTCCTGGTGTGAAAACGACCTTAGAGCATTTATTTGCAGAAAATGAGAAATGGTCAAAATACCAAAAAAGATACATGTTTTCAGACCTCAGCTATTCATTTCATTTATTTATTCATTTCGAGCAGGTCAACACAAGGAAATAAATACAGGTAACCAATATGCAGTTAGATACTTTTTTTTTTTTGCTCGAAAAGGAGTGGGAAGAAGAAAGCTTATTAAATCCCACCCCTGTCTTCCAAAACATAACTTAAATTATTAATTAGCTTCCTTATCAGTTCAGTCGAAAGACACACAAAAACAAAATAAAGGCAAATTCCATTCTTGTACAAAAATAAATAAATAAATAAACAACTGATACAGAAAAGTGCCATTTGACGATTCATTCAAACTCGTCTCTGTATTCAGACCAGACCATGTCTTTATACAAAAACTTAAATTTGTGAATATTTTGACAGAGCTTTTGCTGTAAATCCAGAACATTCCACATTTTTACCCCACATACAGTCACACAGAAACTTTTACAAGTGATTCTAACAAGATCAAATTCATTTTAAAACAATATAATACTAATGTTTACACTTAAGAAGAGTTCAGAAATCAATACTTGGTGCAATAACCCTTATGTTTAATCACAGCTTTCACAAGTCTTTCACATTGTTCTTGGGTGACTTTATTCCACTCCTGGTGCAAGAACTGAAGTAGCTCAGCTTTGTGTTTGTGTGTTTAATTTAACAGGTGCTGGAATGGAATGGCTGTAATACTTGTAGAGATGCTGATTTCAGAAAAAAATGCAGTGGTCTCTTATTTTTTTCCAGAGCTGTATATATTGTATAAGCGGCTCTTTAGGTCAAAATATGTGTCTGTGCCCTGTTTACATCTATTTATTAAGCAGTTTATTGTCCGATAATCAGGAAGTGCACAGGTAGCATGCAGTTGTCATTAGCATTACCGCTCAGCTCTAATTGCATAAGGTAGGTGAAGAATAACTTTGGACCACTACAAAACCATTTAAAATAAAGTAGTTCTGTTTTTCAGTTTTTTTTAAGCAATATAACACCTTTAAATTAACACATGCAAGACAGTGAAGGTTGACGCCAAACTGTGGAACATAAGAAACAGCAGATGGCGGACTCCTCACCTGTCCAGTTGCATCGATCACTTTCATGAAATCTCCCACATACACTATCTTGAATTTAAACTTGCAAAACTTCACATCAAAAGTAAAACATCTGAAATCGGGTCATTTGAACTCATTTCCGTTCTGTGTGGAAAGATAATAGCATGACGTGCACTTAGCCCAGAGCTCTCTATGGGAGGCTTGTTCTTATCACAGCAGGAGGATGAGAAGATTAAAAAATGACTTTAGGAACAGAGATGGATTTGTGGTCTTTTGGTTTGGAGTCCTTGAAGTGGCAGTATAGACTCATACGGGTCTTGCTACAGTCCCGATCATGCTGGGCACAGTGTGGGACCCTATCCGGTCTAAAACACATCTCAACATATCTCCACGGATAAAATACTTCTTTGTAATGATTTTCCTCACCACCTTGTGATGTAAATGTGATGAAGCGGTAGTTTTCATAAACATACATATGCAGGGTTTGTGTGTTAACAAAACACAACTCCGGGTATGTTTTGATGAGGAAATAACATTTTAACATAGATCAGAAAACTTTACTTTCTTTAACTGTCAGATTGTGGATTTGTTGACCTGGCTTATGGTTAGTATAGCCTCAGAAAGTGGTGCCATTATTCAACTATCAACTGATATAAAGATTGATATAGCAAGTTTGTGGATCCAATACCTAATAAATTGATAAGGTTCCCATAGAGATACATAGGACCATACCCACCATGTTGGAGATGTCAGAAGAACATTGCTGTGCGTATTTGTCCATCCTGGCTTTGATCCAATATGGCCGACTCATAGTGGGCCTGTCTTTTTATCTTTCCGAGCTAAAATCCATCTCCAGTGAGCTGTGAAACAATGGTTCTTTTTAAATACACAGCAAATCCAATATTCCAGTGTAACTTGTATTTGACACCACCCATAGTTAATCATTGAACATTGAACTCAGGGGAATTAACACTACCAGAGTAAGTGTTGGTATAGTTTAAGCTGAGAAGAAGGTGCACCTACAGTATATATCATGAAAGAAAACAAGACCATGAAAAAAACAAAAAACAAAACATAATGCTTGTTTATGCTTTATTTGAAATGCTCATTGGGCACAGAACAATCTGCCCACAGCTGCACAGACGAGAGAGTTCCTCCTTCTTTGGACCGAACAGGAAGGTGTTCCGGCGATTGTTCAGGTGTTTCACCGTGGCCTCCTGGAAGGTCTCGTCTTCTGCGTTCAGCTGCCCCCCCTGGAATTTAAAGTCCTTCAGAAGGTCGTTGGCTGCAGCTTTTCCCACGGCCCTCATGTTTTTGATAGAGATTGGGACTTCCTGGTTGAGAATCCTCTCTTTTGTCTTCTCTAACAGCAACCTGACCACCTCTCCCTGATCTTCTGGTTTGAAGATGGTCTTTTGGACCAGAGCTCTAATAAGAAAGCAGGTCACAGGAGGGCCATCCAGGACCTGAGAAGGACTGGTGGACTCTTTATGACTGTAAAGAATAATAAAGATTTTATTATTACTGCAATGCCATTTATATTGAAATAGCACTGGTGATGAAAGTCACATACAACTCAGAGTGAAAACAATGATTTTTATTTTTTTTTACCTGGAAATATCAGCTTTACTCAGCTCAGTGATTTGACAGGTCTGTGTCTCTTGATCAGTCTCTTGGTGAACGTGAATGTGTTAACTCAGTTTTGGTGGTGTTCAAAAGTTCACTTGTCATGTACTATATCATATCTTCTGTATATTACTGCATGTATTGAAGCTGATGTCATGAACACCATAGTAGGAAATGTATTTTGCCTCTTTATCTTAATGAATGTTGAATGAAGTTCATTCAAACTCACTTCATATCTGTTGTTTATTATTTCCAAAGATTTTTCCAGGTGTAGCTCATAAGGCATTGATTTGTTTCAATTTTAATTCAGATGATCTACAGACAGCATAATGACAAGTAATTTTATGTAACTGATGTTTTACCTTGCTTGTTACAGCTTATAATAATAATAATAATAATAATAATAATAATAATAATAATAATAATAATAATAATAATAATAATAATAATATAGCTGCAATGTGGGGCCAAGCACCGAAGGTTCATGTAGGCCTCAGCATGTAGGCCGCATGCAGGGTCTGACAGGGTCTAACAGGGTCTGACAGGGTTTAACAGGGTCTGACAGGGTCTAACAGGGTCTGACAGGGTCTGACAGGGTCTAATAGAGTCTAACAGGGTCTGACAGGGTCTGTTCTGACAGGGTTAGACCCTGTCAGAACAGACACATCAAAGACAGATCAAAGGTTGCTAGGTGCGTTGCTAGGCAATTGACAAATTCCTGCAACTTTGACCTGCTGGTGCAATGCTGAGGCCTACATGCACCTTCGGTGCAAGCACCGAAGGTGCATGTAGGCCTCAGCATGTAGGCCGCATGCAGGGTCTGACAGGGTCTAACAGAGTCTGACAGGGTCTAACAGGGTAGTTAGACCCTGTCAGACTCAGAAACAGGGTTTAACAGGGTCTAACAAGGTTTAACAGGGTCTGACAGGGTCTAACAGAGTCTGACAGGGTCTATCAAGGTCTGACAGGGTCTAACAGCGTCTGACAGGGTCTAACAAGGTCTGACAGGGTCTAACAGCATCTGACAGGGTCTAACAGAGTCTGACAGGGTCTAACAGGGTCTGACAGGGTCTAACAGAATCTGACAGGGTCTAACAGGGTCTGACAGGGTCTAACAAAATCTGACAGGGTCTAACAAGGTCTGACAGGGTCTAACAGAGTCTGACAGGGTCTAACAGAGTCTGACAGGGTCTAACAGGGTCTGACAGGGTCTAACAGAATCTGACAGGGTCTAACAGGGTCTAACAGGGTCTAACAAAATCTGACAGGGTCTAACAAGGTCTGACAGGGTCTAACAGAGTCTGACAGGGTCTAACAAGGTCTGACAGGGTCTAACAGGGTCTGACAGGGTCTAACAGAGTCTGACAGGGTCTAACAGGGTCTGACAGGGTCTAACAGAATCTGACAGGGTCTAACAGGGTCTGACAGGGTCTAACAGAGTCTGACAGGGTCTAACAGGGTAGGTAGACCCTGTCAGACTCAGAAACAGGGTTTCACAGGGTCTAACAAGGTTTGACATGGTCTGACAGGGTCTAACAGGGTCTGACAGGGTCTAACAGGGTCTGACAGGGTCTAACAGAATCTGATAAGGTCTAACAGGGTCTGACAGGGTCTAACAGAGTCTTACAGGGTTTAACAGGGTCTAACAAGGTTTAACAGATCAAAGACACATCAAAGACAGATCGGTTGCTAGGTGCGTTGCTAGGCAATTCCTGAAAATTCCTGCAACTTTGACCTGCTGGTGGCACTAGACGGTTGGGGCTGAGGGCCTATAAATCGCTGTGGGTAATGAGGAGACTGGCTGGAATGTGCATGCAAAATTTCACAACTTTTTACCAGACAGTTCTAGGGGTTGCCATAGACTCCCATGGTGAAAAGAATATAAAATACACTCAACAAAA
The DNA here is from genome assembly GCA_036785185.1 of Paratrypauchen microcephalus. Taxonomy (NCBI): domain Eukaryota; kingdom Metazoa; phylum Chordata; class Actinopteri; order Gobiiformes; family Gobiidae; genus Paratrypauchen; species Paratrypauchen microcephalus. The sequence continues at coordinate 848,274 of JAVJIX010000228.1, forward strand.
ATATAAACGCAACACTTTTGTTTTTGCTCCCATTTTTCCTGAGATGGACCCAAAGATCCAAAATTCACTCCAGATACACAACACTACCATTTCTCTCAAACATTTTTAACAAATCTGTCCAAATGTGTGACAGCGAGCACCTCTGCCCCGCCGAGACAATCCACTCCAACTCACAGGTGCGCCACATCAAGATGCCGATCTGACATCATGACCAGTGCACAGGTGCACCCCAGACTGCCCACAATAAAAGGCCACCCCGAAATGTGCATTTTTTTTTTTTTTTTTTGCTTTATTGGGGGTCTGGGGACTCAGAACCAGTCAGTATCTGGTGTGACCACCATTTGCCTCATGCAGTGCAACACATCTTCTTCGCATAGAGTTTATCAGATTGTCAATTGTGGCCTGTGGAATGTTGGTCCACTCCTCTTCAAAGGCTGTTATGGATGAAGAACACAGGTGCATTTTATTGATGGCATTTTGAATGCACAGAGATACCGTGATGAGATCCTGAGGCCCATTGTTGTGCCATACATCCATGAACATCACCTCATGTTTCAGCAAGATAATGCACGGCCCCATGTTGCAAGGATCTGTACACAATTCTTGGAAGCTGAAAATGTCCCAGTTCTTGCATGGCCAGCATACTCACCGGACATGTCACCCATTGAGCATGTTTGGGATGTGCTTGACCGGCGTATACGACAGTGTGTACCAGCTCCCACTAATATCCAGCAACTTCGCACAGCCATTGAAGAGGAGTGGACCAACATTCCACAGGCCACAACTGACAATCTGATAAACTCTATGCGAAGAAGATGTGTTGCACTGCATGAGGCAAATGGTGGTCACACCAGATACTGACTGGTTCTGAGTCCCCAGACCCCCAATAAAGCAAAAAAAAAATGCACATTTCGGGGTGGCCTTTTATTGTGGGCAGTCTGGGGCACACCTGTGCACTGGTCATGATGTCGGATCGGCATCTTGATGTGGCGCACCTGTGAGGTGGGGTGGATTGTCTCGGCGGGGCAGAGGTGCTCGCTGTCACACATTTGGACAGATTTGTGAACAATGTTTGAGAGAAATGGTAGTGTTGTGTATCTGGAGTGAATTTTGGATCTTTGGGTCCATCTCATGAAAAATGGGGGCAAAAACAAAAGTGTTGCATTTATATTTTTGTTGAGTATAATAAGAATCAGGGTTGCTAGGCAACGTCGCTAGGCAACGCAGTACAAACACTATTTTTTTCTTTTAATATTATAAGATACACATTAACACACACTTCAGGTACATAATAGTACATATCCTATCACCACAATAACATTCACAAAGCACTCAGAAGACACATCGGGGGATGCGGGTACGGGAATAAACACCACTGGGCACAAGGGCCAAGAGAAACAGGGGGAATGTAGAGGACCAAAGGGATTGCCCCAGGTGAAGAAAGGGGTCTGGGGGAGAGCAAAGGTGATGCAGTGCAAACACATTTTTGTGTTTCCTCTGCCATCGGATGGCCAGTCTCTTTATCTGGGCTTTCGCCCCGTCCCACCAGTCTATCAGAGAATCATACACTTCAATTTCAGTATCGAAACGTATAACCGTATAACCTCTCCATTTTCCGAATGAAGCTGGGATCATCCAGGGGACCCATCAGACGGGCCCCGGAGTCTCGGCGCACTCAGAGGACCTCCGGAGCCTCTTAACGCTTTGTCTGACATCATCAAGGTCCGCTTCAACATCGCCACTGCAGAAGTCCATCCGCTCTCCCACCGCGCCCGCACACTATAGGGTGCCTAGCACCTACGGTGCTTGTCCCCTAATGATAATTATAATGATAAAAATAATAATAATGCATCAGTTTTATGTAGCGCTTTTTTGGACACTCAAAGATGTTTTACAGAGCATTATTCATTTACTCCCTGTGGCAGACTGACAGACGTGAGGCTGCCAATCGCGCGCACATCACTTTCATTCTAGACAATGTGTGTGAAATATCTTGCCTAAGGACACAACAATAGTTTTTGCATCTGGCGCCCCGCTGTGGCACCTGATTTTCCCAGCGGTCTCCCATCCAAGTACTAACCAGGCCCGGCCCTGCTGAGCTTCTGAGATCTGACAGGATCAGGCTTTAACAAGGTGGCATGGCGTTTATGACATTTAAAAGTGCACTATGTAACTTTTTGGTTTTTTTGGTCCATCACCTGCTTGTTTCTATGGATATGTCATTGCTCTGCCTGAAATGTTCCACTGTATGACATTAAACAGCTCTACCTTACACGTATTGAGTGGACAAGTATTGATGATTTATAGCTAAAAAAAAAATACCTAGAAAAACAGGCTTTCTGACTTTGAGTGAGGTCGACGCTCCACAGATCCGACCTGTAACTTGACTTAGTTTGGATAGAAAGGTTTAATGCCATGCTGTGAAACATTCCAGACAAAGCAATAACATCTCCACGGAGAAAAGAATTGGATGGACTTTTCCATCAGAAAAGTTACACAATGCACTTTGACACATATTGCTGAGTTTCAACATTTATGGATTTTTATTTTGAATATTCCTTTCAAAAACAGTACATTTTCTATAGAGTTGTAAAGTTGGTACAATCCGATATGGCCAATTTCCATAGGTTTAAAACGGGGCTCCAGATGGAACTCTCTACGCATCTCTCCAATATAAAACCCATCTCCAGTGAGGCGTGCAGATGATGGTTCCTTTTAATGATTTTCTTCACAATTTACAGCCCGTGATGTGCAATGTAGTGAGACAATGACCACTACTTTATATTCAACCATCCGGGTGCCTTTATGTGGCTGTCCCGGTGATTTAAGGCTCCCATTATCCAATACTAACTCATATGTGCTGGAATTCAAATTGTGAGAGTGAAAAATTACACTTGGGCTTTACAGGTAACATTGTTCATGTTCTTAAGGTGTTCAAATCATGCCAGCTTTCTTTATTTTTACATCTGGAGTTAAAGGCAGACCATGTTAACTTTTCAGCCACCTGTTAGTCTTGATGATGTTTTCACTGTGTCTGGAATATTCCACAGTATGGCATTGTAAAGCTTGCCTATTGAATCCAGAATGATATCTCAGATTTGTTTATTTTAGTGACGCATGTGAAACAAAGGAACTCACTGGTCACTCATTTTGAACCAAATTAAACATCTCTCACTTAAAGATGCACTCTAAATTAAAACTTTTCTTGTGGAGGGTCCGCCATCTGCTTGTCTCCATAAAGATGCTTTGTTTAGAATGTTCCATGGTATAGTGTCAAACAAGACACGCAGATTACACCACTAGCAATACAAGTCAGATCAGCCCCCACTCACAGAACAAAACAATCTATTTTTAAGCAATGTCATGAAAAAAGGCCAGATAGATATGTATAATGTCATTAAACATTCCAGGCAAAGCAAGCAATATTTCCATAGAGCCAAGCAGGTGGCGGACCTCCCACTAGAAAAATTGTGCAATGCACCTTTAAGATTAACAGAGTTTAGTACTTTGTTCATTGAGTCTGCAGAAATCTGTTCTATTTTTCAGTCCCCTGTGGTATTTTTTTTGTTTTTCCTCGTAACAGCTTTGATACGGACAGACCATGCATGTCCCTTATTGGCTAATTTACCTGTCAGTCATGTCCATCTAAACTCTTTTTAAAGTATTGTTCTTTATATATTTTGAATCTTAGGAAATTGTGTTTTAACTGCTCAAAAATATCTTGAAAAACACACATTTTTACTATGAGTAGAGTTGCGTCTCCACAGATATGATCTGTACAGTATGACTAGGTAGTAGGGGTGGGTATTGGCAAAGAAGTCACGATTCAATTCGAATCATGATTCATATGCCACGATGCGATACTATCACGATGCATCACGATACTTGAATTGTTCCGATGCATTGCAATATATTCGACATACTTCAGTGAAAATGTACACACAAAAAAAAGGATAACTTAAATATCAGTAGCTGTGTATCTGGGTAGTGTCTTCAATTGATACATAACTCACATAACAAAAACAAATAAACCAAACCAATAACAAAAAAAGTGCATAGGATTTTTTCTAAAACAAAAAATGATGTTCAAACATTTGCCATTTTGGAGGTAGCTACCATCATAACAAACAATACCCTTTCACAAAGAAAAAAGTGCATAGGATTTATAAAAAAAAAAATACATAAATTAATTATTAGTTTATTCATTCATATTAAATTTTAAATTATTAAATATTAAATTATGAATTAATAATAATCGATTTTTTGCATCAAGAATCGATGCAGTATATTGTGAAAGTTAGTAGTTTTGCACACCCCTACTAGGTAGTGCTACACCTTGTTTCCATGGAGATTATTATATTAAGTGTGTGTAAGTTAAAATTGAAAAGGTAAACTATGTTTTCTGGTTTCAAACAAAGAAATACTATCTCCATTGTCACGTTTAATGAGATGGACGACCCAAAATGCAGGACTGCTGTTAAAGGTACACTCTGTAGGATGGTGGCGCATTGGTGGATGGTGGGTATTGCAATTCCGGTTCTAGCTACGGCAGACCTCGAGGGTCATAAACAGCAGTAATAAGTAGCAGAATCCCCCAGGAACCAGTAGGTGGCGGTATGCGCAAGCAGCGCGTAACCCGCCATTATACCGAAAGTGAAAGTGTGTGAAATCCACGGGTCAGTTCCGACAGCTATAAAGAAAACGGCGAAGGCGGAGCCCAAAATACAGTATGTCCTTCTGCGGCTCTCGTAATTAAAATGGCTGCCGCTACATGGGGAAGATCCCCCTTTTATGCAGGTGAAATCGACTATATCTAAGTCCAACAGAATACTTTGATTTCATGATGGAAGTGAAAAGGCTTGGAAAACACTATATTTTTGAATGGGTATCTTCAATTTCTGTAATTAACAGGTAAAAATCTTACACAGTGTACCTTTAAGGTTCTTTAATAACTAAGAATGACCAAAATTAAATTTAAAAAAAAGAGCCTGTTTATACGAGAACGCTTACGGGTAAAAACGATTAAATATTTTATCGGAAGTGCCTTTCGTTTAGACGGTGACAGCGTTTTGGGGGCTTAAAAACGCAAAAAACTGAAACCGCCTTCCAAAGTGGAAAACTTGAATACACTGCGCCGTAGCGTTTTTGTCTACACTGCCCAAAACGCAAAACTCTGGTAAAATCTGATGACGTCGCATACGTGTTTACGTCACCATTTCTGAATATTTATATTTAAGAAGTAAATTAAGTAAAGTACGTTAAATAAATTAAATTAACTTAAAAAGGTAAGTAAATTAAATTAGGTAAATCAATTAAGGAAGATTCTACGCATGCACATGGACATAGTGATAATGTATCACAGCACCACCTAGCCGCCTGGCATGCATACCCAATCGAACTCCACACACTTTTGCATCACCGTATGCACGTAGATTTCCTCCCGAAAACGCTATATACAAAATATGCAACAACAATAAGAAAACACAAACCATGACATCCATGTAGACAACCAACTGGCCAACCAGCTTCCCCAGCAGAAAAAGTTCTCCTTTAAGGTCTTCATTTATACAATAGTTTTAAGGTGTTATTGTATTTCTTCTCATCGCATAACTTTGTATCATTCATTATAGCTAACTGCTCTTCTTATTGCTTCCATTAATCCCTTCATATGGGCGTCCCACTCTTTCTCTCCTCTGCTTATGCTAAACAGATTAAAGGAGCTGGGCCTGCAGTGAGAGCAGAGGAGTGGAGATAGTGAGGAATAGGCGAGCTGTCAATCAAACACCACAACAAACGCACCCCCCACTCCCTCCCTTTGAGCGGGATTATGTCAAAAAAAGTGTTTCTACTTTGCAGAGGTAGCACTCACCGTGTTGATTTTCACATGCAAACAAAATTGGACTTTAGGCTCTTTTATGAGATTCTGATTTTTTTTGAATTGGTTCGTTTGAAAAAGCCGTTCAAAAGTCTGGCTCTTTGTGTATTTATTTATATAAAAGAAGCAAATGTGAGAATTAATTTTATCTACAAACTAATCAAAGGGAAATGACCATGACTAAGATCTGTTTAGAATGGGAGTGTGTTTACCTCCTGAAATGATGCATAATAAATAAAGATAGATAGATAGATAGATAGATAGATACTGTATTATCCTGAAGGAAATTTATTATGATTATTATGATTATGATTATTATGATTATGATTATGATTATGATGATTATTATTATTATTTAAAATGTTACACTACAGTAATGATAATTCAAACCTAACTGTTATTCATTTGTGTTGCCTGCTCTGCTTCGGTGTTGATTCTTGAGTTGGTTAAAAAATTGAGATTTGGTTTGTTTAAAAAATGTGATTCGATTCCAACCGTTCACATGTTACACCATTTCCTGATTATGTTATAATGTTGTTTCCTTATCACAAGCATACCTGGAATTTGTTTTTTTGTTTTTATTCACACATGTTTCACACGCAAATCCTGCATATTTAGGCTGTGTTCTTTTCTCAAACAGAAAATTCTCTGTTCCACCTTGTGAGATCATGTGGAGATCATACAGGAAATGCTCCACTGTGTTTTTAAACTCCATACACCATCACTAGAATCATATGGATGAGTTCAGCTCTGGAATTGCTGACACAATTAAAAATGTCGCATCACTACTAAACAACCAAACTCATATCGTCTTTGCCCCAAAACTTGTCAGACTACACCTGTTCTATTCTATATGCATGTGGCAGATACTCACACCACATCACCAAAAACACTCTGCAGAGACTGTACTTCCTTAAAGGTGCACTTTTCGGTTGGGGGTCCATCACCTTCTTGTTTCTATATGTCACTGCTCTGCTTCAAATGTTCCACCCTATGAAAATAAACAGCTCTACCTTACATTTATTCAATTTTAAGTGGTTTTATAGCTCAAAAATCCCTCGAAAAAACAAGCATTCTGACCTTGAATGGGGTTGCCTTACCACAGATCTTTTTTTCTTTTTTTTTTTGTCTCATAAATGTATTTTCAGCAGTTGTAATTATTATAACAGTTTAGCATGGTTTACAATTATGACGCTTATGTTCTACGTTACTTTTAGTGAACTGTTGTTGTGGTTTTAATTGTAGTGATGTCTGTTTAGCCGACGTTATCGTTTTCATCTAACTTTCATGTATAAACAAGCTCATTTTTTTGTCGATCTGAGGTGCCAGATAATCCTTGACATAAAATGTATAAACGCAGGGGTCGGCAACCCGCGGCTCCGGAGCCGCATGCGGCTCTTTGATCCCTCTGATGCGGCTCAGCGAAACAGCAAGGAACCACTGTATTTAATTAAAATGTATTTTATTTTAGTTTGTTCATTTTCAAAATGTAATTCTATGGCACAAAGGTAAAAAAAAAAAAAAAAGTTATATGCAGTGTTATTTCATTTTAAATTTCAAAAGGGTTTTGTGGCTCCCAGTGTTTTTCTTTACTGTGGGAAACAGGTCCAAATGGCTCTTTGAGTGGTAAAGGTTGCCGACCCCTGGGCAAGGGATGACGCAAACGGTAATCGAGTGGTGTCCCATTTCTTAGGGGAACATTCGTACCTCTCAGCTCGGTATCGAGGGGCAAGACAAAGACGCAAATAAAGGGGTAGGAAAGGGGTAAGACTGAGTAATGGGACGCAGCCTAAGTCTAGTCTATACCATACTCTCAAACATTTCAGACAAAGCAATAACATCTCCATGGAGAAAAGCATTTGACAGACTCTCCATCAGAAAAGTTACACAATGCACCTTGCGTCCTTCCAATTGGACAAAACTATATTGAAAGTTTTCTCCAGCTCCTTTGTAGAGAGTGTCTTTTGGATGTCTGGATTATGTGCTGGTACAGGGGAGCAGCTGAGGTCAAATAGTTCAAAATGTAACAAAACAACGTCAGCCTGAGCAGTATGCAGGATTTGTCTGGAACCAAAGCTAAAACTCAAACAATATGAATTGACCCCAAACTATTCTGGGAGTCTGAGCTGCTTCTCTCAGGTCAGAGGTCCAGACGTCCAGCCTTCAGTAAGAAAAGGACTAGACAGGCGTTTGTAGCACATAATGGCCAGCTATACAGTGTAAACTTAACAATTTGATCTAAAGTAAACATCTAATTCTGCTCAGGACAGCCTTTTTAATGGGCCCATATTACACTATTTTTTAAATCCATGTTATAATCTTGTTTCCTCCCTTTGTTAAAAAAAGGGAAATGAGCGCTTTAGTGGGTGAGTTAAGAATCAGGTCAGGGGCTCATCAGGATCACAGTGGAAAACATCACTTACAAACAGCAAAGAAATACAAATCTAGGGCACACTGACCGCAATAAAAGGTCCTTTAATGCAAAACGTCCTTTAATGTAAAAAGTCCTTGTACAGTTTGGGGTTCTTTTTTATGCTGTCATGTGGTCTATTTAAAAGTACTTTCATTCTTGCATGCCCTTTGAAGAAGAAGGCTATTCCCGTTTTTTATATTAAAGAACTTTTTAGTGGCTCTGAGTTTTTTTTTCTTATCATACTTGGAGTTGTGTTTTGTTTCATTCACACGTTTAACACACAAAGATTTCAGACATGCTCAAAACTGCTCTCCTATAACCATATTTCCCTATTGATTACATCGTACTTTGCCATAAAATATCCAAAAGGCAAATTCACAAATAATATCTGAAGAACTCATCGTACAGCTCTGGAAAAAATAAGAGACCACTGCATTTTTTTTCTTAAATCAGCATCTCTTCATGTATTACAGCCATTCCAGTCCAGCGTCTGTTGAATTCCAACACAAACACAAAGCTGAGCTACTTCAGTTCCACCAGGAGTGGAATAAAGTCACCCAAGAACAATGTGAAAGACTTGTGGAGAGCATGCCAAGACGCATGAAAGCTGTGATTAAAAATAAGGCTTATTGCACCAAATATTGATTTCTGTGTAAACATTAGTATTATGTTGTTTTAAAATGAGTTTGATCTTGTTTCTTTGCATTATTTGAGGTCTTAAGACATGTATCTTTTTTGTTATTTTGACCATTTGTCATTTAAACGATCAGATCTTTATATCTTTATTTGGAATTTGGGGGAAATGTTGTCAGTAGTTTATAGACTCAAACAAAAATCTTCCTTTTGCCCAAACAGATACCTATAAGTAGTAAAATAAAAAAAAACTGATCATTTTGCAGTGGTCTCTTATTTTTTTCCAGAGCTGTATAACCTGCATAATTTGCATTTTCGCAACATTCACTTTAGCTGCCCCCATCTGCATTACTATTTCATATTATTGGACTATAGATTTCACCTGAAACTGAGCAATAGAAAACTCCCGTACACCTTCACACCAATGTAATTCCATGTCTTATTCCTTTTTGTTATGTTTATTTCTTTACAGTTGCAAATCAGGCAGCTCGGAGCGTGTATTTCGCTCGGCGGTATTATGAATGGTGTTTGTAAACAGGTGTAGAATAATTCGGTGTAAGCGCAGGAGAAAAAGCCCTTCTGAATGAGCCTGATCCCACTTACATTCAAGCAGATGTGGGAGAGTCGTTCTCAGCAGGTGGTGGAAACAGCAGGAGATAGCCGACAATCCACCTTTATACAATCACCGCCTAAAACAGCCTACTCCATATTGTTTAATGTGTGGATCAAAAGCAACGCACAGTCCACTGGAGGTGTAAACATGCATATGCGCTATGGGAAATCTCCCCTGAAAAGAACTCAATTTGAATAATAGGTGCTCGAATATGACAGATTTTTAAATTGACTTCATGTTACGCTGTTTTCTGCTCTTGTACCTATGTAATAATGTTTCCTCAACACAAACATACACGTTTAACGCACAAATCCTGCATGTTTAGGCGGAGTTCTTCTCTCAAACTGAAAACACATGTGGTAATACAGGAAGTGCTACACTGAGTTTTTAAACTTCTTACACCTTCACTAGAATCATTTTGATTGCTACATTTGCTACATTTGATTGCTTCATTGCTACTGAAATGGAGGTAAAAGGTAGCTGTTGACTTGAAAATAACCACTTCATGGCATCACAAAGTGGAACAGAGCATTTTGAGCTTTGGAGATGTAGACTCAAACATGTGTGCATGAAACAAACCCCCTAAACTCCACCTGGAACCACAAATAGAGCTGCTAAACTTTGCAGTACCTGGAGGACTAAAGGAGATAATGAAGGGGGGGAAATTTGCAACTTGAAACCCTTCCCTTTCAGACAGATATCTGTCATCCGAAACACCTGGCTATAATCAGGGCAGTCATATGTGATGTTACCAACTACTGGGAATTGCAGGAACAGGAACAATAGATAATGCTAGTCCAATGAGGTTTATTTGGTCTTCCAATGTTATTAGGTTATTTTTTTCAGACCTAGAGTTTGTTTTCATACCTGACAGTTTGCCGTTCACCTGCTCACTGTTCAGCGGTCTTCCTCAGAGTGGTCATATGATGTTGCTGTGACGTGTCCGGTCACACGGAAACTGTCAGGTAGGAAAACAAACTCTTGGTGTGGAAAAAGCTAATAACATAAAAATCAATGTTCCACAAACTGTTTCACAAAGGGCCGGTGTAGCTGCAGGTTTTCTTTCCAACCAAGCAGCAGCACACCAGACTTTACTCATTTAATCAACTGATCTCAGTCTTCAGACAGTTGAAGGTGTGCTGCTGCTTGGTTGGAAAGAAAACCTGCAGCTACACCAGCCCTTTGTGGAACAGTTTGTGGAACACTGAAGTAGATAATGCCGAGAAGTGGGCAGGGGAATGTTTTCCTGCCCACCCAATTGGTCAACTGTATTTGATGTAATTTCATCCTGCCTATCACGTTTTCTTGTTTGCTCTGCCAAAATTCCACGACGTCTGATTTGCCAAGCCGCTTATCCGAGCACAAAGCGCCCAGCAGCAGCGGCAGAGCGAAGCACGTGATCCGAGGATAGAGCCTCATTTTGCCACTAGTAGTCCGCTCTGCGCCTCACTGTCTGCATGAATATGCGCGCTGCATAGTTCTCCTCCACAATCCCACAGTATTCTACATTATTCCACAGTATTCCACAGTGTTCTACAGTATTCCTCATTATTCCACAGTATTCCACAGTATTCTACATTATTCCTCAGTATTCCACAGTATTCCTCAGTATTCCTCTTTATTCCTCTTTTTTCCTCTTTTTTCCTCTTTTCCCTCGCGCTGCTTTAGCCCCACAGATCCATTGCGACCCTGGGGTCCGTCCTCACGTGCAGCCGTGGAGCAGGCTCCACAGGCGGGTAGCACAGTGGAAGCAGCCCGCTGTCCCGTGTGCTCCAGTTCTCGGTGTGTGTGCGTGTGTGTGAGTGTGTGAGGGGCTGCTGAGGACACGCACTTATTCTGTCTCATTCTCTGGAGTCTGAATCATCTCCACAAGTCACATCCTCAAATGTTTTCCCTGATCAGTTCATTTTTTATCATTTTATTTTTATTTCATCATCACTCCAAGGTCCTGGTTATTTTGTATTTGTAATTTTACTGATGTCATATAGAATGCTGGGCATAGTAATTGATTAGTAGTAATAGCCTGGCCAAACTTTTGATAGGTTAATACTCTGCTAGACATACATTAGAACAGCTTCTTAACCATAGGGCCATGGCCCAAACTTGGGCCATAAGTACCATCTTGAGGGCCGGAAAAAACTTTCTGTTTTGTACTAGTGGGCTGCGAGGGCCGTGGGACTGTGTAGGATATCAAGTGAAGAGATAGGCTATGGTCAATCTAAAATGCATTAGAATGCTGGAAATTGCATCTAAGAAATCTAAGTTTTTCTGGGGGAGGACCCCCACGGGGGTGTGTGGGGGCTAAGCCCCATATGATCACAACCTCCCACTCCACCTCTGATACACTGTTAATACTTAATGGGCCCCAAGCCACTCTGCACTGGGAAAACTGGGCCTCAACGTCAAAAAGGTTAAGAACCCCTGCATTAGAAGAAAAATGTTCCACATGAAACCCCACACTATGCGCCACCAAAATTTTGAAATGCCCCCCCAATCTGTGCAGTCTAGATCCGGGCCTGGATAATGCTATTATAACACAGTATACACCGTTTAGTAGTGAAGAAAACTGGATTTAGTCCCACTTTAAAATAAGACCTAATTGTATTGTATGAACATTCCAGACAATGCAATTCCTCTGTGTGAGCATGTAGCAAAACCCTCCACCAGAAAAGGTACACAGTGCCTCTTTAAAAAAAAAAAAAAAACAACTATGATGTTTATATTTTGAAGAGAGGCAAATGAGTCCAGTTTCAAACATTATATTATATTATATAATATTATATTATATAATATTATATATATATATATATATATATATATATATATATATATATATATATATATATATATATATATATATATATATATATAGTGAGTGTGGGAACCACTGTCCAGGATGAAACATCCAAAATCCATAAGTACATCAAGGAAAAGGCCCCAACAGATGATGTGCTCAAGGAATGCCTCAGACAGCGGAGTGCAGAGGAAGAGGTGCTGGAGGGACCATCATGGCAGGACAAACCCCTACATAGGGCGTACCACCGAAACATAACTGAAGTGGCTGATATCAAGAAATCCTACCAATGGCTGGAGAGGGCTGGTCTGAAGGACAGCACAGAGGCCCTCATCCTGGCTGCACAGCAGCAGGCCCAGATCTACCACACCAGACAAGACCCAAGGTGTAGGCTGTGCAAAGAGGCTCCTGAGACAGTCCAGCACATAACTGCAGGGTGTAAGATGCTGGCAGGGAAAGCATACATGGAGCGACACAACCAAGTGGCTGGCAGAGTACGGGCTGGAGACCCCAAGGTCAAGGTGGGAAACCCCTCCGAAGGTTGCGGAGAATGACCGAGCCAAGATCCTGTGGGACTTCCAGATACAGACTGACAGAATGGTGATGGCGAACCAACCAGACATAGTGGTGGTGGATAAGCAACAGAACAGAGCCGTGGTGGTGGACATTGCAATACCAAGTGATGGTAACATCAGGAAAAAGGAACTCGAGAAACTAGAGAAATACCAGGGGCTCAAGGAAGAGCTGGAGAAGGCCTGGAAGATGAAGGCATCAGTGGTGATCGGAGCACTCGGGGCTGTAACCCCCAAACTGGAGGAGTGGCTACAACAGATCCCAGGAAAAAACATCAGACATCTCAGTCCAGAAAAGTGCAGTACTAGGAACAGCAAAGATACTGCGCAGAACTCTCAAGCTCCCAGGCCTCTGGTAGAGGACCCGAGCTGGATGAGAGTGAGAGACCAACCACCGTGGAAGGTGAGGAGCACATTTTTTTTTATTTTATATATATATTATATGGCTGCACTGTCCATGTTGTCACCTGAAGATTAGGAATCATTTTAAACACAATTCACTGTTATAGCACCAATTACACTCTGCTCTGCCCTGTACCTTCTCCATATATACATACATATACACACATACATGCATATATACTTACATACAAACGTATGCATTTATTCAGTGTGTCCAGTCCTCTTATTCCCACTGAATTCATTTGTGTGTAAATTTCTCTTGTGCGTCATGGTCACACGACTGTCGAACCCGAGCTGAGAAGCAGACCTGTGCTTAATCGGACTGTTGTTCTAAAAGTATGGAACAAACCAAGTGTGAAATGAGCTCCATAGACTTTAATGGGGTCTGTCTGAAAAATGGACTCAGGCATTGAAAGGTGAGAGAGGTCAGACAGCAGCGTGTACAGGAGAAATACTGCACTGTAAAAGTAGACCTGGAGCTTTTGGAGTTTGTAGTGTTAGCCGTTATTCACAGTGCAATAGTCTTTTGGATTTGGACATTTTAGAATTCTTATAATTAACATTGAGCTGAAGGACAGGTGGAATTAGCTTAATTGGGTAATTCATTTTTTTTTCATCATTAAAGGTGCTGTACCTTGTTTTTACAGTCTTTAAAAAGTGAAAAAAGCACCATGTTTGGATTATTCCTCACTTTACTAATCAATTTCTTGCATCAATGATTCACCAAGACGAGTTCATAATAACCCGACTGTTACATTCAGTTCAGAGAAAAGCACAGACATCTTCCCTATCCACAAATGCACAAAGCTATTACCTTCTTTTTCACAAACAAAATAGTCTGTATTGATGCTAAAATGGTCTGAAGTATGTCTGTCGGCATCGCCATGTTTGTTTTGGTTTGTTGGGACACTTCACCTTTGCCTTCCACACAAACAAGATGGAGTTTATGAATTCACAAATATTGTGAGAATCCATCTTGCAGTACAGGTTTAAGTTATAAGCCCTTTTGACAACTTTCAGTGGCCAGAGAGTGGCTGTAATGCTAACAACAACTAGCATGCAACAGCGCAGAAGTGTTACTTGGTTTGTGTAGGATGAAAATGCTTCATTATTATATTCAGTATGTTTGTTCCCTTAAAGCTACAATGTGTAACTTAACCTAAAACCTTAAACCGTCCATTACACCTGATTCATTTTTTTTAGTCCACCTGGTTCAAACGTCTTACATCTCTCAAAACCCTGATTTCCTCTACTCTTCACTGGACAGTCCAATCTGAGACCCACCACACTGATCCTCCTTTCCACTCCACTCTCTCGCTTTTTTAATCTGACTTTTACTTTCAGCCCGGCGGAAATTTGAGCCGTCCACAAACAGCAGGGGTCAACCGGGGTCAGCTCACGAGAGGGCCAGCCATGAATCCGTTTGGCATTTTCCTCTTTTCCATAGTCTTATTGAAGCGCAGAGGCCATGGACGCTCTGTGCTGGAGCATGCTGATGAGGGAGGCTGCGGCGTCCGTCAGATTACCCCAAAACAGGACGTGATTCTGAGGTCAGAGCGGAGTGTGACCTCGATTTTCATAGAGCGAACAGCACACCAAACATCTTCACTGACAGATCATTATGGATTTAAACGAGCACTAACTTCTGTGATGGAGGGTCCGCCACGTTCCTTGTTAAAGAGGGGGTATTTGGGGCTTTCATTGCCAACACATAATATACAGATCACCATGTTACCTTATCTTGCTCGCTGCACTAAGGCTAGCTTAAAGCTCAAAAGCTCAGTTTTTTGCAACGTCGTTCACATTTACAATTAAATGCGACTTGTATGTGATCTCCAGTGTGAACTTTAAACGCCCCAACAGTGTCCCGCATGTGCCTTGGAGGACACGACGGGGTCACATGCAGCGAGCGTGCTCAGTGTTTACGGAAGTCGCCTAAACATGGACACTAGCATTGAGCGCCTGGAGATTTGAAAGTTGCTGTTGTACCAGAGCCAGAACATGTACAGCTTATTTGTTTTAAGGAAGGGATTGAAAAGGAGAAGAACAAGGTTTTTGGCCTTGGCGTTTTGTGGGGCAGTGGCAGCAACATCCACAGAAAGGAACGTGTTGGTGCTGAGAGTGGTGGGATTGCTGTGTGGTTCACCACTTCACTGACACAGAGTTCATACACAATTTTTATTTGAAGAACGTTTGTGTACATTTGTGAGCGCCACTCTCGCTTGTTGATGACGTGTAGGTTGGATGAACGTGACCTGGCCGTTCAGACTGAAGTCGCATGTCAAAAGATCGGATATGTATCGGTTTTAGGACCACATATCCAAGTGGCCTGGGTCGCATTTGAAAAAATCGAATCTGTCATTCAAACTGTCATTAAAAGATCAGATACAGGTCGCATAAGGGCGAAAAAATCGGATTTGGGTCACTTTAAGCTGCAGTCTGAACGTAGCCTAAGTCACTCCCCCTTCAGAGCGCTAACACAACACAATCAGCTTGTTCCCGCTAATGAAACTACTACACATCTCATCAGGTTTGTGAAGTTATAGTGTATTGTTTTGTATCTTGCTTTTGCATATTTATAGAAAATTGTTGTGTTCTAATAGTACCTAAGAGAGATCACAAGATTACTCAAACATGCATAGATGACATTTAAAACGTGTTCAGACATGTTTTGATGAGGGAACAACATTATAACATGGTAGAAACACCAAAAAGTCGATTTTGAATCTTAATATCTTAATGTTTTGCTTAGAATGTGTCAAAGTATTGCATTAAATTTCTCTACTTTGTTTATTGCTCCAAAATGCCTTGAAAGCATGGATTTTTACTGTGAACGAGACACCGCTCCACAGATCTGACATGTAACTTGGCCTGGTGTTATCCGTGTGTTACTTTGTTTAAATCATTCCAGGCAAAGCAGCAACATCTCCATGGAAACAAGCAGGCAGAAAAGTTACATTTTGCATCTTTAAATTGTAAAATGTTGGTTCTTATGATTGGAGGAGCTGTCCATGGTGCTGCTAAGAAATGTCAACAAATAGAACAGTTTCATAGACATTAGCTGCTTTGGCTCAGTCGTAAGCATTCACCCACTAACCCGAAGTTCACACTATGTACCCTTGAGCAAGACACTTAACCTGCTTTGTCTGTGTATGAATGTAGCATGTGACTATAGGTGAAAGATTTAGATTTAGACTTAGACAAACTTTATTGATCCACAAGGGAAATTATTTGGGTACTCACTCATCAAATATAATAATATAACAGAGAGTAACAAAAAATAGATCAAATAGCGAAAAAGATAGTAAGAGACCGGTGTCAAATGAGACATAATTATAAAAATAAAAATAATAAGTGTATATGTAGTTGTATGTATGTATAAGACGGTAGTTGGAGGAGCCACAGCCATAGACAAAGGTGGGTAGAGTAGCCAAAGATTGTATTGTACTATTACTATTAATGGTCTAAGAAATTACTGAAAGTTAGAAAGTATTTGCGAAAACTACTTCTCAAGTATGAGTAACTTCAAGAGTAAATATTGGGACGTGGCATCTACAGCTCTGGAAAGAAAATAAGAGACCACTGCAATTTTCTGATTTTACTACTTACAGGTATGTGTTTGGGCAAAAGGAACATTTTTGTTTGAGTCTATAAAAAAACTCACATTTCCTCCAAATTCCAAATACAAATATCATTTAGACCAGGGGTGCTCAACCTTTTTTTTTTTACCGAGATCTACTTTTGAGTTTGATGGTGTGCTGAGATCTACCAAGAGGGGGGTCTAGAATGACCTGTTAGACATGGCAAATATGGAGTGAGATTCAATCCAATCTCACTCTGCCCCTGAATTATTCAAACAGGAAGTTGGAACAGAGTAACACTGTAACATAAATTTAGATGGTAGGTAGGATGTTTTAAAAAGTTTAACCTGCTCTGTGATACACGCTGTTGCGAACAAGCTGTGAGCGCTGGGGGCGCGTGTGGTGACATTCCACGTGGTGTCCGCGGCTCCAGACGAGCGCACAGGCTGCAGTGTGACGCCCCGCGCAGTCCCACACACCGGTAAAAGTTTATTGCTGACGGCAACGGCCATAATGAAATATAATCACACTCATCTCGAGACCAAGACCGGTGTCGAGTACTACGACACTGCAATCTACCCACACCACCTTGGTAAACAACTGGTAGATCGCAATTGACGTGTTGGGCACCCCTTGTTTAGAGCATTTTTTTGCAGGAAATGACAAATGGTCAAAATAACAAAAAAAGATACACATTTTCAGACCTCAAACAATGCAAAGAAACAAGATCAAATTCATGGTAAAACAACATAATACTAATGTTTACATTTAAGAAAAATCAATCAATATCAATATTTGGTGCAATAAGCCTTATTTTTAATCACAGCTTTCATGTGTCTTGGCATGCTCTCCACAAGTCTTTCACATTATTCCACTCCTGGTGCAAGAACTGAAGTAGCTCAGCTTTGTGTTTGTGTTGAAATTCAACAGATGCTGGAATGGAATGGCTGTAATACATGTAGAGATGCTGATTTCAGGAAAAAAAATGCAGTGGTCTCTTATTTTTTTTTCCAGAGCTGTAATTTATAATTTGAAGTTTGAATGTAATTTTAAGGATAAAACATGAATTAAAGACTGGTATTTTCAAAGGAAAGACACAAAAATGAGAAAATATATATATATATCTGAAGGACACAATTGTTCAAAATCAAATCATTTCATATTGTCAACACTTTTGTCACTTGTAGACTTGGTGGGAATACTAACCAAAACGTATACTCAAAAAAGAGTACTGTTATTTCAATAAACTATGACGCAAATAGGAGTAAAGGTTTGCTGTTAGAAAAGTACTCTGAAAAGTTTTTTTTTAAGTGATTAAAAGAGTGAATACACACAACCAGTCAAAAGTTTGGACTCACCTCATCAATCTTTATGTTCTGTACTTTCTACATTTGACAAAACTACAGAAGAACTATGCAGAGTGAGAGTCTACAATTCGAATAATCGTGGAAATAAAGAAGAAAAAATAGTGAAAAAGTGTGTCCAAACTTTTTACTAGTAGTGTAACTGTGTACTAAGCACCTCTGGACACGGATTTTCAGCCTGGTTCCTGTCAGTTTGCCTCAGGGCAGCTGTGGCTATAGATGTAACTTATCACAGTGGAGCATGACTGAAGAGTGAATGAATAATGCATGAAGTGTATTTGCATCTCTATGAAGTGCACTGGTGGTGTTTGACTGGAGGCTTGGTTCTAAACTGGTTATTGCTTATTAAGGTCATGTAAAATTGAACATTGTTGACATTTTACAAATACATTAGAAAGTCTGAAATGTGTTGACTTTAAGCTTTTGGTTGTATAATAGGCTGTGTTCATGTGCTGTAATTTGAAGATGTAATTATTCCAGATGGAGAGCAGGGTTTATGCTGTTTTTGAAAGAAATATCCAAGCTTATGATCCACAAAGTTATCATTACGTCTTAAAGGGCTCATATTACTTTATTATGATGTTATAATATTGTTTCCTCATCACAAACATTCCTGGAGTTTTGTTTTGTTTCATTCGCACATTCACGCCTACAGTTAGTCCAGAACTCCGCGGCACGACTTTTAATAGGAACCAAAAAACGTGAGCACATCACCCCAATTCTTGCGTCTTTGCACTGGCTTCCTGTTCATTTTAGAATTGATTTTAAAATTTTATTGTTTGTTTTTAAAGCTTTGAATGGACTGGCCCCGGATTACATCTTGGACCTCATCCAAATTTACACTCCGGCGCGCGCTCTGAGGTCTGAGGGCCAGCTCCAGCTGGTGGTGCCTAAGACCAGACTTAAATCCAGAGGGGACAGAGCTTTTTCTGTGGTTGGTCCTAAGCTATGGAACGCCCTGCCCCCCCCCCACGTCCGAGCAGCTCCCTCAGTGGAGTGTTTTAAGTCTCGTCTTAAAGGGACAGTGTGTAAGATTTTTACCCGTTAATTACTGAAATTGAAGATACCCATTCAAAAATACATTGTTTTCCAGGCCTTTTCACTTCCATCATGAAATCAAAGTATTCTTTTGGACTTAGATATAGTCACATAAAAGGGGGATCTTCCCCATATAGAGGCAGCCATTTTGAATACGAGAGCCGCAGAAGGACATTTGGGCTCATCCTTCGCCTAGGCTCCTGCTAACAGCTGCTCGGCTGCGCTGCCTGAGGGAGCGGAGGAGCGAAGGAGAGAAGGAGAGAAAGGGACGGGGAGGGGGGAGGGGGGAGCCTCGTGGTTTTGGGTAAACAAGACAAGCTGCTGTATCACACATCGTAATGGATCTAACACGTGTTTTGGACTAAATTGTTTTACTGGATTTTATTCGCTGGATCCTTACGGACAGATTGAGGCCAAGTTTATGGTGAAATACAGAGTTTGACCTGTGCAGAGCCTTCAAAGGTAAGCTAAGTAACAAACCTCGTTTTGTGCTTTTCTGTATAAAAGCCCTATGTGCTCGGGGAGTGATTGTTGTGCAGGGAAATGAATTGCATAGTCAAAAAGAGGAGACTGTAAGGTTTCATTTGATGTGTAGAGTGTCATGGTACACGATCAGGAATGTGTGTTTTCATGCGAAAAGAAAAAAAAAATGTGACCACGGGACCGCGGGACCGTAGTTGTCGGCGAGAGTTCGCACAGCGCCGGGTGCGCGCGGGTACGCGAGCTGTCTGCGTTACGGCGCGCCCGGGTGACCCTCGAGGTCTGCCGTAGCCAAAAATGGAAGTGGAATAGCTACCATCCACCTATGCGCCACGAATCCTACACACTGTACCTTTAAGACCCACTTTCATTCTCTGGCTTTTAAAACCGCGTGAGTTGTGTGGTCCTCTGTTGTCTTTTATTGTATTTTAGGGTTTTTTCTTATTTTATTGTTCTTAGAGTATTCATTTATTTATTTTTTAGCGTTTTTATTTTTATTTATTTATTTATTATTTTATTTTTTATTTATTCTATATTGTTGGTATATTTATTTGTATGCACACTTGTTTCTGTGATTATTTGTTTATTTTAAATGATGTTTCTGTGCAGCACTGTGGAAACACTTTTAGTTTATGAAATGTGCTATATAAATAAAGTGGATTGGATTGGATTGTTTCTTTGCATTGTTTGAGGTCTGAAAACATGTATCTTTTTTTTTTTGTTATTTTGACCATTTGTCATTTTCTGCAAATAAATGCTCTAAACGATAATATTTGATTTGGAATTTGGGGGGAATGTTGTCAGTAGTTTATAGACTCAAACAAAAATGTTCCTTTTGCTCAAACACATACCTATAAGTAGTAAAATTTTACAGTAGCCTCTTATTTTTCTCCAGAGCTGTATATTGAGTATATGTATAAGAGACCGTCTGCATCCAATTCAGAAATATTTTATTGATCTTTTTTTCTACGACTACTACATCTACTGCTAATTACAAACTCACTTTATAATTGACTTTCTGAGTTAAACAGGTTTCAAAGCGTAGAAGGTGGTTGTTTTATAGCCTTGGGTTTTCAAATCAAAGATTAGACTTTTCCCGGCGAAATGAAAATGGCTAAAAGAGTCGGATTTGAATATGAAACAGCTCGGAACACATCAGAATTTTGGGAAAAACACCAAATTGGTTTTGCTGTCTCCTGCTTGGATCAATTGGCTTTTGAGACTGGAGCGGATAAAAAGGCAAAAGTGCGTTTGGTTTTGGTGACGGCTCTTGATCTGAATGAAATTATAGTGGCTTAGAGAATATTATTTCAAATGATATGCACATTTTAGCAGGATCAAATATCGGTAAGTTCAGGATTTTTTTAAAGTAAAGTAGCGCATTAGCATTTTTGTCTTTGATATTTAATTGAATTGATAGATTGATAGATGTTTATTGAGGAAATCAGCTAATTTCGTAATCAAATCATTGTTATCTGGACTTGGGCTGGGTCTTGTTTAGAAGTTGCAGATACGATACAAATCTCAATACTATGGACCTTCGATTCGATACAATTCAGTACGATATATTTCAAATACTAAAAGTGTTTGTTAAACCATTTCTTGTGCAAATTTATTATGAAATACATCAATTTTAGTGATCAAAACAGTGAAAAATGAAATGACATGAGAAAAAATAACTGAAATAATAAACAGAACTTGTTACTAGTTAACTTTTCTGTCTTCATGGAGACCAAACCAGACAAAGTTACAAGTCAGATCCGTGGAGAGGCGACCCCACTCGCAGTCACAGTCACAGAATGCCTGTTTTCCTGGGTATTGAGGTATAAAACCACCTGGAATTGAATGAATGTAAGGTAGATCTGTTTAATGTCATATTGAGGAACATTTGAGAGCAATGTGCAATGACATCTCCATAGAAACAAGCCCCCACCCAAAAAGTTAGTGATACAAAAGTAATACAAAAGTTAGTGCACCTTTAAAGGAAGTGTACTTGTGTCCCCAGATATGAGGTACATACCTGTTTAAAGTCAAATATAACCTTTACAGATACTAAAAATTGTAATCCTGATTTATTCTGAATTACATAAACATTTTACATGACATAGTTTTGATAGTTTTGGGTCTCAAGACCAGATCCAATCAAGATCCAATAAGAAAGCAGTATGAGGAGTGTGAACTGACATGAGTCTGAACTGAAATCCAGTTGGTTTAATTCTAAAATGTCTCTCTGATCTGAATGGTCACTACATAAACCCCAGCACCTACAGCCAGTCATAACTCAGTGCTAGTGCAACCTCTGCAGCTCAGTGAGGGATTTCTGGATGTTCTGAGCTTTCACATGGGGCATGGTCATTTACTTAGACAAAAAGTAATAATAATAAAACATGTATGTGTACTCCATATACATGTGAAGACTCTAGCAGCTCAGTGGTGATTTTTTAAAGTCCTTTTTTAAAATCAGTAAGAGTGCAGGCTACTACTGTGTACTGTTCCTTTAAACGGCCCATAATACGGTACTTTCTAATCTATGTTATAATATTGTGTGAAGAATCTCTCAGTCATCCAGGCAGAATCCATGGTAAAGGGAGAAATTTAATTTGTCAACTGGACAAAGTTTATTTGGTCGAAGACGTTTCGCAGCTCATCCAAGCTACTTCTTCAAGATCCCATGACATGGTACTTCTTGATGCTTTTATATGGCTCCTTAATGGTTCCCTAATACTGTAAATGAATCCTTCTTCAAAATCAACACTCAGTGCATGAGAAACAGAGATAAGCTGAGAACACTCTATAATGGGCGTTGTTGCTTGAATGCAAATGAGGAGAAAAGAGCTGACCAATAGCAGAGGGGGGGGCATGGCCAAACGCTCCGCTCTCGCTCTGAGCTGTCAGCTGATCCATTTCCTTGTTTTTGCACGGGGGGAGAGCTTTGAAGCGTTTCATTGAAAAATAAACACATTTCCACATAAAATAAAATAAACCACTGCTGTTCAAAGGTCCAGAGGCTCAGATAAAGGACTTCCGAGCCTAGAAACACTCGGACGTGCCTCCAGGCAAATAAAAAAACGCATTTCGCATTGCCTAGCGCATTCGCAGTCCAAACTGTCTGGGCGTGATTTACAGAGACGCTGAGTACAGACAGACGGGGGTGGAACTGCATTTGCATTTCTTTTTTCGATCTGACGTCAATAAGGTCAAAATCGCCCGTTTGAGCTCCGATTTTTTGTAACGCAGAAAAGGATCGCAAATGCTCAGTTTAGACATTTCGCAACTTTTAACCATGGAGGGGGGCCTAAACAGGGTAGGGGAGCTCACATTAACGTTCAAAAACCTCAGAAAGTGAAAATTTCATGCCATGGGACCTTTCAGAACTGAACTATGTTATAATGTTGTTTCAATCCTGGACTTGTGTTTTGTTTAACACACAAAGCCTGGATATATTATGTTTCGTTCTGCTCTCAAACAGAAAACACTCTGTTCCACCTTGTGATGTCATGTGGTAATGCAGGAAGTGCTCCATATACCTTCTTTTTTTTTTTTTGGAGGTTTTTAACCTCCATACACCTTCACTAGAATCATCTGGATCATTTCATCCCTGGAATTGCCAATCTCTACTGAACTAAATTTAAAAAGTAGCTGTTAACTTGAGAAATAATGCCACTTCATGACATCACACAGTGGAACAGAGCATTTTGAGCTTTTGTAGACAATATAATAATATAACATGTGTGAATGAAGCAAAACACAACTCGAGGCATGTTTTTGATGAGGTAACGATATTATACCATGACTTAAAGCTCACAAGAGTAAGGACCTTTAAAGGACAGTGTGCAACAACATTGTCCAAACCATGACCGGACCTCCCTCTCCCCAGTCACCCCCTCCTCAGCCTCTTTGGTGCCTAAAACACAAATAAAGCCTCCTCCAGAGTCCCACAAAGCAGACACTTCCTCATGTTGTGTTGTGTGGAGCTTTGCTAAAGCCGTTCAGCTCTGACTTCCAAAACACAAGCTTTGCATCTCATTAAATCCTGCGCCTGTCTTTGTGGATAATTAAGAGAGGGGCTTCTCACAGTCACTTGGCCCGCTAATGATCACCAGAGCCTGGCCCGGCGAGCTCACATTCTGCCCTTACAAAGTTTACTGCGGTAGTGGAGGAGAAAGTTGGAGTGCAAAATGCTGAAGTGAAATGGTGCCAGCTAAAATTCACACTTGGCTAACTGTGTGTATGCTAACGTTAACGCTGGCTCTGCTCCTCCTCTGCCAGCTCTCCTCACTGCACTTGGAGCACTCATGAAGAAGCAATTAGCCTCACTCTGGCCTGGGAAGACCTAAGACTGTCGTGTGGATGGACTCCCTGGATTTTCAAGGGGAAGGAAATAGGAGCAAGGTCTAAACATTTTATTAAAATGGTAAGGCATTAGGGTTAGGTTATTAATTCAAGGGCCCATATTACACTATTTTCTGGTCTATGTTCTAATGTTGTTTCCTCATCACAAACAAACCTGGAGTTTTGTTTTGTTTCATTCACACATGTTTTACACACAAATCCTGCGTACGGAAAACACTCTGTTCCTCCTTGGAAGTACTCCATGCACCTTCACAAGAATCATTTGGGTGATTTCAGCCCTTGAGTCACCACTTCTACAAAATGTAAAAAGCAGCTGTTGAAAACTGCCTCTTCATGACATCAAAAGGTGAAACAGCATTTTGAGCTTTACAGATACACTAGTAGATAGACTAATAATACTCAGACATGTGTGAATGAAATAAAACACAACTCCAGGTATGTTTTTGATGGTAACAACATTGTAACTGCGCAACATTTTTGTGTAATATCGGACCTTTAAGTTATTAAGCCTGAATCATCCATCCATCCATTTTTTTCCACTTTCTCTGTATTTCGGGTCACGGGGGCAACGGTCCAGACAGATCCGCCACCCAGATCTCAACGCACCAGCCCCCTTGGATCCCCCCGCAGGTGGTGGGTCCAAGGGAGGACAGCCCCACGTCGCTTGATGCAACCGGCCTTGATGTACTTGTGTCATGGGGGCTCTCTTCCAGTGTGCACAGACACTGGGGGCAAGGTGGGGTTACATGTCTTGCCCAAGGACACAGCGGCAGCACTCATCTGTGGGAGCGTGGGAGCTGGGAATCATTATTAATAATTTTTTTGTTCATGATAAATTAAGTCTTTCTTCACACTTTATCAAGGCCTTTAATGTAGTTATTTAACAAAGGGTAAGCTACATTGTTGATGCCAGTACAGTGGTCCCCCATTTAACGCGGGGGCTACGCTCTAAAAATAATAAGCAGGACAGCTTTATATTTTACAATTACTCTACATGTTTTAAAGGAATATTAACATTTTTTTACAATCTGAACCTTAATAATAAAACAAGTAACAATAAAACAAGTTGTTTTACTCACTCAGTTTCGTAGATGTTGTAGTTTAGCGATATCCCTTAACGTGAGTGCTTGGGGCAGGCAATTGCAGTCAGTAAATTAGTAAATGAGGAGGCCAGTGCGCATGCGCTCTTTCACAGCTGATTTGCAGATAAGAAGACGCTAATAACTTTTCTGTTGCGAGCGACACATGGCAGAAGATTCAGACTTTGAGGCTGAAGAGGACTTATTTGAGTATGATGGCCGTCCCTATTGTTTTTGAGCCTATACGGATGAGGAGACAGAATGGATACGGAAAGAATGAAGCGGAGACAGTTTTAGGAGCAGCACACCACAGAACACCCATCGGTATCGCATTACTTAATCATAATCATGCGCTGAATCAGCTGGCCTTCTTTCTTTTCCTTTGCTGGTAAAAAATCGTCCTGACTGAAGTGGGCACTGCAAACACGATGGTCCAAACGTCTTACAGCTTTGCCTTTCATGTTTGGGTCCCGAGAGCTGAGAGCGAAATCAGCTGTGAATGAGTGCATGCGCACTGGCCTCCTCATCTACTCGAAACTATGGCTAAATATCGGATTAGAGGCCACCTGCAATTGCCTGCCCTGGGCACTCACGTTAACGGATATCGCTAAACTACAACATCTACGGAACTGCTCCAAATGACACCAAAGTACTATGGGTTAGTAAAACAACTTTTTTATTACAGAAATAAGGTTCAGATTGTAAAAAATGTTAATATTCCTTTAAGGCTGTAAACACCTCACCACACACATTCTACACTTTTCTCAGACTGCCATTAACATTTTCTCACATTTCTCTCTCGTTTAAACAGTCAAACTTTCGTAGATTTTCAACAAAAAAATTATTAATAGTGACACGTGTGTTTCACAGTTCTGACCGTGCCTCTTCGTCCTGGCGTTGCTCTGCCTTAGTGCAGGCGTCTTTTTCCGAGTGAAGAACATGGTTATGGGGAGTTGTTGGCGCTCTTTTTTCTTTTGGGTGAGAAGATTCTTATAAACAGACATGCCCCCTTCGATTATATTTGAGAACATTTTGTCGACATTGTGGATTTTGTCGGGGAGAAGCCTTGCAAACGTACAGCACTTCAGAGTCACACTGAAGCGATCGAACATTTATATAAATCTGGCAAACTGAACGCATTCTGTACTGTACAGGAGACACGACACGGAGGAAAATGATTGACAAATCGGCAAAGGGCTACAGTCCCTTAGACAATCAGGATGCAGAACACAATGCGCGTTGATACAATTAAAAAAAAAATTGGAATTAAAAAAAAAAATCTGCGAAACAGCGAGGCCGCGAAAAGTGAACCGCGATATAGCGAGGGACCACTGTATTGTAAATCAGATATAACCTAATGCCCACTCTAACGTTACATATTCCACATGTATGGAGGGATCCATATTATGGGTATTTTCATTGCTAAATAAAAAACGTGGTCTTACTGTGAGTGGCCTCTCCACAGATCTGACCTATAACTTGGTCTATAACTGAAAAACCCAGGCCTATTCTTTAAACTACTCCCATTCCCATTCCAAATAGAGCTACCTGTAGGACTAAAGAGAGCGAGGGGAGAAGGGGCGGGGTCTGGAGATATAAGGAACAGTGTGATTGTTCTGGCTGTAATCAGGGCAGTTGTGTGTGATGCCACATAGTACTTGAAATCACAGTGGTCACTGGAGGAAGTTCGCACAAGTTGCAGATTGATTTGTTTGCACTGAAATGGCCAAAATCACTGTGATAAATAACAGTGATATTGTGAACAGTAGACACAGTGTAGAGTTGAGTAAAAAAAAAAGTTGACTTTGTGCTTGATTTGCTCTTTTTACACCTTTCATATAGCCCAGTGTTCTCCAGCTCTGACAGAGGTGAGGCAGTGTTAATTATCCACAGTGAAAGTTGAAACTTCCTGACACTCGCAGATGCAGTTTTGTTTCAAGGTTCTGGCACGTGCACATGTGGTACAGAAGGTTGTCACTTAGTTGAGAGATGGAAATTTCAAAACTTTTATAAAGTTCACAGCAGCGAGTGCTGATGTGTCAAAGCATGATTTTACAGGAGACGTAATAAAAATCTATTCTTAAAGGAGAAGTAACGTTTTTTTACAATTTGAGCCTTATTTCGGTAATAAAATAAGTTGTTTTACTCACCCATAGCACTTTGGTGTCATATGGAGCACTTCCAGAGATGTTTTAGATTTGCGTTAGCCTAGCGCGACTTCTAGCCATAGCTCGGGGCATGTAATATATTCCCTGAGCATGTAATATGCCCCGTGCGGTCTCCAAATAACACAAACGTTAGCACTTTTCAGATCATAGAAGCTCGATGTCTTAGTCTACGATTTCGTTTGAGTCAAAAGTGGCCTGTAATCCGAGATTTATCCATAGTTTACAGCTTTGCGTTTCATGTTTGGGTCCCGGGAGCTGAGAGCACAGTCCGCACATGCGCACTGGCGTCCTCATCTACTCGAAACTATGGCTAAATCTCGGATTACAGGCCACTTTTGACCAAACGAAATCGTAGACTAAGACATCGAGCTTCTATGATTTGAAAAGTGCTAAAGTTTGTGTTATTTGGAGACCGCAAACATGTGCCCCGAGAACTCACATTATGGAGATCGCAAATCCAAAACATCTCTGGAAGTGCTCCATATGACACCAAAGTACTATGGGTGTTGTTTTATTACCGAAATAAGGCTCAGATTGTAAAAAACGTTACTTCTCCTTTAAAGGGCCCATACTACGCTATTTTCTGATATATTTTATAATGTTGTTTCCTCATCTAAAATATAGTTGAAGTTGTGTTTTGTTTCAGTCACATAAACCCTGCAAATTTAGAGTTCTCTCATACAGCTTCCACCTTGTGATGTCATGTGGTAATACAGGAAGTGCTCCATTGTGTTTTTAAACTCCATACACATTCACTAGAATCATTTGAACAATTTCAGCCCTGGAATTGCCAATCTCTACTGAGTTAAAGTGGAAAAGTGGTCGCTTTTGCACAATGTTCACAGTATTCATCATACTCATAACAGGCTGGTGGACCTCTGCCTGCACTGCCTGCTTTTCAGTTTATTACAAACTGATATTGATTGCAGGATCTGGCAACGCAAAGTCAGGAGCTCCTATAATGGTTAAATGGCTTCAAAAGCATAGCACAAAATGTCAACATAAACAACTCTGAAGGCTGGTGTTCATTCATCCTATAAAAGTTTTGGATGTCACCATAGACTGATGGACATAGCTAACCTGCTTGCTGCCAGGTTCCGAATGGGAAGTGAGCATGGGGGGCGCTTCCGGCTCCATCGACTCTGGCTCCAGTTGATTTTACACTGAAAAACTCTCGCCTCTCTCTCTGTAACTGCTGCAGTGTCTCATCATTTTGGTCTTAAAATGTTCAAATTATCCCGCTCTACGTGATCCCAGTGTTATTATTTCTCTATTTTGTCTGTAAATTCCTATTCGTAATATGGAACTGGCTCCAAATTCGCTCCTGTAACTGCTAGCCTCATGAGCTTCATTTGACTGGAGCTAAACGCTATGGGTGACGTCACACTTCCTTTGTCCACTTCTTTATACAGTCTATGGATGTTACACTACAAGGAATTTAAAATCGTACGACAGCACACATGCACACCGAGCAATTGGTTCATGACTCAAGTTTGTCTGAATTAATGTCAGGTCATGTTTACATGAGAACGCTTACGGGTAAAAATGACAAAATATTTTATATTTCTGCCTTTCGTTTAGATGGTGACGGCATTTTGGTGGCTTAAAAACGCAAAAAACTGAAACCGCCCTCTTGAAAACCTGAAAACGCTCTTGAAAAACTGCTCGTCTACACTGCCCAAGACGCAAAACTCTCAAATCTGCTGACGTCGCGTTTACGTCACATCGGTCCATATATCAGGGTACTTTGTTTGGCAGGATTCCCAGTCCACACCTTGTTGCGCCGTCGTTGCTTTGTAGTCTAACATGGTCTGAAGCAATAGTTAAACTTCTTCGTCTGACCACATTCATTTTTTTTTGCTACCAGTAGCCATGTTTTGTTTTGCTTTTCACGGTGCAGATGAGAAGAAGGAAGATTCTACGCATGCGCGGGGACATAGTGATAATGTATCACAGCGCCACCTAGCCGTCTGGCATGCATACCCAATTAAATTCCACACACGTTTGCGTCACCGTATGCACGCAGATTTTCTCCCGAAAACGCTCGTCTAAACGTGGAATAAAAAGTGAAAACGCGACACTACTTTTGCGTCTTCTGTTCAGACCGTCATCATATAAACGCAGCCTCAGACTCAAGGCTCTGTGTGGAAGTCACTGAAGTTGTAATAGGCTAGTGCTAGATGTTTTCACATTTGTAAAAGTTAGTAAATGAAAGGAAAATGGGAGAGATGGTTCTATTCACAGTGGGCTTCTTCTACTGTTACTCTGACAGAGCTCTCACTTAGACTTAGACTTAGACAAACTTTATTGATCCACAAGTGATCCACAAGTGCTTCTCAGACACTGATCGTAGATGCAGTGAGACCAAGGCCGCATCTCAATTCTCTTTCCTCGCTTCCTTCTTGATTCCTCTCCTTGATTCTGCAGGAAATTAATGAATTTTTAGTAGTTTTCTGGTTCTGACCAAAATGACCCTGTAGTGAGGACTATACTAAGGATGTCTTTTTTTATTATCATTCCAAGATTTTTAAATCAAAGTCAGACCAACGTCTTTGCTTTCAGATAAAAGTGTTTGATAAAATAAAGTTTGATCGTCTGCCTCCTGAACCGTCCTCATGTTTCCTCTCCGATTTCCTTCCCTTGCCTCCTCTGAGCTTTGGGACACCACTTAATATGGCACATTTGATGGACAGCTAAAAGAATGAAGATAGACGAGAGGAATCAAGGAGAAGAAAGCGAGGAAAGAGAACTGAGACGCGGTTCAAGGTTCTTAAATATCAAACACACTCGATATTTGTTGAGAAAAAGTTTCATTCTCGTATTTTATAACCACAAGACTTCGTCCGCAATCACAAATCTTTCACCGCAGATGGACAAAAGAACAAAGGACACCCACCCGGCTTTACAACTGTTAGTAGTAAAATCAATATTAGATTTCAACATGTTTACTTCATATTTACGATATGAAGATACATAGGTGATGTTTTCCACCTTTGAGGCATTCAAAGTGCTTTACATCAAGGAACCATTCACCCATTCACACACTCGGGGCCAGGTGGGTTAAGTGTCTTGCCGAAGGACAATGACAACATTCATCTGTGGGAGCTGGAATCGCATCGCCAACCTGTAGGTCAGTGAATCCAACCGCTCAAGCGATGATGTTTACGTCGAGAGCAGGATTTAAACCGGCAACCTTTGGATCAGTGGATGCACACAAAAAGCTTTTATACTGTTATTGTACCAGTAAACTGTCATAAATGAGTCTTATTGCTATAACCATACTTGTGCTTTCTTTTTCCTTGATTGCTGTGGTTTTCAAGATCCTTTTCGAGTGCGTTTCTGAAGCTTCTGAGTTCTCACGTAATGAACGAGCCTTGACCTTTCCTCAGAATACAGCCCAGACCCAATTAGCACGTGTCTGAGATTACTGGGAAGAAACCACAGATTCACAGCTTCAGTTTGATGGGAAATGGGCAGTTTTAGTCTTTTATGTTATGTGCGTTTGTGGAGTTCGACTATTATACCCCGCGATTGTATCACAGAGGGATTTTCGGTCATTTGATAGTACGCATCAGATACACGGTTTAAGTCCGAGATCTGACGTAAAATGTGGATTATAATAAAATACATCTGTAGTAATTAGGGAAGTCTATGATGAGTTAGACTGGTTATGTAATTATAGATTTTTTTTATTTATTTTTTTTTCATTTACTTGAGAAAAATGTCTCGTCCAAGTACAGATAGAGTCCATAAGCAGCTCTTGAGGTCAAAATAATGATAATTAGGTTTACTGTCCGATAATCAGGAAGTGCATGTTAGTGCATGCTAGCTGTTGTTAGCGTTACAGGCCTCAAAGGTTTCTAAACTCATTGTGGTGAACAACTTTTTTCGCTTTTTTTTTGAAGATAGTTAAGGTGAGAATCTGTACGGCTAACGGAAAATTGTGCTTAAAGGTTATGCTGCTTAGGAAAGACGTTATTTACTAATTTCAGGATAATTGCATAAAGTATTTCTTTTAAAATTAAACATGAATATTTTCCGAAAATATGACTTATGACGTATACAGGTAGAATTTCCGTCATTATCAGGTTGACAAATATACCATTATATCTACTCAAATTATTTTATCAATGAATTTTCTAACAATTTCTATACAATTTTCAATTAGAATTTTGCCATGTATGTGTGCATGTTTGCTGTTGCATGTCTTCCTGTAGTGTGATTCTTGAAATTGAAAATGCAAGACTTTTAAAGGGCATGTATCCTTCCATTTTCTCATCTACTATAATGTACTCATTAAAAGCAAACCTGGAGTCGCAACATTCACACATGTTTTTCTTTCAAACAGAAAACCCTGTGTTCCGCCTTGTGATGTCATGTGGTAATACAGGAAGTGCTCCTCTGTGTTCTTAAATTCCATACACCTTCACTAGAATTATTTGGATAATTTCAGCCCTGGAATTGCCAATTTCTACTGAACAAAAGGTTAAAGGTAGCTGTTAACTTGAAAACTACATGACATCACAAGGTAGAACAGGGGATTTTAAGCTTTGGAGATGTACACAGAATAAAGGGTTCAACAAACATGTGAAACAAAACACAACTCCAGGTCTGTTTTTGATGAGGCAACAGCATTCTCACATGCCTTAAAGCTCACAAGAATCAATCTTGTCTAACATAGGACATTTAAGATCATTTTTGGGACCTTGGAATGTTGTGAATATTTGAGAAAAGTTTGAGAATCCCTGACAAATCTTAGGAGCTCCTCCAGTGTGCAGTATCGAGCACAAATTCCCCATCTAATTCTTTTCTGATCCAAGGCCAAAACCCTTCAGTCCAGAGCTCAGAAACACTGCCTCGCCAGAAATAAGTTTGGAAGAGAAAACGTGAATGATTTAAAATGAGCCTTAGAGGGATTTTATTATAAATGATCCATGGCTTAATATAAAAATGTATGATTGTTAATGTAACTGTCATCACGCTGACATTACACATTATTTTACTTTTTATTTCCCAATTTCACAGTGTTTTGATCCTAGTTTATGTTCTATAAAGTTTTTACTACAAAAATCTATCTCATCTATAATGACTTGAACATGTTCTATTGATTTATATTGATTATATTAAATTTCACATGTCATCTACCAATGGAAAAAGACTCTTTAAAACTACTACATAAGAATCTAAATCATATGTTGTTCGAATTAAGAAAAACTTAACTTTAAAAAAACTATTCCATTGGTAGATCATTTTACTTGTCAAGTGAAATCTACTCTAATCAAGTTAAATGTTCTTAATTTGAGTAATTTAAACTTTGAAGATATAACTTTTGCAGTGTTTATTTTGACACAATTTGACTATAGTAAAAAATAAGACATTTTTCTGTCACCGCCAGTCAAAGTAAGCACACATCTTCTACTTCAATGTTTTTTTCCTTGATGTTATGTTGATGTTTTAGATGCTTACTGCAGGCATCCAGTTTATGATGCAAGATGTGTGAAATTATGTAAAATAAAAGCGAGAGAGAGAGAGAATGCGACGCAAAGTGGTTATCAAAGCAGTGGGTGGCTATAAAAGAAAATAAAAACAGTTAAAGTTCAATTTAAGTTTGAGTTCATTTTTGGTTTACTGCATTCCAAACGTGTTCATTCATAGTTTTGATGCCTTCAGTGAGAATCTCCAAGATAAATAGTTGTGTTCAAACTTTTGTCTGGTGTGTATTACTGTAAAATCACAATAATAAATCAAAAATATAATATGTATCTTTTATAAATTGCGCTAGCTCTGGTTTACTTCATCAGCTTTAAACTTGCATATTAGGCACTCCAGACTATTGATACTTTGCAGCTGACGTCATCAACATTCCCTGCGGGTGTGATGCTAACAGGAGGCTCTGCTCTGTCTGAGGCTTTGTTAGACTTCTGAGCTTTACTTGAAAACAATCTGGCCATAAAGAGCTGACAGTTTGTGTGTATAATCCCTCAGTCGTCCAGGTAGAATCAATGGCAAAAGGAGAAATTCCATTTGTCAACTGGACTGTCCAACTAACTAACAGAAACTGAAAACAAGTAGGTGTGGTAGTTTCAATGTAATTTCACTGTGGTTAGCTCCTCCTTTCAGGCAAGTGTTCATCAGCGTTTGACCAGAACTGATGAAGCAGCTTGGATGAGCTGCGAAACGTATTCGACCAATTAAACTTTTGTCCAGTTGACAAATTGATTTTTTTCCTTTTGCCACAGTTTTTCAGTTTGTCACTCTCACCTTTTTATTTAAAGGCAAATTAACGTTTTTTTTACAATCTGAGCCTTCTTTCGGCAATAAAACAAGTAGTTTTACTCACCCATAGCATTTTCCTGTCAATTGGAGCAGTATCGCAGAACTTATGTTGAGCCGTTCTGTTCTTGTAATGATCCCGTATCCGTTAACATGGTGCTGTATCATTTGCTCGGGGCATTACTTTGCGGTGTCCAAATAACACAAACTTTAGCACTTTTCAAATCATAGAAGCCCGATGTCTTAATGTAAGATTTTGTTTGAAGGAAAAGTGGCCTGTAATCCGAGATTTAGCCATAGTTTCGAGTTGATGAGGACGCCAGTGCGCATGCGCGGACTGTGCTCTCAGCTCCCGGGACCCAAAAATGAAACGCAAAGCTGAAAACTATGGATAAATCTCGGATTACAGGCCACTTTTGCTTCAAACGAAATCTTACATTAAGACATCGGGCTTCTATGATTTGAAAAGTGCTAAAGTTTGTGTTATTTGGAGACCGCAAAGTAATGCCCGGAATACAAATGCTAACGGATACGCTACAACATAACTTTCTTCAAACAGCTCCAAATGACACGAACGTGATATGGGTGAGTCAAACGACTTGTTTGATTACCGAAAGAAGGCTCAGATTGTAAAATAACGTTACTTTTCCTTTAAAATCTCCTAAACAGGGCCATGAACGCTTGTATTGATCACAGGCTCCTGAAAATGTGCTGTTTAAATCCCCTTTATAGTTTTTTCTTGATCTTTTCTTGATGTGCTTTGCGTCACCATGGTAATTCCTAAAAGTTTCACCATTAGCGATGCAGTACATGGAGAACACCCCAAGCTGCAAAGTATCAGTAGGTTCCTCTATCCTCAATGGCTCAAGATGGTCCGCTAAAAAGTTAAGCCATTTTCCCAGAATGCATGGGTCAAATCCAGAGAATGTCGCGATCTAACTTCCATCCCTAGAGCCCATTGGTTACGCAGTCTCCTTATTTAAAATGTATAACTATGCTAAGCTATGATATTGGAAAATTGTACCCCAAAAAAGCGGACACGTTTTCCGTTCTTGTAGTTGGCGATGAGTGAGGGCGATGAGGTCAGAGCGGTACCTAAGCATAGCTGTATTTCTCATAACAGCTGAAAATCCTGTTTCCTGTGAACGCACCTCGGGGGAAATATCATTCTGGAGCTCTTGGACACAAACACAAAGCTGAATGTTATTGAGCGCCGAGCGGGCTGGAGCTGCAGAGATACGATGTCTGTATAGAGACTGTAGCAGGGTGAATAGAGAAGAGAGGGGTAGGAAGAGGAAGGAGGAGGAGAGAGGGAGAGAGAGACAGAAGGAGAGGGGGATGAAGAGGGGAGAGAGAGAGAGCAGGCAGGAGCTGCAGAGATAGGATGTATGTGTAGAGGCTGTAGCAGAGTGATCAGAGAAGCAGCACAGAGAAGAGAGGGGGAGGAGGACAGAAGAGAGAGACAGAGGGAGAGACAGAGGACAGAGTAGAGAGAGAGAAGCAGCACAGAAGAGAGAGACAGAGGGAGAGGACAGAGAAGAGAGAGAGAGAACCAGCACAGAGAGGAGAGGGGGAAGAGGACAGAAGAGAGAGACAGAGGGAGAGGACACAGGAGAGAGACAGAGAGAGAGAGTGAGAACCAGCACAGAGAGGGCATGGAAGAGGAAAGAGAGGGAGAGAGAGAGAGAGAGAGAGTGAGGAAGGTGAACATCTCTACACAGTGAACAGTGTAGAAATAGAGAAAGAGGAGAGGGAGAGAGAGAGCGTGGGGGAGGAAGGAGAGAGGAAAGGCGGAGAGAGAGATTCAGCACAGAGCAGATATGGGGAGAAAGAGGAGAGAGCGAGGGGGGAGGTGATCCAGTGAGCAGGAGAGAGGGGAGAAAGAGGAGAGAGAGAAACAGTGACAGAGGGAGAGGAGAGAGAAAGAGAATTATTTAGGGAACAATGGAGAGAGCGTGAAAATGAGGATTCAGTGAACAGTGGAGAGAGGGGGAGGAACAGGAGAGAGGAAAGGCAGAGAGAGAGAGAGAGAGAGATTCAACACAGAGCAGAGACGGAGAAAGAGGAGAGAGCAAGGGGGGTGATCGAGTGAGCAGGAGAGAGGGGGAGAAAGAGGAGAGAGAGTGAGCGGGGGAGAGAGGAGAGAAGACAGAAAGAATGATTTAGTGAACAGTGGAGAGAGCAAAAAACAGAGGATTCAGTGAACAGTGGAGAGAGGGGGAGGGGGAGGAGAGAGATAGAGAGGAGGAGAGAGCACAAGGAAAAGCAGAGAGGAAAGGCAGAGAGAGAGACTCAACACAGAGGAGAGATGGGGAGAAAGAGGTGAGAGCGAGGGGGGGAGGTGATCCAGTGAACAGGAGAGAGGGGGAAGAAGAGCAGATGGAGAGGGAGAGAGATAATTCACTGAAAAGAACGGAGAGGGGGAGAAAGAGGAGATAGAGAAAGAGAAAGAGAAAGAGTGAGCGGGGAGAGAAGAGGAGAGAGAATGATTTAGTGAACAGTGGATAGGGCGAAATAGAGAGGATTCGGTGAACAGTGGAGAGAAGGGGAGGAAGAGGAGAGAGAGAGAGAGAGGGAGAGAGATATTTCAGTGAAAAGAGCAGAGATGGGGAGGAAGACAAGAAAGAGAGAGCGAGCGGGGAGAGAGGAGGGAGAAATAATGATTTAGTGAACAGTGGAGAGAGAGTGAAAAAGAGGATTCAGTGAACAAAGCAGAGAGGGGAGGAAGAGGAGAGAGACAGAGAAAGAGGGAGAGGAAGAGAGCGATGATTCAGTGAACAGTGGAGAAGGGGCACAGCTCATTTGTCACTTAATCAGCCCACATTATACTGCGTTAATACACTCTACTACTGCATACTACTGCTGCTACTACTTCTCTGTTACATGCAAGAGAAAAAGTATTCAAAACTTTGGCATTAAGAGTATATTCACTGTTGAAACTGAGAATGTATTAGTTTATTAATTAGTTTAATCTGAATGTGTTTTTAGCTACCATTTGTAATTAGATTGGCTGACCAGTCCCTGTTGTTTTCCCAGATATCATCACTAAATCTTTCTACATTACTGCAGTCTGATGTGTGCCAGTCACTGAATTTAACTACACTGAATATGTTGATTTTCATGACCTTCATGAATCCAGCAAAATATAATCTGCTGTACATTTCCACCTAAAAGCCACGGGCCACTCCTTTGAAGACAGTGAGGTACAGATCTTGGCCAGAGAAAAGAACTGGTTTGAGAGGGGAGTTAAAGAGGCTATTTTTCTCAAGAAAGAGAATCCTTCCTTGAACAGAAATGGAGGTCTCAGACATCATTTGTCTCTCATCTATAACTCTATCTTCAAACCTAAATAAAAACAAACAAATAAAAAAATAGGGCAGCAGGTCAGGTCCAGAGGTGTGAAAACATTATGGCCCTGAATGGTTCTGCTAACAAGACCCACACTCCACTCCCACTGCAGATCTAATAGGCGCACCTAAATAACAGAAACTGAAAACAAGTAGGTGTAGTAGTTTCAAAGTAATTTCATTGTGGTTAGCTCCTCCCTCTTCAGGCAGATATAAGCAGTGTCCACCAGCGTCTGACCAGAACTGAAGAAACAGCTTGGATGAGCTGCGAAACGTATTCGACCAAATAAACTTTTGTCCAGTTGACAAATTGAATTTCTCCTTTTGCCATGGATCTACCTGGACGACCGAGAGATTCTACACACCAGCAAAATATATTTTCCACTAACTGAGCACTGACCAATTTTTGAAACTTTCCTTTCCTTTTTTTTTTTTTAGCTCAGTTTTTAACATACAGTATATCTTGAGACTATGACTATGAAGTGCAGCTCAAAGAAAATGAAATGTTTGTTCCTGTATCCATGGAGACAGTGCAAGTGGCTAGCTGAGGAGGTTAGCTATGGAAATTTGAATTGCGCCAAGCTTTTTACATCAAATGTAGAAACAAATGTGGCAGAAGACCTTCTAGAGGAAATAGTCTGAGAGCCTACGAAAGGACCATTTCATCACCTGCTTTATGCTCACCTGCTTCCCCCTGGACACTGTTGTGATGCTGCAGGATACGAAGGAGGGACACTTTTGTCCTGTGGGCTCTTCCTCTCCTCACACTGCCCTGACACAGGATCTAAGGCCTCTACCTGACCAGTCCTCCTGCTTTGCTGCACATGACTCAAATCAATAAATCAATTTTCTCACTCCAATGTTACAGCAGAGTAGTAAACGAATGTGCACTGCCAGTGAAAACGTAAACATTCATTTTTTTTCTTTTCTTTATTTTTACTCCTTTCTACATTTTATACACACACAGAAGACCTCAAACAAATGAAGCAAGATGTATGGAACTATGTAAAGAAAAAAGGTAATTAAATATCTCTACTTAATATTTTTTGGCAGAGCAAACGATGGCTAATTCGAAAAAAAAAAAAAAAAAAAAAAGTAGGGCTGTTTACCTTTTTTTTCCTTTGCTACAGAATTCCGTGTGCTTCGAGTGTGTGCCAAGCCTGTTCCTGATATACGCCTGATCACAAGGCTCATGGCGTGTTTTTCCGCCTGCAGACAGACAGATGGAGAGAGAGGAGGGATACAGGAGTTCTGAGGCCCTTGGGAACTATTTTTTTCTCTCAGCCTACACACTGTTCTCTGGGCTTGTTTGAGGAGAGATACTGTAAAACCAGAGGAAAGGAGGTTTGGGCTGGAGGAACATGGAGTCGCTGTACAAGAAGTTTGCTTTCAGAAGATGCTGCTACTGCCCTGGAGTTGAACCAAGAGCTTGAATCCTTCTTGGGTTTTGTAGTTTTTATCGAAGTTGGCTATATCCCTGTATTTCACCATGTTTTTCCTGTGAACTGCTAACTTGAAGGCGGCTGCAAATTTAAAGCTTATGCAAATTTGACTTTTTAGGTTTTTTTTACCATGTCACCATCTCCCCACATTTACTCATCTTAGTAAATATTGTATTTGGAGATTTATATATATATATATATATATATATATATATATATATATATATATATATATATATATATATATATATATCTCTCCTGGTTCAGTCCACGTCCAGACCCGGTCGAGTCCTGGTCCAGTCCAGGTCCAGACCTGGTCCAGACCTGGTCCAGACCTGGTTTAGTTCTGGTCTAGACCTGGTCCAGTCCACGTTTAGTCCGAGGGATTAATGTATTTTGTTATTCAGCATCAATACATTTGTCTGCTTTTTATTAAGGAATAATTAATTGAGGAATATACAATATAATAATACTATGATATATTTATGACTCAGTGTTATGTATACTATAGCTTATATTCTTAAAGACCCTATTGAAACACAAAAATTCAGGTGAAAAACGCCGCTTATCAGTTAATCGTTAATCGATCGATGAGGTCAATCAACTATCAATTAATGAATTAATCAACAAGATGGAGCTGGTGAGGCCAGCTGCCTGCGGGAGTAGCTCCGTCCCTTATCGACTTCAGGAGAAGACCACTACCTCACTCACCGGTGAACATCCAGGGGCAGGACATAGAGACTGTGGACAGTTTCAAGTACCTGGGTGTTCACCTCAACAATAAACTGGACTGGTCCCACAACACCGACGCCCTGTACAAGAAGGGCCAAAGTCGCCTCCACCTCCTGAGGAGACTGAGGTCCTTTGGAGTGTGCAGGCCTCTGCTCAAGACTTTTTATGACTCTGTGGTGGCCTCTGCTCTCCTCTACGCTGTCGTCTGCTGGGCCCCGAGCAGCACAGAACGGGACAGAAAAAGACTGAATAAGCTGGTCAAGAGGGCCAGCTCTGTCCTGGGCTGTCCTCTGGACCGTGTAGAGGAGGTGGCTGAGAGGAGGGTACTGGCCAAATTCATGTCCATCATGGACGACACCTCTCACCCTCTGCACCGGACTATAGAGGAGCTGAGCAGCTCCTTCAGCAGCCGACTGAGGCACCCCCAGTGCAAGAAGGAGCGCTACCGCAGATACTTCATCCCCACCGCCATCAGACTGTATAATTCTAACATATAGGCCAGATGTGCAATATCCTCCTTTTTCATGTTGATGCTTGTTGTTACTATTATCATTATTACTATTTTCCATTATTATTATTATTATTACGTATTACTATCTGTATTATTTATTACTTACTTTATCCCCTCCCTGCCTGCATGCACTTTTTTCCCTCTTGTCCAATTGTCCTGGAGCTACTGTGGCGAGTAAATTTCTCCTGTGTGAGATCAATAAAGGCTTATCTTATCTTATTTGCATCCCTAATATATGTATATATATATATATATATATATATATATATATATATATAGGGATGTATATATATATATATCTGAGCAATCTTTAATCAGTTATTTTAATTTCATTACAGTTAACGCAAGGATCTGTGTTAAAGTGAAGCATAAATGACACTTAAAGATCCCATGACATGGTACTTCTTGATGCTTTTATATGGCTCCTTAATGGTTCCCTAATACTGTAAATGAATCCTTCTTCAAAATCAACACTCAACATGAGAAAGAGAGATAAGATGAGAAAGAGTCATAAATGTCACTCTGGAACACTCCATTATGGGCGTTGTTGCTTGAATGCAAATGAGGAGGACAGAGGTGGCCTATAGTAGGGGGTGGGGGCGTGGCCAAGCTCTCTGCTCCGCTCTGTGACCCACTTCCGTGTTTTTGCACGGGGGGAGAGATGAGAAGCCTTCCATTGAAAAATAAACACATTTCCACAGAAAATAAAATTAAACCACTGCTGTTTCAGATATCCACAGGCTCAGATAAAGGACTTCCGAGCCTAGAAACACTCGCAAGTTCCTCCAGGCAAATAAAAAAACATATTTCGCATTGCGTAGCTCCTCCGCAGTCCAAACTCTCTGGGCGTGATTTACAGAGACGCTGAGTACAGACAGACGGGGGTGGAACTGCATTTGCATTTCTTTTTTCGATCTGACGTCAATAAGTTTCCTTGTTCAAAATCGCCCGTTTGAGCTCAGATTTGTTCTAACGCAGAAAAGGATCGCAAATGCTCAGTTTAGACATTTCGCAACTTTTAACCATGGAGCTCCCCTACCCTAAACAGGGTAGGGGAGCTCACATTAACGTTCAAAAACCTCAGAAAGTGAAAATTTCATGCCATGGGACCTTTAATGCTAACAACAATTAGCACATCACATTACTTCCTGGTGCATGGATGATAAAAATGCTTTAAAATTAGATGCAGACAGCTGAAAATAGTCTCAGTTTGGCTATAAAGGGCCCATATTACGCTGTTTTCTGTTGTATAATATAGGAGCTGCTTACACAATATTTTTCTACTGGGGGGAAAAGCGCTGCACCTTTAATTAATTTTCATCCTTATTTTATGCACCAAAATTTCAAAATAAACAGTTTAAGGGTGAAATATATACAGACATTTATACTGTTTTTGTATCTGGGGATATAATCTCTCAAACACAGTTTTTAAACTCTTAATAAACTGTAGATAGACCGGTCACACATTAATGCACTTCCACCATACATTTCATATACATATACCACATAAGTTATAACCTTCTGACTATATATCCCATTAGATTTCGAGAGCAGATATAATGGACTCAGCTTTGTTAGACCGTTTTCAAGACGTGGAAGTGAGAATACTGTATATCAGATACAGAAAAGGTAACTTTGGCTTAATAACAGCATTGAATATTCTTTGCACAATGATAGTCACGTAAGATTACAAGAAGCTATCTAGTTCTTTTATTAGTTAGTTATTCTTGCCTGCATGCACTATTCTTTCTTGTTCAAACTGTCTCTGCCTGGAGCTACTGTGGCAAGTAAATTTCTCCTATGTGAGATCAATAAAGTCTTATCTTATCCCATCTTATTTTATGTTATCTTATCTTCTTAATTCATAATTCAATTCTTTAGATTTAGATTTTTTTTTCTCAGTTTTGAACAAAAAGTTAAAGGTACAGGCACGTTTCCTATACAATTCCATGGAAACAGAACATTAAAACCATACCCTCCATGTATACTCATCAAAAATATAAACGCAACACTTTTGTTTTTGCTCCCATTTTTCCTGAGATGGACCCAAAGATCCAAAATTCACTCCAGATACACAATACTACCATTTCTCTCAAACACTCACAAATCTGTCCAAATGTGTGACAGCGAGCACCTCTGCCCCGCCGAGACAATCCACCCCACCTCACAGGTGCGCCACATCAAGATGCCGATCCGACATCATGACCAGTGCACAGGTGCGCCCCAGACTGCCCACAATAAAAGGCCACCCCGAAATGTGCATTTATTTTGCTTTATTGGGGGTCTGGGGACTCAGAACCAGTCAGTATCTGGTGTGACCACCATTTGCCTCATGCAGTGCAACACATCTTCTTCTCATAGAGTTTATCAGATTGTCAGTTGTGGCCTGTGGAATGTTGGTCCACTCCTCTTCAATGGCTGTGCGAAGTTGCTGGATATTAGTGGGAGCTGGTACACGCTGTCGTATACGCCGGTCAAGCACATCCCAAACATGCTCAATGGGTGACATGTCCGGTGAGTATGCTGGCCATGCAAGAACTGGGACATTTTCAGCTTCCAAGAATTGTGTACAGATCCTTGCAACATGGGGCCGTGCATTATCTTGCTGAAACATGAGGTGATGTTCATGGATGTATGGCACAACAATGGGCCTCAGGATCTCATCACGGTATCTCTGTGCATTCAAAATGCCATCAATAAAATGCACCTGTGTTCTTCGCCCATAACAGCCTTTGAAGAGGAGTGGACCAACATTCCACAGGCCACAATTGACAATCTGATAAACTCTATGCGAAGAAGATGTGTTGCACTGCATGAGGCAAATGGTGGTCACACCAGATACTGACTGGTTCTGAGTCCCCAGACCCCCAATAAAGCAAAATAAATGCTCATTTCGGGGTGGCCTTTTATTGTGGTCAGTCTGGGGTGCACCTGTGCACTGGTCATGATGTCGGATCGGCATCTTGATGTGGCGCACCTGTGAGGTGGGGTGGATTGTCTCGGCGGGGCAGAGGTGCTCGCTGTCACACATTTGGACAGATTTGTGAACAATGTTTGAGAGAAATGGTAGTGTTGTGTATCTGGAGTGAATTTTGGATCTTTGGGTCCATGTCAGGAAAAATGGGAGCAAAAACAAAAGTGTTGCGTTTATATTTTTGTTGAGTGTAGATCGTACAATGCCCCTTCAAATAAAGATTAAACTAAACTAGTTTAGTTTAGTTTAGTCAAGTTACAGACTGTAGTAATAGTAATAGTAGTAATAGTAGTAATAGTAGTAATAGTAGTAGTAGTAGTAGTAGTAGTAGTAGTAATAGTAGTAGTAGCAGTGATAGAAGTTTACTTTATTTCTGTAAAATAGATATAACTGCAAATGGAAACTACCTATTTAGGTCTAATCTTGTGCAGAACATCTGTGTGTTTAATGAGCTTAATTTCTCTGTATGTTCCTTCAAATAAAGACTAAACTAATCTAAACTAAAGAACAGACTGTAGTAGTAGTAGTAGTAGTAGTAGTAGTAGTAGTAGTAGTAGTAGTAGTAGTAGTAGTAGTAGGAGGAGGAGTAGTGATACAAGTTTATTTTATTTCTGTAAATCAGGCTCTGCAGATGGAAACTAGATATTTAGCTCTGATCTGGTGCGGATGAGTTTAATGTCTCTTCAACTAAAATAAACTAACGCATTTCATGTTATACTGTGGAAGGTGATAGCCAAAGGAACAACATTTCCATGGAAACAAGAAGCTGGAGGCCAAATAAGAGTTAGGTTTGTGGAGATGCAAGCCCATCCACAGTAGGGATGTATGTTTTTTCAGAACAATAAACAACCAAAATGAAGAAACATGCTTTTATTTTTGTCTGTTTATTAGCTAAAAGGTTACATACTGTGGCTTGTTTCTGTAATTTTGTCTGGTTCGTTATCACTGAGATAGATTTGTTTAAAGCCATACTGTAGAAGATTCCAGGCAATGCATTCACATCTCCATGGAGACGAGCGGTGCTGCTAATCAATACCTAATGAAAAAAAAAACCTCTGGTATGCGCCCACAACACGGTGGTATAATGAAGTCTGTGCAGAGGATCAGATGGCTATTCAGTGCACTGTTTATATTGATCTTAAATACGTCTCTCTCCAGTGACAATAGTGATTATGGCTCTTCCAAGAACTCTCCATTTAGTATGTAAAGATATAGGATTACACTATAGGGACATGAACAACTGTAGTCGTCTGCTGCTTCTGGATTTATTGTGGAAACTATTATTATTATTATTATTAGGGGTTCAAGCACCGAAGGTGCTTAGGCACCCTATAGGAATTGCTTTGCGTTGCCTAGGCAAGTTGCCTAGTAACCCTTTGATCTTTCCTTTGATGTTCTGGTCTCCTGATTCTTATTCTTATTATTTTATATTTTTTCTTCAATGGGAGTCTATGGCAGCCCATAGAACCGTCTGGTAAAAAGTTGTTAAATTTGGCATGCACATTCCAGCCAGTCTCCTCATTACTCACAGCAATTTATAGGCCCCCAGCCCCAACCGTCTAGTGGCACCAGCAGGTCAAAGTTGCAGAAATTTGTCAATTGCCTAGCAACGCACCTAGCAACCTTTGATCTGTCTTTGATGTGTCTGTTCTGACAGGGTTAGACCCTGACCCTGTCAGACCCTGTCAGACTCTGTTAGATCCTGTCAGACCTTGTTAGACCCTGTCAAATGGTGCTTGGCCCCCGCATTGCTGCTTGCAGCTATATTTATTATTATTATTATTATTATTATTATTATTATTATTATTATTATTATTAT
Organism: Paratrypauchen microcephalus; assembly: GCA_036785185.1. Taxonomy (NCBI): domain Eukaryota; kingdom Metazoa; phylum Chordata; class Actinopteri; order Gobiiformes; family Gobiidae; genus Paratrypauchen; species Paratrypauchen microcephalus. Next base: position 892,737 of record JAVJIX010000228.1, read on the forward strand.
TATTATTATTATTATTATTATTGATAAAAGGAGAAGTTCAATTTGTCAACTGGACAAAGTTTGTTTGGTTGAAAACGTTTCGCCACTCATTTTCATTTTCAATCAAACAAACTTTGTCCAGTTGACAAATTGAACTTCTCCTTTTATCATGGATTCTACCTGGACGACTGAGGGACTTTTCACGCATTATTATTATTATTATTATTATTATTATTATTATTATTATTATTATTATTATTATTATTATTATTATTATTATTATTATTATTATTGTTGTTGTTATTATTATTATTATTATTGTTGTTATTGTTATTGTTATTATTATACAGCTCTGGAAAATAAGAGACCACTGCATTTTTTTTTTTTAGTATTATTACATGTGCCATTCCATTCCAGCGTCTGTTGAATTCCAACACAAACACAAAGCTGAGCTTCTTCAGTTCTTGCACCAGGAGTGGAATAAAGTCACCCAAGAACAATGTGAAAGACTTGTGGACAGCATGCCAAGACACATGAAAGCTGTGATTAAAAATAAGGGTTATTGCACCAAATATTGATTTCTGAACTCTTCTCAAGTGTAAACATTAGTATTATGTTGTTTTAAAATGAATTTGATCTTGTTTCTTTGCATTGTTTGAGGTCTGAAAACATGTATCTTTTTTGTTATTTTGACCATTTGTCATTTTCTGCAAATAAATGCTCTAAACGATAATATTTTTATTTGGAATTTGGGGGGAATGTTGTCAGTAGTTTATAGACTCAAACAAAAATGTTCCTTTTGCCCAAACACATACCTATAAGTAGTAAAATCAGGGGAAAAAAATGATAATTTTGCAGTGGTGTCTTATTTTTTTCCAGAGCTGTATATTATATCATTATCATAGGTTTGTTGTTGTTGTTTTGTATTTATCTAAACACTATTATTACATCTCTGCGGCCATGCAAAAGTATATGTACTGTAGTTCATAAGTGGACTAACATTTCTCGTTTTTTCATCCACCTACAAATGTGTCTTTCTATTGTGTGCTTTGTGTCACCATGGTCACTCCAACTGTCGTTCAAACGGGCACATAATTGCCATGAAATTATCTTTTTTTTTTTTTTTCTTCTGTGTGCCCATTCAGTTTGTCTCTGGCTATTTCAAACTCAAATGTGATTTATAGATACAAATTTTCTGTAGGAAGTTACATAGTGCATTTTCATACTTGCCCTTCTCCATAGTGATGTTATCATTCTATCTGGAATGTTCCACAGTATGGCATTAAACTTATCTATCTTCAAGGACACATTGGGTGACGCAACCAGTTGAGATTACATGTTAGATCTGTGGAGAGGAGATCCCACTCATCGCAGGATTTTAAAGTATATTTTTGAGCTACATAAACATCTACTGTATAACTAAACAGATGTATGACGGATACATTTATTTCATCTATATTTCTGTATTTTTTCAGTAATAGCCCTGAAACCAGCTATAGTGAATAAAATAATAATAATAATTTGAATGGCTTTTGACCCTTCACTAACTTTTGATTAAAAAAAAATATTGAATGCATAAAGCTTTATGCAAGGACAGAAACAGACCTTTATTTAAACCGGGTCAGGTCAAAACCGCACAATGGAACAAACTGTGAATAGCTTCGTATGCAATTCAGAAATGAAAAGGGAAAAATTCTGCACACAAACATTGTAATTAACATGATTTTATTAAATCTGAAACAGTGAATAAATGGCGTGAATGCGTGCGGACCTTGGACCGTTTTGAATCAGCTTTAAATGACTCTGTAGCTCTTGGTTTCACTGCTTCTTCAGACAGAATCTAGTTTTACTCGTTCTTGTGTTTATTCTTTGAAAATACCAGCTTTGGTTAATGATTTCATTGAAAGTTTTGTCCTTCAAATTACAAATCAGATACATCTCCAAGTTACTCTTAGTCGTAATACTTTTTTACTCTTACTTGAGTTATTTCGTGGACCACCAATTTGCAATTCTACTTGAATACAGTGAACCCTCGCTGTATCGCGGTTCACTCTTCGCGGCCTCGCTGTTTCGCGGATTTTTTTTTCCAATTTTTTTTTTTTTTTTTTTCCAATTTTTTTTATAGTGTAACTTTTTTTTACAGTGTAACATTCTGTCCTGCGCCCTGATTAGCTAAGAGACTAGACCAGGACTAAACCAGGTCTAAAGCAGGTCTAAACCAGGACTAAACCAGGTCTAAACCAGGACTAAACCAGGTCTAGACCAGGGATGGTAGGGACAGAGTCTCTGATTTCCTTCACGAGAGCGCCTGGGTGACAGGAGGTGTGGCCTTTGTTTACTTGCACGAGCCATGGAAGAGAGTGTGAGCCGGACCATGGAAGAGCCAAGAATCAACATGGACGGGCCGGGGGAGCCGCAGCGGGGAGAGCCGCATTCGAGGGAGCCGCAGCGGGGGGAGGACACTCGCGCGCACAGAGGAGACTCTTCCACCGAGAGGACGAACCCGACCCCGTCCTAGAGAGCTGTGGAGTATTGGCGACGCATTGATAGCGGTCTGATTTTGGAGCCGGGGTGAAATGCAACCAACTCCTGTGAGCGCAGGTTGGTCTTACCTGGTCTTGTGGTGCTCAGAGGCGTCTGTTAGCGGTTTGGCACTGTTAGCAGTGGCTTGAGTCTTGCCCAAAATGATATCCAGGTCGCTTTCCACTCGACTTTCGCACATGGCATGGATATGTGGTACCAAAACAAACACACGTGTCCGCGCGCACGTGTCCGCGCACACGTGTCCGCGTGTCACGTGCCCCCCCCCCCTATTAATATATTTTAATGAAAATCTACAAAAGTTTGAGTGTTTAAACAAGAGAAAAATGTGAGAAAATGTTAATACCAGTCTCAGAAAGGTGTATAATGTGTCTGGTGAAGCGTTTTCAGCCTTAAAACATGTAGAATAATTGTAAAATATAAAATTGTCCTACTTCGCGGATTTCACTTATTGCGGGCTATTTCTGGAACCTAACCCCCGCGATAAACGAGGGTTCACTGTAATATTATTTTGAGGTAAATTTTCTATTACTGGAGTACAATTTTTGGCTACAAGTGGAAAGTTGTGTGTCTGTCACCTCTGTTCCTAGAGGACGTTGAAGATATCTACTTATTTGGATTTTTGATGGCAAAATATCTGATGATTAGTCTGGGGATGTTCCTGATCTATCGGAAAATTGGAAAACTTGCAGCAAGCAAAGAGTCCCCAAAGCTGTCAGCTGTAATCTCACCACAGTGGCGCCATTGCTGACCTGGTGAAGGTATTACATCAGAAGGTGACACAGACTGAAGACCATCTCCATTCTGTGGATACCCCCCGACGCTTGGATGCCATCACGGGCATGCTTATGGAACTGTGCAGATCCAACACGGCACAGTCCGCAGTCATTGCTACACACCAAGAGGAGATGACTAAAGGTCTCTCAGCCCTGCATGGTGAGATGGAGTTGGGGGCCTTGCAGCACCAGGCTTCTGACTAATTGTCTGTTTGCCTGAATTCTGAAGTCTTTTGATTATGTGCATTTTCCCCCCTGGTTAATTCACTCCCAGAGAATCTACAATGACATGAATACTGTGTTTTGACTATGTTCTGCTGCACTGGACACTCCAAGGTCACACTGCTGTGATAACACAACTCACCAGGAATTAAAGGACATTATATCAATTGGCTAGAACACACTGACACGTATCTGTAAACACTCTGCCCTTGCTTTACATAGCTGTAGGAGCCATTTCGTACATTCTGTGTTCTGGAGTAGAAGAAGAAGAAGAAGAAGACGAAGTAGCTTTATTGATCTCACTGGAGAAATTCTTCTCTGCATTTTAACCCATCCTATATATATATTTACTCTTTTTATAGCAGCTGCTCTTGTCCCGCCTTCAAGTTCAGGGAATGCTTTCTGATTGGATGACTTTGATCTCGCTTTATTCTTTGTTCTTTTATCTTTGGTCTTACCTGTTATAAATACAGACCTCAGAGAACACACGGACACAGAGAGCACACGGACACCGGAGAAGACACATCTCACCAACACACACACACACACACGAGAAGAAGGGGAAACGTCTACACTACATAGGTAGTGTGGATAGAAGCCGCGGTCTGGTGGCCAGGAGGATACCCCGAGACCATAAAGTATCGGATGAGCCGAGACGACGGGGTATTAGGCGGTCCTGGACCACAGAAGCTACACAGTCTTTTGACCGCCACGTATCGTCACGTAATCGTAGCGTAAGAACCAAGCAAGAGTGTAACATCGGCCGTCTCCCGGGTGACAGACGGGAACGCGCACCGTTACAAGGCACGTACGGACGGACGCCAAGAAGAACGTAGGAACGTCACGTGGGACGTCACGTAACAAGGAGGTTACGTGAAACGTCACGTAGCAGCCGCAGGTAGCAAATAAGACGGATTCCCGTCGGGAGCCGAGAAGCGCAGAAGCACGGTCTCCCAAGCGACAGACGGGAAAACGCGAAGCTACAAGGCACGTACGGACAGCAAAGAAGAACCAGTAGCACCGTCGACAACGTAGGGTGAGTCCTGTCGGGAGCCACGGAGTACAAGGAAGCCCGGTCTCCCAGTGACAGGCAGGAACTCATCGCTATACGACATGCAAAGACGCCAAGAAGGACATCACTACACATACAGAGCCTAACACAACACACGCAGGAAAACCACAAGCCTCAGAAATTCATCTTTCCATTTCCCTGTTTATTCACCTTATTTGCACCCGCTCTGTATGACCTTTCACTTTAGTAAAGATAGAAAAGACAAACTTGGATTCAAGACTCTTTATTTACTTTACGTGACGCGTCGGAAAGAAACTTCTAGAAACACCGAGACCGAGGCTAGTGGGGCGCATTGGCGCACTCACACATAGCCTTCCGCTTCAGTTCACTTCATCAATATTCTCTATATTTCACTCTTGCTCTTGCCCCCTCCCTACCATCCTGTAATGTAAACCAAACAAAAAAGAGGCCTCATGTTAAACCGTCCCACTGTTTTGTCGTATGTGTTTGTGACTATTGTTATTGATTGTATCTGCATTTTCTATTCTGTTTATCTGCATTTTCTGTTCATGTTGTTTTTTAATCACTGTAAAGCACTTTGTCTAGCAGTTATTGTATGATAAGTTCTCTATAAATAAAGACTCACTCACTCACTCACTCATCTGTGAATATATTTTTATGTAGCTGAACCAAAACACTTTTAACCACGTGTGTGTATGGAAACATGTTTGAATGAGAATCAGAACAGTCGTATCATCTACGGTATATAACAGGGTATATAAATGTCTTATATTGTGTTGACATATCTGATACAAAAGAGGATTACATTAAAAAAACATTAATAAATCAAGCTTAGAGTTATTCACTTTTTTTTTCTGTACGATCCGAATCTTAAAGGTCCTATATTACGCTATTTTCTGATCTGTAATGTTTCCTCATCACAAACACTGCTGGAGTTGTGTTTTGTTTCATTCACACATGCGTGAAAAGTCCCTCAGTCGTCCAGGTAGAATCCATGATAAAAGGAGAAGTTCAATTTGTCAACTGGACAAAGTTTGTTTGGTTGAAAACGTTTCGCCGCTCATCCGAGAGGCTTCGTCAGCTCTAATAAGATATTAGAGATGTTAGCTATTATTAGAGCTGACGAAGCCTCTCGGATGAGCGGCGAAACGTTTTCAACCAAACAAACTTTGTCCAGTTGACAAATTGAACTTCTCCTTTTATCTTCATTCACACATGTTTAACACAAAATTCTTGTAAATTTAAGCTTAAGCTTAATTTAAGAGTTCTTTCAAACTAAAAACACTTGTGACGTCATGTGTAATACAGGAAGTGCTCCATTGTGTTTTTAAACTCCTCACACCTTCACTAGAATCATGTGGGTAATCTGTAATCTGTACTGAACTAAAGGTAAAAGGAGCCGTTAACTTCAAAACTACTGCTTTCATGAAATCACAAGGTTGAACAGAGAATTTTGAGCTTTGGGGATGTAGACAGAATAATAATAAAGCATTACAATTCTCACGACACCAGATAAAAGTTGTGTTGTGTGTGTGGGGTTGTGTTTTGTTTCATTCACACGTTTGAGTAATTCTTTGTTATTAGTCAGTCCAAATATTCAACGCTCCAAATGCTCTGTTCCACCTTGTGATTTCTTTTCAAGTTAACAGCTCCTTTCACCTTTTGTTCAGTACAGATCGGCAATTCCAGGGCTGAAATCATCCAAATGATTCTAGTGAAGGTGTATGGAGTTCAAAAACACAGTGGAACTCTTGGGTATTACCAGTATACAGTATAGCATTAAACATAACTCCATGGATGATGCAACCAAACGAAGTTACAGGTCACATCTACAGAGAGGAGATCATTATTTCCAGTTTCACACACCAACAATTTTCACTTCACCAGAAAAAAAAGAAATAAAAAAATCCTAGGTTCACTCCGAGGACAGTCCATTTTCCGTGGAATAAAAAGTACGAAATGTCCAAAACCATATTGAAATGATCTGCGTGCGTTCTGGTCCGTTGAGCGTGAAATGAATTCAAATCGTCGTATCAAACGTGCAACATATCCTGCGCAGAGGCCCTCCATGTTCTGAACCTGTGTTGTACTCCAGTAATCCAGTAATGTTACGATATAATCATGTACCAGTACTTCTTCATGAAACGTACCCTGGGTTTGGGCTGAAAGGACCAGTAATGAAGTGGACAGACAGCTATTAGTTCAGTTTTATTTATCTTAAAAGCAGTGGTGGAAGAAGCACTCGATTGTGTCACTTTAAAGTAAAAATAATCAATAATATGACCGTTCACACAGACAGTGGCTCCCGGCTCTCTCGTTTCTGCATCACTCGAGGAAAAACAAAAACTGAAACACAAAAACGCTCCACGCCAGTTTGAAAAAAAAAAGTATTAAAGTACCTGTTTAAAAATGTACTTCACAAGTAAAAACTAAAAGTATTTCATGCAGATTTTGAGAGCTCATAAAACTTGAAATGTAGAGATTTTTGTCTGAATTTTGAAACAGCTGAATCAATTCTTTTTTTATTACGGCTGTTTTTCTTTGTATGTTTTTGTTTGCTCAAATTAAAGGGATAGTGCGTTGTTTTTTTTAAAATGTTAATCTGTATGGGTTTCCTTCTAAAAGTTACGTGCGGTAACACTGGCTTACCTCTGACAGTTTGCGCTCAGCCCAGTTTCTGGAGCTCAGGTAATTAGGTCTGGTGAGTTCGAAAGGACTCATAATAAAGCTTGTTTTTCTTCTCAAAACAAAACATTTGTCCGAAAGGTGATATATTTGCGTCCCAAACAGTTGTCCACGAAAAATCCAGCAGCGTATTTTCGCATTCGCGTATCTCGTCTCGATTCGTATCACTGCGCTCCCGTTAGCTGCCTGTTGCCTGTTCACTCGTAAACTTCCCCTTACGGCGGACCGCATCCGTCGTTCACTTCCGCTAAAGGTTAACAGGCTAATAATAAGTAATAGGCGCGCAGTGATACGAATCGAGACGAGATATGCGAATGCGAAAATACGCTGCTGGATTTTTCGTGGACAACTGTTTGGGACGCAAATATATCACCTTTCGAACAAATGTTTTGTTTTGAGAAGAAAAAACAAGCTTTATTACGAGTCCCCGTGAACTCACTGGACCTAATTACCTGAGCTCCAGAACGTGAGCGCAAACTGTCAGAGGTAAGCCGGTGTTACCGCACGTAACTTTTAGAAGGAAACCAAACAGATTAACATTAGAAAAAAACCGCACTATCCCTTTAAGAACATGTTAAAAATAAAGACAATAATAAAAAGACTTTTACTTTTCAGTCCTGTTCACAAATGTAGTGGAGTAGAAATGTGTGTAGAATCTCTGTCGTCCAGGTAGAATCCATGGCAGAAGGAGAAATTCAATTTGTCAACTGGACAAAAGTTTATTTGGTCATAATAAACGAAATACACTTTTGTCCAGTTGACAAATTGAATTTCTCCTTTTGCCAGCGGAGTAGAAAGTACAGATACCTGCTCTCAAATGCAGTGAAGTAAAAGTAAAAAGTGTCATCTTTAAAATGTACTCAGGTAAAGTCCTCTTTTTCTTTTTAATTTAAATACTACTACTACTACTACTACTACTACTACTACTACTACTACTACTACTACTACTACTACTACTACTACTACTACTTTGTTACATTCAACCACTGCTTAAAGGTGCACTGTGTGACTTTTTGGGTTGTGAATCTGTCACCTGTCTGGAATGTTCCACAGTATGACATTAAACAGCTCTACTTTACATTTATTTAATTACAGGTGGTTTTATATCTCAAAAATATCTAGAAAAACAGACATTCTGACTGTGAGCGGGGTAGCCTCTTCACAGATCTGACCTGTAACTTGGTCTGGTTTAGTTTCCATGACGATATAGAAGGTTTAACACCATACTGTGAAACATTCCAGACAAAGCAATAACATCTCCATGGAGAAAAACATACATTTGCAGCTTTATTAATTCTCAAAATTTGCGTGGAATACTACAAGTACTTCAATACTTTTACTTGGTCAGATATTTTTCATGTGACACTTTCACTTTTACTTGAGTATTTGCTCTGGTATCTGTACGTTTACTTTTACAAAATTGAGCATTTCATCCGGCGCTGGTAATACAGAAGTCCATGTTGTAGAGATTGAAATGCTAAAAATGCTAAAACGCTAAACCTGAATTATAGCGTCTAATTTGAATGTTTGACTTTTCACCTGGGGAATCTGGTGGAAAATATTTTTGTCATTTACTTTTGTGTCTGCATTTCAGTCATAGAAAAAGCAGGCAGGGTTTTGTTTTTGCTAGTGCTTAAGTTCCAATACAAGGGCGGAGGAGGAGGAGATGTTTGTTGATAACCTTGGAAGTTTCTCAAAGCCTGGGGTCATTCCTCTGCAGTTCCCAAGATTTGCAGCACATTATGCATCCGTGTGTGTTTTTAATCCAACTTCTATTGCATTTGATCATCGTTGTTACATATACTGTATATATATACTTTGTTTTATTCTTAACATTCGTCTTAGGTCCAATATGGTAATTCCCTGGCAAGTCCAGACTGATATCTCTGTCTTTTTTAATAAAGTCTGGCGTTTTAGTCTGGTCCCCACGCCGTCTGTTGTGTCTCAAGCGTGCCCGTCCAATCAGATGTGTTTATGTTTCAGCGACTCATGTGAAACGAAGGAGCTCATTGGTCACATCATTTACAAATAAAATCCGCCATGTTTCTCAGCCCTCTGTGATATTTATTCATTTTAATCCTTTCTTTTTCAGATACAGACCATGCATGTCCCTGATTGGCCAATCCACCAGTCAGTCACCCCCATTTGAAAAAAGCGGATTCACCGGTGACCAGACTCACATCTTAAAGTATGTATTTTTCTGGTTTGATTAAAACTAAAATGCAGCCCTAGAATATGTACAGCTCAGAAACCACTGCATTTTTTTCTGAAATCAGCATCTCTACATGTATTACAGCCATTCCATTCCAGCGTCTGTTGAATTCCAACACAAACACAAAGCTGAGCTACTTCAGTTCTGCACCAGGAGTGGAATAAAGTCACCCAAGAACAATGTGAAAGACTTGTGGAGAGCATGCCAAGACGCATGAAAGCTGTGATTAAAAATAAGGGTTATTGCACCAAATATTGATTTCTGAACTCTTCTTAAAGGGATAGTGTGTGGGTTTTTTTATGTTAATCTGTATGGGTTTCCTTCTAAAAGTTTAGTGCGGTAACACTGGCTTACCTCTGACAGTCTCGACGGTTCTGCTTGCGTTCTGGAGCTCACGTAAGTAGGTCCAGTAAGTTCGCGGAGACACGAAATAAAGCTTGTTTTTCTTCGCAAAACAACATTTGTCCAAAAAGTGATGTATATTTCCGTCACAGACATCCAGAAATCCAGCTGCCTATTTCGCAGGGTTCCCTTTTCTCTCTGAGTTGTATCATGGCGTGCGTAGCCTAGCCTATAGCCTGTTCACTTGCACTATCCCTTTAAGTATAAACATTAGTGCACATAAATGCTCTAAACGATCATATTTTTATATGGAATTTATGCTGTCAGCAGTTTATAGACTCAAACAAAAATGTTCCTTTTGCCCAAACACATACCTATAAGTAGGAAAATCAGAAAACCTGATAATTTTGCAGTGGTCTCTTATTTTATTTCCAGAGCTGTATATAGGACCAGAGCAGGCGGGTTGTGGGTGGGTGCTAAATGGGTGCTAAACACAAAACTATACAAAAAACTGTCCCTTTTTTTGTACATTGCTTTGACTTAATAACTTGACCTGACCTTGACTTGATAAATACATGTATGTAAATATCTATGTATATAAATATCTCTGTATTTTTTTATTATTATTATTTTTTAACAGAAGATATCATAAGTCTGGTCCTTCTCTTGGCTTGCGTACCATCCAATGAAATGAGTTTAATTCAGTGATTCGTGTGAAATTAAGGAGCTCATTGGTCACCTATGATTTACAAACAAAATGACATTTCTCTCACCTCAGATTCACAGCAGAGTGTAGTGCTCTTTTTATCTTTTTATTTTTTTCAGAAGTTTTCCTCGTAATTTTCCAGACATATTTGTTTTCATATAGACAAACCATGTGTGTCCCTGATTGGCTAATCCACCTGTCAATCACGCTCATCTGAATTCAGGGAGCTTCATTTTCATCTTTGCAAAAAATAATAAGGAGAAGTGTGTTTTCTGAATCCCAGACAACAACACCCGCGCTGTAACATCTGATATGAATATTTGACTTATTGCCTGGGGAATTTGGTGGCTGTTATTTTTGTATTCAGTTATTTTTCCAGGATTTTAAGTCATTTAAAAGTCAGACATTGCAAAAGTTCATAACTCCAACACACAAGAACGCTGAAGGAGATTTTTGTTCACCTTGGAAGTTTCCCAATTCCTCATGTTCCTACCATTAAGCCTGTCCATCCAGGGAGTCTGAAGTGGACAATTTTTGACCTGCAGATATGGGCAGTACACTGGCCTTCAATAACAATGTAATTTAGCTATGAGTGTTGGTATTGGTGAATGAAATATTATATTATTTACAAAGATTTAGGTTATTCTGGAAAAAAGCAATGAAGATGAAATGATAACACAATTTATATTATCACAGAAAATATAATCTTATTTTTTTAAAGGGTCTTTTACATTATTTTCTGATCTATGTTATAATGTTGTGTCCTCAACACAAACATACCTGAGTTTTGTTTTGTTCTGAGGCTGAGTGCTTCTCTCAAACGGAAAACACTCTGTTCCACCTTGTGATGTCGTGTGGTGATACAGGAAGGGCTTTGTTGTGTTTTTGAACTCCACACACCTCAATTTGAGTCATTTGGATGATTTCAAACCTGGAATAGACAATCTCTACTGAACAAAATGTAAAAGATAGCTATAAACTTGAAAATACAAAAAGTACTACATGACATCACATGGTGGAACAGAGCATTTTGAGCTTTGGAGATGTAGACTAATAATAAAGGGTAAAAGGAGAAATTCAATTTGTCAACTGGACAAAGTTTATTTGGTCAAAAACGTTTCGGAGCTCATCCGAGTTGCTTCGTCAGTTCTGGTTAGAGTGCTGATGGACACTGCTTATATCTAGCTGCAGGGAGGAGCTAACTACACTGAAATTATTCTGAAACTATCCCACCTCTTTGTTTTCCGACTTCACAAGAGGATGTACCAACACAGACGGGCATGCCAGAGTGGACCTTCATCTGACGTACATCTTCACCTAGAAGCCACGGGCCACTCCTTTGAGGACAGTGAGCTACAGATCTTAGCCAGGAAAAAGAACTGGTTTGAGAGGGGAGTTAAAGAGGCTATTTTTGTCAAAAAAGAGAATCCTTCTTTAAACAGGAATGGAGGGGTCAGACACTATTTGTCTCCCATCTATAATTCCATTCTCAAACCTAAATCAAAACAAACAAAGGAAACAAGGGGGCTAGCCAGATCAGGTCCAGAGGTGTGAAAACACCCATTAGGGTTTGAATGGATATGCTAAACTAGACGCCAGAGAGAAACTGTAAACAAGACAGAAACGGAAAACAAAGAGGTGGGATAGTTTCAGAATAATTTCATTATAGTTAGCTCCTCCCTGCAGCTAGATATAAGCGGTGTCCATCAGCACTCTAACCAGAACTGACGAAGCAACTCGGATGAGCTGCGAAAGGTTTTCGACCAAATAAACTTTGTCCAGTTGACAAATTGAATTTCTCCTTTTACCATGGATGCTACCTGGATGACTGAGGGATTCTTCACACTAATAATAAAGGTTTACTGAAACATGTGTGAATGAAACAAAACACAAATCCAGGTATGTTTTTGATGAGGTAAAAACATTATAACATCTCTTAAAGCTCAGGAGAGTAAATTTTGTGTAACATAGACCAGTTTCAAAGCTACGTCATCACTGAATGCGCGCGCAGTGTTCAAAACAAAGCCACTGTTGCCGTAAAACCCCCAGCGAAGATATAGAAGAGAAGAACTCGAATAAAGAGAAACAGATGGAATAAATGATAGTTCATATCATTCAACTGACATACACACAAATGAACACCTGCTGCTTGTTTAGGGTAATTTGCCCAGGTGTTCAATGGTGTTTAATCATGCTCATTAACAAGCAAGCACAGGACACGCAAAGCTCGCAGACATATTACCCGGGTAACCTCTACGACAGACACATGTAAACGAACACGAATAACTTTGTTAAAATGCATGATAAGTTTTCGCATGACCATCATAAATGGCATTTGACATGACTGAGATCACATCTGTGACTCGCGAATTAAGTCGTAGTATGTTACTTGCCCCGCAACGCAAGTGCAGTTGGCGGTCAGAACGTAGTTATCGCGCTTGTTGATGATAGCCCAAGCATTGTACATGGTCGTCTTGTGGTCTTGTCTTTGACTGGGGAGAACATCAGATGCCAACACGCAAAACTCCCCATCGATATCGTGGTATGTTACCTCCTGTACATGGCCACACATGGCAAACTGGTAGGCATCCATGGATTTGTATGCGCGCACTTTCTCTCTTGTATACGCGCTGGGCTTCTCGACTAAATAACAGTGGATATCTGGCCACTTTCTGCGATCGTACTGCCACTCCATGATTGCATAAGGATCTGGTAGTCGAACCCCGTTGCTCAACTTGAGCTTTTGTATGTAGCTCTCCCTATCGTTCAGATACTCCGCTATGGTCCACCATGGTTGATTCTGGGTCAACAATGTGCGCGCATGCCGGTGACGTCATGTCTGTTTACTAACTGTAAAGAGGTCTATAGGAACTTTAAAGGAAATTTGAAGCATGAACCTTCCTTTAAGAGCCCTGCCGTAACAAATTTTTGGGATATCATATCGGCTGATGCAATTAATATTGGACCATCCCTAATTTACTTTGCCAATCCTGAGGAAATATATTGAAACTAATCCAGTTTTGTGCTTTTTGTTTTGTTTCCAGTTTCACACTATTGTATGTGATCATGATAACAATGCTTGGCCTTTATCATCTATACGAGATCAATAGTGAATGACAGCAATAAGAAATCGCTTAATGATATCGATTTTGGACCATCCCTAATTTACTTTACTTCCACCCTCTTTCCCCCATCGTTTATTTTTCCTATTTTGTGTCACCCTCTTTTTAAAGAGGGGGCATTACACTTAACTTAGATCACCATGTTAGCTTTTGTTTTGAGAAGTTTCAGTTTTGTTTTCCCTATGCTCCCCGGGTTAAGTCACTCCCCCTTCAGAGCGCTATCACATTACAATCTGCATGTATTCTGCTAATGAAACTACTGCACACCAGATCAGGTTTGTGAAGTTGTAGTGTACTTTTTGTATCCTACTTTTTCTTTTTTTTTTTTTAATGTCGAGTGGGAGTATGGGTGACGTAGGCTGAACTTTGGATAGAATTGTACTGCTCACCGTAAGGAGGGTTCAAATAAGGCCCGTGAGAGATCGCTAGATTACTCAAACATGCACGAATGACGTATAAAACCTCTACAGGCATGGGATCATTACAAATTATAGAAATTTCAGAAGTAAATTTTGCATAACCCCCCTCATTTCCTCCTTCTAACTGAATCATTTGAATATCTCTCTCCAAAATGAAAAGATAAAAACATGCAAAAGTTTTTTAATCTGTAATCCAAATGACACATATACAAGGATCCAGGAGATTAGCATAGACCACAGCCAAAAGATCGACGAGAGAAAAAATACATGTCTGTACTGTACACGTTTTGGACTTTACAGTGAGTAGCTGTGAGAGTACCAGAGACGCTAAGGCAGACCGCACCACCGCAATGCCTTGGGGTCCCACTCAGAAGTACCAATGCTACTAAAATACAAGGACTGAATACTCCCTCGAGCCATCAGCTGCATAAGTTACAATGTGATCCAAAAGCAATATGAAAAAAACAAAAATACAAATTGTGATAACAGGAGAAGTTCAATTTGTCATTTGTCTGTTATCATGGATTCTACCTGGACGACTGAGGGACTTTTCACGCAAAAATACAAATTATATTTCCAAAAAAAATTCTAAAAAGGTCTAGCGCTCTATAGCAGGTTCTGTACATGTCTTCGTCAGTAGCGTTGGAAGCCACTCGGACAAACTCTTCTCTGCAGAACTCTGGGATTTTCAGTAAGAATTCAGTAAGTCATTTGGGAAAAAATATACAATAGAAAAAAAGAAATATTTGTGGAAAAAAGATGCACTGGAATCTGAAATTTTAAATAAATTCAAATTAGAAGAAAAAATGTGGACATCAACACATAGTCTGTAACTATTGTGTATTGTTAAAGGTGTGCTGTGTAACTTTTCTAGAGTTACTCCACCACCTGACTGTCTCCATGGAGATCTTATTGATTCATCTGTAATGTTCCACAGTATGGCATTAAACATATCTCTCTTGGGTTTATTCAATTACAGGTGTTTTATAGCTCAAAATACCTTGAAAAACACATTCTGGCAGTGACCTGGCTTGCCTCTCCACAGATCTGACTTGTAGCTTGACCTGGAGGAGCTACCTGCTTGTTTCCATAGAGACTGGTAAAGCTACTGCTATACTACGGAACTTTAAAGCAAAGCAATAGCATTTCCATAGCAGTACACTTTTAATTTTGGCACAACTAAAATTAGTGTTGCTTTCGTTTTCAAAATTTTGAACCTTTTTCTGACTAAAATTCAAAATGTATTCACAGTAATGGGGGAAAAAACATTCAATTTTGACCAAACATAATACAATATAAACTGATAAGATCGTAGTTTCTCAATGTGACAAAAGGTTTGCAATGTCCAGCCTTATTTTCTTACAGAGTTTAAAAACATACTACAGTATATCATACAATTTTAACATGATCACTCAATATTTAAAAAAACACTTTGAGCCGAAATTGCATACACTTATGTTTTTTTAATGTGGCAGCGTGTTCCCAGATGGTTTTAATATGAAAATGCAATAAGCAAATACTACACCATATGCATCTGTCTCAGCCCAGTGAACTAAGCACAGGTTTTACGGGTTTTCTGCAAATCGTCTACGGTAATGATTTTAAAGTGGCATTAGTGTCTTAGTAATGGTATTTTTGTTCATAATTCAGGTAGTTGGTTCATTAGTAGATTGTAAAAGGATTTTGGAAGCCAGATCACGATTTTTTACGTGTATTTTGGATTTTTTTTTCTCAAAACGTTTAGATACAAAAATTTAATCTTAAAATAAACCATATACACAAAGTTGAGGATTTTTTTTTTGAGTATTAAATTGACTGCTTTGTTAGCAGTTTTAATTTGATTTTGAGAATTTATTGTATGGAATATTTTGACCATTTAATACGATCTAATCATAATTTTAACGCTTCCTGCAAGTAACGGCATAAATGGCTAAACTTTGAAATATTATCCACTATAGTCAAATAGAATACAAAAACATGCCTGGAGTTGTGTTTTGTTTCATTCACATGTTTGAGTAATCCTTTGTCATTAGGCTATCTGCATCTCCGAAGCTCAAAATGCTCCGTTCCACCTTATGACATCATTAATTGGTAGTTTTAACAGCTTTCTTTTATTTTGTTCAGTAGAGATTTGCAGTTCCAGGTCTGAAGTGATTCTTGATTGTAGTGAAGCTGCATGGAGCTTAAAAACACTAATTTCTAGATTTCAAATTCTCCCTGGTGAATACAGAATTATCAAACGAGCGTGGTCAATTTGCAATTCAAATCTATTATTAAAATTATCCAGTGACATTCACTGTGACCAATCCGGTTTCATGTATCACATTTTGCCTTGCTAATCCAAACATGAATATTCTGTATTGATACTTTGCAGTGACAACACGCTGGGGAGTTTCTACACGTACCTCTGTTGGTGTAATGTTCAGCAGTTACCATAGTGACACAACGCACACATTAGTAAAAAGATCGGTTATCGAAAATGTTTTAGTTTAGACTGAAAACTCTACAAAAACAAAACAAAATGAATTTAAACAACACAAACAGCCTGTGATCAGTACGAGTGTTACACATCTCTGGAAAAAAAATAAGAGACCACTGGGTTTTTTTCTGAAATCAGCATCTCTACATGTATTACAGCCATTCCATTCCAGCGTCTGTTGAATTCCAACACAAACACAAAGCTGAGCTACTTCCGTTCTTGCACCAGGAGTGGAATAAAGTCACCCAAGAACAACGTGGAGAGCATGCCAAGACACATGAAAGCTGTGATTAAAAATAAGGGTTATTGCACCAAACATTGATTTCTGAACTCTTAAGTGTAAACATTAGTATTATGTTGTTTTAAAATTAATTTGATCTTGTTTCTTTGCATTGTTTGAAGTCTGAAAACATGTCTTTTTAGGTATTTTGACCTTTTATCATTTTCTGCAAATAAATGCTCTAAATGATAATATTTTATTTGGAATTTGAGGGAAATGTTGTCAGTAGTTTATAGACTCAAACAAAAATGTTCCTTTTGCCCAAACACATACCTATAAGGAGTAAAATCAGAAAAAAATGATAATTTTGCAGTGGTCTGTTATTTTTTTTCCAGAGCTGTATTTAGGTGTCTGATTTTCAACAAAAAGGTGAAAGTGGCAAACTGTAATTTTATGTGCGAGAATTATTTAAGTGCACAAATCATCTTAACCTCTTTCTGGCTTGTGTTAAAACTCAGATTTAGTCTAACTTGACTAACAACGCTTCTAACAGAGTAGTGCCTTTAGTTATCATCACAACCCTAGGAAATATTGACGACATCAACTGCAAAGTATCAATACCATACCATAACCACTGAATACATGTACTTGTATGTGCCAAAGTGGGCTCCTATAGCACTTCAGAATGACCGTTTAATATTCTACTATTCTATTCTCCATTTCCATGTGAATACAGAGAGATTGGAGAATATCAGTCTGTCTTGTATACACAGGCAAAGCAGGGATGGCTCTGAGCCCACAAGCGCATGGCCAGAGTAAACTGGGTGTGTTTGAGGTCAGAAATAGAAAATAATATTATTCTTCAAACAGTTTTATGATATGAGCAAGCACCGTGACCTTTACAAGAGACAGGTCCAGCAGAAATATAGGATTACATACGGTCAAATGAGTTCTGCTGACACTGCTCCCATACTCAGTACGATGTAAATGCTGGAATGGTTAGAACAATCCATTTCTAAATAACAATGTGTTCTTTTTGCCAATTCTAATATTGATACTGATTGTGTAATTGGAATTGTGTAACGTTAACACAAAATTTGAGAGTTTAATTTTAGTTGCTTGATTTTTGAAACAATTTATTTTCAAATCCTCACGTGTTTTTTTGTTTTTTACATACTTTTTTCATAATTAACAAAGTATTTCAGTAAGCACACGTCCTACTATATACATTTACAAGTGATAAACCTATGGATATACAGAGAGATGCGATTGCTTTGCTTGGAATGT
Source organism: Paratrypauchen microcephalus (assembly GCA_036785185.1). Lineage (NCBI taxonomy): Eukaryota > Metazoa > Chordata > Actinopteri > Gobiiformes > Gobiidae > Paratrypauchen > Paratrypauchen microcephalus. The sequence goes on from JAVJIX010000228.1 coordinate 910,760, forward strand.
TCCGCAGTATGACATTAAATGGATCTACGTCGGAGAAGGCAAAGTTACAAGCATAGACCGTATAAAGAAGTGGACTTATGGAGTGTGACGTCACCCATAGCGTTCAGATCCAGTCAAATGAAGCTCTCCAAGGCTAGTGGTTATAGGAGCAAATCTGGAGCCATTTGATTTACGGACAAAATAGTGAAATAAAAACATGAGGATCATGTAGAGCGGGTTAATACGAACGCTTTAAGACCAAAACAACAAGGGGTGACAATTTTTCAATGTAAAGTCAACTGGAACCAAAGATTTCCTATTTGGAACGCGGTGGCTAGCGGCATCACTATATACATTCTATGGTTACAAGTCAGATCTGTGGAGAGGCTGCTCTTAAACACTGAGCCTCTGTCACCTCATAAAACACCCGTAAGTGAATACAATATAGATATGTTGTGGAACATCCAGGCAATACAATAACATCTCTATGGGAAATGGAGGCCTCCACCAGAAATGTTCCATAGTGCATCTTTAAACTGCCACTAATATGAAAAAAACAAACAAACAAACAAACAAAAACATTATAAATAACCAGGAACGACAAATCTGAAGCTCCATTGCCGTAACACTAGTGAATATGTGTCTTGTAGGTCATTAAGAATACAATTACGTAACAGTAAAAGTAGCAACAGAAAATGTTAATGCTAATAATGCTAATAATGCTAATAGTGGATGAAAACCCAGAGCTATGCAGAGAAGACATACTGTTGCTGGTAGCATTGTCCAAGATTGTCCCATAGTGGCTGTTGCCCCCTAGTGTCCATCCAGTGTCTTCTATAGTGAAAATACATTCACGCTTCATACATACAAACACACACACGTTTACAGTCAGTATCATGGCATAGCGTCCCCTCCTGGCCTCCTTCGAAAACGCCGGGAGCTTTAAAGCAACGTACAGAATGGGGGACTGTCTGAAACACAATCAAAAGGAATGTACAAAAGGCACGATTGAACCCAGTGCTCCTGTTCTGTGAGATTCAAGTGTAGATGAGTCTGTAACATGGCTGTCGTAGCGCTTAAGGTCTACAGGGGGCCGCAACGTTGGTGGTGGCGGTCAGGAACGGTTAGCGGATTAGCCAGAAGAGGTGGTCGTCAGTAAAGCTAGCAAGACGGTAAGCGAAATCTATGGCAAAGCTAGTGTTATGGTATTGTAACGGGTACACATGGGAAAAGATAGCTACCATGCAACTGACTTAATGGTGCAATGTGTAACTTTTTTGGTTGGGAGGTCTGTCACCTGCTTGTTTCTATGGAAATGTCACTGCTCGGCCTGGAATGTTCCGCAGTATGACATTAAACAGCTCTACTTTACATTTATTCAGTTACAGGTGGTTGTATAGATCAAAAATACCTTGAAAAACAGACATTCTAACTGTGAGTGGGGTTACCTCTCCACAGATCTGACCTGCAACTTGGTCTGGTTTGGTCTCCATGGAAATAGAAAGGTTTAATACCATACTGTGAAACAGTCCAGAAAAGTTCTAATTTTAAATGGTCAAAATTTTGTTTATTGTGTTGTTTTTATCAACTTTGTCTAGTTTAAAGCCAAATTTTGAAACCTTTTACAGTGAATTGGGCAAAAGTTGGTGGTGTACTCCATTAGGCTATTACTAGTCAAATCTGTGGAGAGGCAAGCCTGCTAAGTAAAGACAAATAATTTCCAGTGTCAGCTATGATGCAATAAAGTCTTATTTTGTGACTGAAATCGTACGAGATGGGGCTTAATGCAATAATAGCAGAACTTGCACATCATGTTATCTGCGCGGCTTACAAGGCTAACAATGAGCAGATGCTACAAGCTAATACTAGGCTTCAGAGAGTATTTTGCATAGCCTCAAAAACAGTGGTCTTACAATGGACTTTGCATATTTGATGTTACTGAGGCGCTCTACAAATTGATTGCTCCACAACAGCCATGAACCTGGTTGGTCCGAGTGAACTTTTGAAGGGAAACTTAAAATTCTTTGTAGAAATTACATAAATCGTTAAATTACTTGTAGATTGTAGTTAAGGCGGTGGTTCTCATTAGCGGGTACATGTACAGCCTCCTCCTGGTACTACCTTCTAGTCCTAGTCCTGTTTTTTGTGTAGCAAGTTCTTTGCACGAGGGCTTATAGTGACAGTCACCTCTTAAGGCTAATTAGCTAACGATTCCCAACCACCGCTGGCTTCTTCCCTTCTGTAATATCCAAAAATATCCAAACTCAGTGCACTGTTCTGTTTCTCAAAGTTAGCTCGCGGCTAACGTATGTCATTCATTCAAGTCTGGAGAATGCTAGCCCCGGCTGTTGAACGCATGCCTGGGTGTTAGCGTAGCAAGTTCTCAAGAGGCAGCCAGGCCCAGGGAGCACCTCTTCTTCCACGATATGCCCTCGAAACAATTATAGTGGCACCCCAATGTAAGCACTGCCCCGTTAGCAGATGGTACAATGGGGTAAGTTAGCCGATCCAACAGTAGGGGGCGTGGTGTCATCGTCCCCTCATTTCAAGTCTTGTGGTCCATTCAAAAACGCGCCTCGTCATCCACTTTATAACATCAGATAGTCCCCAAAACGAAGCTCCGCCCATTCGTATCCCCGTAGCCAATAATACAACGGGGTAGTCGGGCGGTTCGATGGTAGGGGGGCGTGGTCTAATCGTCCCCGCCTCCGTAGAGATCGGCTAGTTTGCGAAAGCGCGGGCCCCAGTCTCCGAGGTAGTCATAGTCCTGGTCTCCGCAGCTGGAGCCGGAGTGCAGGGAGCTGAGGGAGCCCGCCGTGGAGCCGCTGCCCTCGTAGTCGAACACCAGCAGGGAGTCATAAGGGGGCGCTGTGGGGTCATTGTCTGCTGCCTTCAGGCCCTGGAAGAACAAAAGAGGTAGAAGATATATAAGTGTACGTGAAAGCAGATGAAATATTCTGAAGTGACGCAGGCTTAGTAACTAATTAAAGATTTGTGACGAATCCCTCAGTCGTCCAGGTAGAATCCATGGTAAAAGGAGAAATTCGATTTGTCAACTGGCCAAAGTTTATTTGGTCAAAGACATTTCGCAGCTCCTTTTACCATAATTAAAGATTCTATATTGAACAAAATGGACTCTTGTTAGAATGCTGTTCCACCTTGTGATGTCATGACGCTGTAGTTTTGAAGTTAAGCGCTCCTTTTACCAGTAGAGATTGGCAATTCCAAGGCTGAAATAATCCAAATGACTCTAGTGAAGGTGTGTGGAGTATGACCCTGGGAAACATGTTTTTTTGCTGTACTGTACTAGAACTAAGTGTAATTGCACATCAACAACAGTAGTTGGCAGTGGCGTTCTCACATATGATTTACGCACAGTCTCACCATTAACAGAACATCCTCTGTCACAGAAAAAACACGTATATTCCACTGAGTCGTGTCCTTTAGTCCGACAGAAGCTGACGCATCAGTGGCACAAGGAGAGAGCGTTTTTTTTTCAGTGCTTTTAGCTTATGCAAATGAGGTGGTTTTAAGTTTCATTTCTGTAAAACGTAAACAAATGTGCGCAAAGCATTAAAAAAACATTAATATTTGAGTCCTCAGTGCAGTCTTTGTTGTAAGTTTCTTTCTTTTTTTTGTTTATAATGTTAATAAAAGGATACAATGGTGTTCTCATAACAATTTTCTAGACAAATAATACTATTTATAGTCGCGCGCAGGAAGGGGGGCGTGAAATTTTTTCTTCTTCCTGGGGGGGGGGGCGTCACAGAAAATAATTGAGAAGCACTGTTCTAGTGGCATTGAAGGATGGGTTAAATGCAGAAGAGAAACTTTAACAAAACTTTATAATAACAACCTCCTAAAAAGTCTTAATAAAGCATGTAGAAAGGCATAATCAACAAATAGTTTATTAAGAATGATTCAGGCTTGGTAAACACTTAAAGCTGCATTATGGAACTTCTTGAGGAGAGGATACGCGTTGTGTAGAATGTTACAAAGTATGGCACTGACTGTTTTAATCCTCAACAAATGCCTTGAAAAACATGCATTCCCAGTGTGTGTGTGGTCACCTCTTCACAGTTATGACCTGTCCTGTAACTTGGTGTTATCTGCTTGTCTCCATGGAGATCGATACGTTCTATATACACTGTAAAACAACATGGAACATTTTGAGGCAAACAATTAACATCTCCATGAAGACAAGCAAGTTAGGATTAGGAGTTAGAGTTAGGGTATTAAGTAATTAAGACCAAAAATTCAAACCAAAATTTGTCTTCTACATTTGACCAATCCTTCAGGGTCGGTAAAACAAACAGTTAAGGATCCATCTCCAGATCTTGAGTTAATGCTAACCACTCTGCCACCTAGTCTGTACCTGATTTTGAGCCATTAGTGAAGAACATGTTTGAGAATTGACGTCACCCCCGCCCATCTTGTGCCTTCTCTAGGACTTTCTGGTGACTAATACTGACTGATTGAGTTTTACAAAGAGTATTTACACTGTCACTGAACTAAGCCGAATGAGAGAGTAACAGCCTTACTTTTTTGGCAAGGTTACTTTTACAAACACAGTAGCAGCACCAAATAGAATTTCAGCTCAACCAGAAGACATTCCACTGATAAACCTGATAAAACTGCAATAGAAGAAAAGATTCAAAAGCTTGTGAAGAAGTCCTTGATAGTCAAAAATAATTGTAAGCAGTTTTTTAGGTTAATTGAGTTCACTGCAAATATTTCACCATGATCAGAGCAGATACTGAATGAGGCTTTTAGAGCAGAGCGGCTATTACTGAGTCTACAGATAGTGTACGAATTTGGATTAAACCATTAGAATGACTTTGAGACTACGGTACATTTTAAAGGAGATCTATCTGATTTTTACCGTCTTAAAAACATGAAAAACAAAACGAGTTAGTTTTAAACTGTCCGCTGTGGTCCAACGTTATACCTTACGTGGTCCAAACATCTTAAGTATTCCCATGATGAGTTTTGAGTTTTAGAGTACAGTTTTGCGCGACAATAAAGTTAACAACAACTAGCATGCTAACTGGGCACTTCCTGATTACAGGACAATAAAACGCTTTACCTTTAGATGCAGACAGTGCACTTGCAAGCTTGTTTTGACCTCAAGATAATTCTGTTGGCTTTCAGAGTAAAGCTAAACAGAACTAGTATGCTAACTGGGCACTTCCTGATTATTGGACAATGAAATAGCATGCTAATCGGGCACTTCCTGAGTAGAGGACAATAAAACGCTTTTACTTTAGACGCAGACAGTGCACTGCAGGCTTACTTTGACCTCAAGATAATTCTGCTGGCTTTCAGAGTAAAGCTAAATACAACTAGTATGCTAACTAGGCACTTCCTGATTATTGGACAGTGAAATAGCATGCTAACCGGGCACTTCCTGAGTAGAGGACAATAAAACGCTTTACCTTTATATGCAGACAGTGCACTGCAGGCTTACTTTGACCTTAAGATAATTCTGTTGGCTTTCAGAGTAAAGCTACACACAACTAGTATGCTAACTAGGCACTTCCTGATTATCAGACAATTAAATGTTTTACAGTTACAGGCAGGCACTACAGCAGACTTATTTTGACCTCAAAATCTGCTTATACAATATATCTGTACTGTGCCAAGACACATTTTGCTGAAATACATGGGGAAATATTGGATACTAGCAACAATAAGCATGATAACCGTACACTTCCTTCTTCATTCTCTGACAAAATTCTCAAAATTCTCCAATATCAATTAGATTATCAGCGCTTTTCGCAACTTTCATTGACCAGAGTTGTGTTTCCCTGACAATAAAAGCTAACAAACACAAGCATACCAACCGCGCACTTGCTGATTTTTGGGACAATAAAACACTTAGATTCAGGCTGCGCACCGTGGACTTATTTTAACCTTAAGAATTTGTTTGAGAAGCTAATTTAACTAATGGCACATATAGTGAAATAGTTTAATATCGTCTGCATAGCAAAGAGAATTGGAGTGTCCTTGTGCATCTTTTGTCTTCTCTCAGTCTGCAGTGGGGGCTTTTGTTAAATCGCTCGCATTGATAAGAAAGTCTAAAGAATGTTTTTATTACATCGAGCAAATATTGCGTGGCTCTGTCCCTTTCAAGCAGGATTAAAACGGTATAAAAAAAAAAGCAAAATCCGTATTAGGCTTTGTACATTTTAGCTTTCAGTTCAACCACTGTGGGACTTCAAATAAAGATAGATAAGATACAACAATGCAGCCTTGATATTAAAACATGTGTTGATGTGGTTGAGGTAGTCAAAATTGGTTTAAAAGAATACAATTAATCACTTGGTTGGATAGATGAGAAAACATCTAAAATTCTAAGTGGTAAAGTACTGTAAAGTAAAGATTTTAGGTACTTGGAGTAGTAGATTTTTGAGTGAAATCTTATGGAAATTAATATGTTTTAATAGATTTAGAATTTTAAATACCACTGAATTTCTCACTTTAAATTTTTTTTAACTCTGAAAAAATATTGTGAATTTCACTTGCTGAAAGTATTCTTTTTCAATATGTTTCAAATTGAAAATTAAAATTTCACCTTTTAAATATTCAGCACATATATTTTCAAAATATATGACAATATACAGTATGTGCTGAATATTTAAAAATATTTAACATGTGATTTTTTTACATTAAATTTTATACTTTGAAAATGTGCACTTAAAATGTCAGCAAATGACATTCAGAATAAAAATAATTCAGACAGGTTTTTTCAGAGTTAAAAAAGTCCAAAGAAGAGAAATTAAAAAATTTGATGAAACAGTTTGTCTTCCATAGATACTTTAAACTCTTCCTTCACTAGATTTTTGAGCAGGTATCTGTACTTTCTGCTCCACTACATTTTTCAACAAGTATTTTTTATTATAATCTGAGACCTCCTGAAAAGGCCGAGGAGCGTAGTTTTAACATGTTTGTAGTTTGAACAAAGAACATACAAATAAAAACTTTGAATTTTTACTCTAAGTACATTTTTAATGGATAGTTTAATACTTTAACTTAAGTAGATCTTCAGTATTTTTTTTTATTTATTTTTTGCTCCAGTATCTGTACAAAATTGAGCTCTTCTTCCACCACTGGAAACATTCACATGGTTTGGTGCTGGTTTGGGTTTGATCCTGGTTGAGTCTCAATGTAGACTTGGTTATGTTCTGGTCTAGTCTAGGTTTAGTCCTGGTCTATTCCAAATACAGTTTTAGTTTCAGGTTTATGATGATCTGGTATATGTGAAAGTGTGGATGCAGGCTTACAGATTCATGTGAAAACCAATGATGTAATCCCAATAATAATCCTGGATTATTATAAAAAGTGACTTTATAAACTTAAGATAATAGAATTGCATACGTGTTGAACTCTTACTAACTTTACTAACAGCATATTGTTTTAATCTGCCTAATCAGCTCAAAAGAAATCAATATTCTCATTACTATAAATAAAATACTACTATTACCCCCACTTCTAACTGTTGAATAATTGACTGAAATAAACCAACATAATACTACAACTACTGCTACTACAGCAACAAGAAATACTACTGCTACAACTTCATACTGGTGAATAATGAACTAATACTTCAGTCACAAAAACTACTACTTCTATAACTACTACCACAACTAAAAGTACTATAACTACTAATGCTAAATAAACAAAACAAAACAAATTGTTTTTTTTAAAGGTGATAGGCTATATTACTTTGTTGGCAATGTTATAAAGCTAACAATATTGAACTTTGATGTATAATGACAAAAGAAGTAAACTACAGTACAGTAAATATCATAATGAAAATAGATTATAACCAAAAGAACATTTCCATGGAAACAAGCAGGAAAAGGCCCTCCTCCAGACCAAGTAAGAGTCAGATTTATGGAGATGCAAGCCCACTCACACTAAGGACAAAAGTTTTTCAGTGCAATAAAGACAACCAAAATGAGAAAGCTTTTATTTCAGTCGTACTATGGCTTTAGGGTCTATTGAGGATTTTCTGTGTACTCCAGCCGATCATAACTCATTTATCTTGTCCAAAATATACCAGACAGATTCACATTAGCTCTGTATCCCGCTCTAATCCCTGAACTTCTCCGCTCATCACTTCAGACACAGACTACTGAAATCTCCACTAAGCCCCGTGGTTCACCTCCAGCTGCTTTTCAACCACCGCGACGGACATTTTTGGAGTGAGATTTTCCACATGACAGTACCAGAGCCCACGCTTCGCAACATCTCCAAGAAAAGCACAATTTACGGTCCGGCGAGCCGCAATGCTTTGGCCATGTCGGCTATGGGATTAAGTGTAATCCAGGACGGTTACTATAGAGACGGTGGAGTAAAGTCTATGGCATAGGAAAACAGCGTCCACAGAAAGTAGTTCAGTGAACCGTGGAGACTCTATTGAAAAGAGGACTCAGAACTGCTGTCCGAAATATCAAGTGCCCGCTGGGCCAGACGGAGGTGCTGACCTGCACCTCCGCATTGAACCAAAGCACCAGGAAGTTTGACTGGACTACAGGAGTGTGCAACTTAACTTAAAAACTTCAAGATATTTTTCATTCATTTATTTTCTTCCTCTTATCCAGGGCCGGGTCATGGGAGCAACAGTCTAAGCAGGGACTCCCAGACTTCCTTCACACCGGACACTTCCTCCAGGTCATCCGGGGGGACCCCAAGGCGTTTCCAGGCCAGGTGAGAGACAAAGTCCCTCCAGCGTGTCCTGGGTCTTCCCCGGGGCCTCGGAACACCTCCCGAGAGAAGCGTCCAGGAGGCATCGGAACAAACGCCCGAGCCACTACTTAAAGATCCTATATTATGCAAAATGGACTCTTGTGAGCTTTAAGCCATCTTAAAATGTTACCTCGTCAAAAACATACCTGGATTTGTGTTTTGTTTCCTTCTCACATGTTTGAGTAATCCTTTATTATTAGTCTGTCGACATCTCCAAAGCTCAAAATGCTCTGTTCACCTCGGCAAAGGGAGAAATTCAATTTGTCAACTGGACAAAAGTTTATTTGGTCGAATACGTTTCGCAGCTCATCCAAGCTGCTTCTTCAGTTCTGTTCCACCTTGTGATTTCATGAATGCAGTAGTTTTCAAGTCAGCAGCTACTTTTGACCTATTGCTCTGTAGAAATGAGCAATTCCAGGGCTGAAATCATCCAAATGATTCTAGTGAAGATGTATGACGTTTAAAAACACAGTGGAGCACTTCCTGTATTACAACATGACATCACGGTTAGGTTGAGTTCTTTCTCCCAGAGTGTGAATGAAACAAAGCACAATTCTTGTTTCTGGTTTCCATGGATATGTTTAATTTGCCTGGAATGTTTCACGGTATGGCATTAAACTTCTATCTATTTTGAATTTGTTTAAGTATTTATAGTTCTCAGAATACCTTACATTTTTACTGTAAACTGGCTTGCCTCTACACTGATCTAACCTGTAACGGTAGAGTTGGAGAGCGGGAAAATGAGCAAAAGAGGGGGAGAGAAAGACTGCGACAGAGCGAAAAAGAGCGAGAAAGCAAAAAAGATGAGAAAGAGAGAGGAGAAAAAGAAAGAGAAAGAAAACAGAGTGCAGAGAGAGAGAAAAAGATAGAGAGAGGAGAGGGGAAGAGAAGAATAACTGAGTGGGAGAAAGTGAGACAGAAAGAGAAACGCCAAGATACAAAGACAGAAAAGAAAGGAGAAGAGAGAGATCAAGAGGGAGGAAAGAACACTGTAGAGTGACACAAAAAGAGTGAAAGAGAGAAAAAGAGAGAGGAGAGGGGGAAGAGAGAGAGGAGAAAGAGGGGGATAACTGAGCGGGAAAAAGTGAGACAGAAAGAGAAACACCGAGATACAAAGAAAGAGAGAGAAACCAAGAGGGAGAAATGAACATACTGTAGAGTGACACAAAAAGAGTGAAAGAGAGAAAAAGACAGAGGGGAAAGAGAGAGCATGGGGGGATAACTAAGGAGGAGAAAGTGAGACAGAAAGAGAAACACAGCGATACAAATAAAGAGAAGAAAGGAGACGAGAGAAACCAAGAGGGAGAAATTAACATATACTGTAGAGTGACACAAAAAGAGAGTGAACGAGAGAAAAACATAGAGGAGAGGGGGAATAGAGAGAGAGGGGAGAGGAGAGAGAGAGGGATAACTGAGCAGGAGAAAGTGAGACAAAGAGAAACACAGCGATACAAAGAAAGAGAAGAAAGAATCAAAGAGAGACCAAGAGGGAGGAAAGAACATACTGTATACTGTAAAGTGACACAAAAAGACAGTGAAAGAGAAAAAATGATAGAGGGGAGGAGAAAGAGAAGGATAACTGAGCGAGAGAAAGTGAGACAGAAAGAGAAACACCGAGATACAAAGAAAGAGATGAAAGGAGAAGAGAGAGACCAAGAGGGAGAAATTAACATATACTGTAGAGTGACACAAAAAGAGTGAAAGAGAGAAAATGATAGAAAGAGGAGAGGGGGAAGAGGAAGAGGGGAGGAGAAAGAAGGATAACTGAGTGGGAGAAAGTGAGACAAAGAGAAACACCAAGATACAAAGAAAGAGAAGAAAGGAGAAGAGAGAGCCCAAAAGGGAGGAAAGAACATACAGTACACTGTAAAGTGACACAAAAAGAGAGTGAACGAGAGAAAAACATAGAGGAGAGGGGGAATAGAGAGAGAGGGGAGAGGAGAGAGAGAGGGATAACTGAGCAGGAGAAAGTGAGACAAAGAGAAACACAGCGATACAAAGAAAGAGAAGAAAGAATCAAAGAGAGACCAAGAGGGAGGAAAGAACATACTGTATACTGTAAAGTGACACAAAAAGACAGTGAAAGAGAAAAAATGCTAGAGAGGGGAGGAGAAAGAGAAGGATAACTGAGCGAGAGAAAGTGAGACAGAAAGAGAAACACCGAGATACAAAGAAAGAGATGAAAGGAGAAGAGAGAGACCAAGAGGGAGAAATGAACATATACTGTAGAGTGACACAAAAAGAGTGAAAGAGAGAAAATGATAGAAAGAGGGGAGGGGGAAGAGGAAGAGGGGAGGAGAAAGAGAAGGATAACTGAGTGGTTAGAAAGTGAGACAAAGAGAAACACCAAGATACAAAGAAAGAGAAGAAAGGAGAAGAGAGAGACCAAAATGGAGGAAAGAACATACAGTACACTGTAAAGTGACACAAAAAGAGAGTGAAAGAGAGAAAATGATAGAGCGCGAGAGGAGAGATAGAGGATTAAGACGTCTTCATGAACCGGTGGTGAGTCTGACAGTCCCCCTCGTTACTCCGAGCACTCTTTGGCAGATGGCTTCACGCACACACACACACACACACACACACACACACACACACACACACACACACACACACACACACACACACACACACACACACACACACACACACACACAGAGCGTATAACAAACAATACAGCGGCTGACAGGAAGAGGCGGAGCGGCCATCTTGGTTCTTCACGCCCCAGGGTCCTTCTCTCTCCCTCTTTTTCTCCCTCTTTTTCTCCCTCTCTGCAGACATGAGCTAGTTATGGGGCCCTGTGCAAAAATATGATCTGATTAAGTGTAGGAGGCGCAGTGCGGGGGCTGTCAGCGATGGAAAATGAAAGCGAATTTCAATTAAGTAGTTCAGGCCCGGGTTAGAGGGACAGGACTTGTACTAGAAAACCACGGCAACCTCGACGTGGGTGTTAACAGTGAGCTGGCGATCAGTTAACCCGTACCTAGCAGGTCAGATATGTATAGCAGTAATAGCGGCCTGTTCGTTTGTTGGAGAATCAATTGGAGCGAGTCTCCATACTCATTTCATCGGATTAAATTGCGTGTACAGATCTCTATGCATGCTAACTACATGAGTATTGGATTTGAACCAGAGGAAATTAATAAATCAGGTATTATTATAATTATTATCAATTCAGCAGTCAATAAGTTAATGCTTTAAGACTGTTTACTAGTCCTGAATGTCTCACAGTAATTTACGCAATGCTGTTATGAATCGTTTTAAAAATATACAACAGTTAAGCTACAGAAATTACACCATGGCACCAAGAACACATCCACATCCTTGTTATCTGGCCTATCCATCAAAGGTATAATACTCCCTACAATGAAAGCAGAGTCAGACAAGGCAACGGCCCATTATAAAACAAGTTACTGTTACAATTTTGGACTAGTTAGGTGTATTTTTTAAAGGAAATAAGTATCTGAAATGAACTATTGAACCATGAGTTTCAGTTTGAACCATTCAGTCCCTGCATATCCCTTTTCTCTTACCTGGCCAGCCAAATGATATCTCTCTGTATTTCCTATACACCGCGATACCATTTGGACACTCTCCATCCACTGGAGACTCCGCGATTCTGATTCGTTCAAAGATGGTGACGTCAGTGCACCCGCCTTTGCCCGCAAAGTCACTCTTAGGCAGCGGAAGTTCCGCCTCAGTTTTGAATCAAGATGGCGCAATCTCTGATTGGTTCACTTAGCTGTCTGTCTACGCGCAACCGCAGCGCATTCTGTGGATCAAGCGTTACCAGACTCACTCGCTGGTACAGCGATGAGTCATGGATTCTTCCAGGCAACCTTTTCTCACTCTTTTGTTTTACCACAACTACTGTCTCTCAGGTTCTTATCCAACTACATGCTTCACTGGACAAAAATGAATGTCCCTGTTAGGTGCTTTTACATAGTTCTCATCCAGCAAAGTGATTTTATGTCATATTTTTGCTTTTACAATATACACGGCCTAATTTGGTGTTTTCCTGAAATACATGAAATACGTAACAAGCACAGGGCTTATCGCTCTAGACCAGGGGTCGGCAACCTTTACCACTCAAAGAGCCATTTGCACCCGTTTCACACAGTAAAGAAAACACTGGGAGCCGCAAAACCCTTTTGAAATTTAAAATGAAATTACACTGCATATAATGGCTTTTTTTAAACCTTTGTGACATAGAATTATATTTTGAATATGAACAAACTAAAATAAAATACATTTTAATTAAATACAGTGGTCCCTCGCTGTTTCGCTGATTTTTTATAGAAGAAGAAGAAGAAGAAGAAGAAGAAGAAGTGAACTTTATTGATCTCACACTGGAGAAATTCTTCTCTGCATTTTAACCCATCCTATATATATATACATATATTAGGAGCAGTGGGCAGCACACACATTAGGGCGCCCGGGGACCATCTCCATGATCTTCTTGCTTCGGCTTGGTCAGGACCTAAGCTGGAGTACCTATGGTGCATGTTTTGGGTTGGTGGGGGAAACCGGAGTGCCCGGAGGAAACCCAGACACGGGGAGAAACATGCAAACTCCACACAGAAAGGCCCAGGCGACCTGGGGCCTTATAGTGTATCAACACGTATTGTGTTCTGCATCCTGATTGGCTAAAGGACTGTAGACCTTTGTCTTTGTCAGTCATTCTCCTCCGTGTCTCCTGTACAGAATGTGTTCAGTTTGCCAAATTTATTTAAATGTTCGATCACGAGCAGTGTGACTCTGAAGACTGAGCGGTCTGGCATTTGAGCACATGCCAGAAGGGCCGAGGCCGTGCTCTATTACGGATTTGACCACGTGCACACTTCTCCGGGTGGTCAATGCGCATCGGGAAGTAGCGGCAATGTTTGCGCAGAACGAACTGGTGGAACCTGGAGTCCAGGCGGCTGAACCAGTCCTGAGAGCGCACGGATGCATTCTCACTACAGTTCTGTGTTTGGTGCAGAGCTGTAGAACCCCTCCCCCCCGTTCACCAGACTACGGGGCCGCTTCTAGGTGTAAATTGCCAGGGCCGATCCCAGTCCGTCACTGCTCTGAAGTGCTGTATATTTGCAAGTTTTCTCCCCAACAAAACCCGCAACAGCGCAGCGGCGCCAGAGGAACTGTGAAATACACGCATATTTATACACGCAATATAAAACTGACTACTCACGGATTTTGCCTATCGTGGGTTATTTCTACAACGTAACCCCCATGATAAACGAGGGGCCACTGTACTGAGGGATCAGAGGGATCAAAGAGCCGCATGCGGCTCCGGAGCCGCGGGTTGCCGACCCCTGCTCTAGACACTTTAAAACTGCTGCTAAGGACTCCTGTTGCACATTTATTTTTATCTTTATTTTCAATGCACATTCTATTGCACATTTCACTGCTGCATCTTCCATTGCACACTTTGATGCACACTGCACATTTTGGACATCTGTAAATAGTTTTTTATTTAGCCTTTGCACTACTTTTAGGTTTTGTCTTAGATAGTTTTATTTTGTCTTTATATTGTATTTTGTACACTGTCTTTTTGCACTGCTTGGCCAGAGGGAAAAGGAATTCTGATTCACTGTAAGTTGAACAACTGACAATAAAACTGACTTTGACCTTGAACCTTGAGGGCTTTTAAAGTGGGATTTAAGATTTAAGCTCCTCCCATGACCACATTTCCAATAAAGCTGCCAACTTAAGCTGGTGACCTCTGCATGATTTTGGAAGTCTGCAGTGAAAGATTTCCGAATCTTGAGGCGTAGCTAGAAGTCGTTTGTTGTAGGAGTGAGACAGGGACAAAGAGCAAACTTCTGTCTGCGCACAAAGATGAGCTGCTATAATGCCTGTTTGAGATTTTGAAATCCTGGTCTCAGAGTTAGCACTCCTCTCGCTGAGTCTGCGATCCATCTTTGTGACTAACAGTAAACACAAGCGCTGTTCAGAGAAACAGCAGGAGAGCTCCACCATGAACGGCACCATCTCTCACTGATACCCTTTCATTTACTAACTCTTACAAACGTGAAAACACCACAAGCCTGTAGCATTTCGTAGCCTCTGCGAACCTGCGTAACCAAGGAGTTTTCACATTTGGTGGAAAAAAAAAAAATCTAATAAACTTACAGATGGTGACTTTAAGGAGCAGTGTGATTGGTCTAACACAGACATAATAATAATAATAATAATAATAATAATAATAATAATAATAATTCATAGCATTTATATAGCGCCTTTCATGACACCCAAAGCGCTTTACAGTTCATTGTTCATTCACTCCACACTTGGTGGTGGTAAGATACTTTCTGTAGCCACAGCTGCCTTGGGGCAGACTGACATGTCCAAACTATGGCCCAGGCCCTAAGACTTCTAGGAGAATTATACAGTTCTGGGAGGAAAAAAAAAGAGACTACTGCATTTTTTTTCTGAAATCAGCATCTCTATATGTATTACACCCATTCCATTCCAGCGTCTGTTGAATTCCAACACAAACACAAAGCTGAGCTACTTCATTTCTTGCACCAGGAGTGGAATAACGTCACCCAAGAACAATGTGAAAGACTTGTGGAGAGCATGCCAAGACACATGAAAACTGTGACTAAAAATAAGGGTTATTGCACCAAGTATTGATTTCTGAACTCTTCTTAAGTGTAAACATTAGTGTTATGTTGTTTTAAAATGAATTTGATCTTGTTTCTTTGCATTGTTTGAGGTCTGAAAACATGTATCTTTTTTGTTATTTTGAGCATTTGTCATTTTCTGCAAATAAATGCTCTAAACGATAATATTTTTATTTGGGATTTGGGAGAAATGTCAGTAGTTTATATGTTCCTTTTGCCCAAACACATACCTATAAGTTGTAAAATCAGAAACACTGAAAATTTTGAAGTGGTCTCTTATTTTTTTCCAGAGCTGTATATATATTACCTTAAGCAGCACTTTTTACAGTATTATTATTTTTTTTTTTAAATGTACCTTGATAAAGCCTACATCAAATATTTAGTGTGTTCTATTGAGGATCTAAGCATGAATAAAGGTCTAGGGGCTCATTTTATCCTGTTTTAAATGCACATTCTTGAATTACTGACCACCAACCTATAGCTCTCTATTGGCCCTCTGTTTTGTCTGTTTTGATATTGACAAAAAAGGCTGTAATCAGGGCAGTCCTGTGTGATGTCACGTAGTACTAGAGGCAGCACGCACTTGACCAGCTGCAAATGTACCTTAATCCAGTGTTTAGTTCCATTTTAAAGTTAAAATATTTGTACCACAACTGAAAAAAGCTGAATTACTGCGTCTCTACCGCAAACCATTTCGCTAAAATTTTGCACCATACCATTAATTTGGAACATTTTGTACCTCAACCCAAGGATCAGACTTGCCATGCTATTTAAAGAAGACTCTAAAATCACTTTGGCACATATTTGGCGGATTCTGCCCACTGCTGAGCGAGCCGGCGGGGAGCGCTGGGGAGACCTGGTGCAGACAGGAAGAGATGCTGAGATCGTGTTAAATCACATTATTCCGAGGGAGAGTCCATTCAAAGAGAAATCTGCACGAAGTCCGCCATCGCTAAATCCTACAGCGAAGACGTAAACGGACACTCTGAAAACACGCTTTGATGGTTTCGAGTGGAGGGGAGGAAGGATAGAGAGCAGGGGGGGAGAGATGGAAGGGAAAGAGAGAGACAGAGGAGAGAGGGAAAGGGAGGAGGAGGAGAGAGAGAGGGAGAATAAAGAGGAGAGAGAGAGATGAGAGAGAGAAGTGAGGAGGAGAAGAGAGAATGAATGGAGAGAGCAGGGGGGAGAGAGGGGAGAGAGAGAAGATGGAAGGGAAAGAGAGAGACAGAGGGAGAGGGAGGAGGAGAGCGAGAAGAGAGGTGAGAGAGGAGAGTGAGGGGGAGTATAAACAGAGAGCAGGGGGGAGAGAGGGGAGAAAGAGGGAAGATGAGAAGGAAAGAGAGAGAAACAGAGGGGGAGGAGGAGAGAGAAAGAATGGAGAGCAGGGGGGAGAGATGGGAGAAAGAGGGAAGATGAGAGGGAAAGAGAGAGAAGAAAGGAGGAGGAGAGAGGGTTGTGAGGGAGAGGGAGGAGGAGGAGAGAGAAGAGGGGTGGAGGAGAGAGAAAGGGAGTGGGGAAGAATAAAGAGGAGGAGGGGGAATGGAGGAGTGGACAGAGAAGAGAGAGAGAAGAGAGAGAAGAGAGAGAAGTGAAGAGGAGGAGAAAGAATGGAGAGAGAGCAGGGGGGAGAGACAGGAAAAAGAGGGGAGAGGGAAAGAGAGAGAAACAGAGGAGGAGGAGGAGGAGGAGAGAGAAAAATGGACAGAGAGCAGGGTGGAGAGAGGGGAGGAAGAGGGAAGATGAGAGGGAAAGAGAGAGAAGTGAGGAGGAGGAGAAAGAATGGAAAGAGAGCAGGGGGAGAGAGGGGGTGGGGGAAGAGAGCAGGAGGAGAGAGAGAAGGGGGTGGAGGAGAGGGAGGATTGAGTAGAGAAAAGAAGAGAGTGGGAGTAGGGGGAGAGAGGATAGAAAGAGAGAGAGCAGGTTGGATAGAGAAAGAGGGAAGATGAGAGGGAAAGAGAGAGAGAGGAGGAGAGAGAGGGGCATGGGAGGAGCGAAATGCTTCCCAAAAACATTAATCAGAAACTTTGAATTTGATTTTTGATTTCCGGCTCATTTTGTCCACAAGGTGAACAGTGACTAGAGGAGAGGACAGAGGACAGAGAGAGAGGGGGAGATAAGAGGCGTGAGGAGGAGAGCGAGGATTTGCTGTCGTCATGGTAGAGATAGTTAGTTACCATGACGATTAACAATTCTAAACATACTGTATTTTGAAGAGGCAAAAGTACTCAAAATGTCGTCTATAAACAGGAAGCTGAAACTAATGGGTGCAAGGTTGCAGTAGGACAGAGATGAGAGAAGAGAAAGAGACAGAGAGAGCGTTACAGAGAAAGTGCAAAAAAGAGAAAGGGAAACAGAGAAAGAGAGAGAGAAGTTAGGAGGTAGAGAGAGAAAGAATGGAGGTGAGGGTGGGGGAGAAAGAGGAGGTGGGGGAGGAGAGAGAAAGACATATAGGTCATAGGAGGTCAGAGATGAGAGAAGAGAAAGAGAAACAGAGAAAGAAAAAGAGAGTCGCATCGAAAGAGGGCGACAGAGAAAGAGAGAGGCAGAGAAAGAGAGAGGAAGAGAGAGAAAGGGAAACAAAGAGAGAGAGAGAGAGGGGGGAAGAGAGAGAAGTTAGGAGGAAGAGAGAGGAGAGAAAGAGGAGGAGGAGAAAGAAAGACAAATGGGTCATAGCAGGACAGAGATGAGAGAAGAGAAAGAGAGACAGAGAAAGAAAAAGAGAGACACATCGAAAGAGGGCTACAGAGAAAGAGAGAGACAGAGAAAGAGAGAGTAAGAGAGAGAGAGGGAAACAAAGAGAGAGAGAGAGAGAGAAAGAGAGAGAAGTTAGGAGATAGAGAGAGGAGAGAAAGAGGAGGAGGAGAAAGAAAGACAAATAGGTCATAGCAGGACAGAGATGAGAGAAGAGAAAGAGAGACAGAGAAAGAAAAAGAGAGACGCATCGAAAGAGGGCTACAGAGAAAGAGAGAGACACAGAAAGAGAGTAAGAGAGAGAGAGGGAAACAAAGAGAGAGAGAGGGAAGAGAGAGAAGTTAGGAGGTAGAGAGAGGAGAGAAAGAGGAGGAGGAGAAAGAAAGACAAATGGGTCATAGCAGGACAGAGATGAGAGAAGAGAAAGAGAGACAGAGAGAGAAAGCATGAGAGAAAGGGGAAGAGAGAGAAGTTAGGAGGTAGAGAGAGAAAGAATGGAGGTGAGTGTGGGAGAGAAAGAAGAAGAGGAGGAGGAGGAGGAGGAGGAGGAGGAGGAGGAGATAAAGACAAATAGGTCATAGCAGGACAGAGATAAGAGAAGAGAAAGAGAGACAGAGAAAGAAAGGAAGAAAGAAAGAAAGAAAGAAAGAGAGACACACAGAGAGAGGGTTACAGAGAGAGAGAGAGAGAGGCAGAAAGAGAGGGAAAGAGAGAGAAGTCAGGAGGTAGAGAGAGGGGAGAAAGAGAAGGAGGAGAGAGAAAGACAAATAGGTCACAGTAGGACAGAGATGAGAGAAGAGGAAAGAGACAGAGAGAAAGCAAGAGAGAAAGGGGAAGAGAGAGAAGTTAGGAGGGGGAGAGAGAAAGACAAATAGGTCACAGTAGGACAGAGATGAGAGAAGAGGAAAGAGACAGAGAGAAAGCAAGAGAGAAAGGGGAAGAGAGAGAAGTTACGAGGGCGAGAGAGAAAGACAAATAGGTCACAGCAGGACAGAGATAAGAAGAGATAGAGAGACAGAGAGGAGCACAGGGAGGGAAGAAAGAGAAAGAAAGAGACAGAGAGGGAAACAGAGAGCGGAAAGCAGAGAGAGAGAAAGAGAGGGACAGAGAGGGAAAGTTTGTTTTTCAGCTTGTGAGATGCATCGCTTCCTCTAAACTGCTGACTCAGCTGAGCCTCACCTCCAACAGTCTGCCAAATCCAAAGAACTCCGCACAAATACAAACTATGTCCTATACTAGCACCGTTACCGTGACGATTAACAGTTCTAAACAACATATTGTATTCTGAAGAGGCAAAGTCCACAAATTTTGCCATCTAGTATAAACAGGAAGCTGAAACTAACGGGTGCAAGGTCGTAGCAGGACAAAGATGAGAGAAGAGAAAGGGAGACAGAGAGAGAAAGAAAGAGAGACACGAACACACAGAAAGAGGGAAAAAGAGAGAGAGGGAAACAAAAAGAGAGGGAGGGGAAGAGACAGAAGTTAAGAGTTGGAGAGAGAAAGACAAATAGGTCACAGCAGGACGGAGATAAGAGAAGACAAAAGGAGAAACAGAGAGAGGGAAACGAAGACAGAAAGAGAGAGAGAGAGCGAAAAGCAGAGAGGCAGCGAGAGAGAGAGTGACAAAGATAGGAAGTGAGACAGAAAGGGGGAGAGAGGGGGCGGGAGAAAGAGAGCGAGATGAAGCCAGAAACTTCAGAGGTTTTGAATACGTGCTGTGCAAAACGGCAGCATTATTATCACAAGATTTGACTTCTCAAACGGATCCGTCTTGTACGAGCAGAAATCATATAGTCTTATTATAGAAACATGCCAACCGGCTGCTGCGATTGGTTAAAACGCCACCGAAAGCCCCTCCTCTTCCCGAACAATATCGACAGGAGCCATTCCAGACGGATATAACAGAGCTAACCTCATTAGCTGTAATAACAATCTGACTTCAGGTTTGCATTCATAAAGATCTGACGCACCGTGGCTAAGGTTAGATTGGCAGATAGGAGCTTTGTGTTGAGCTTTTTGTATGAAAAGCGCTTTATAAATAATATTTGATTGATTGATTGATTGGCAAACATCCTTGTCAAAGCCTGATCTTATCCACAGTGGAGCACCAGTTTTGTTGTGTCCTTAGACAAGACACTTCACCCACATTGCCTAGAGCAGGGGTTGGCAACCTTTACCACACAAAGCCATTTGGACCCGTTTCACACAGTAAAGAAAACACTGGGAGCCACAAAACCCTTTTGAAATTTAAAATGAAATAACACTGCATATAACGTCTTTTTTTTGCCTTTGTGCCATAGAATTAGATTTTGAAAATGAATTTTCTAAAATAAAATACATTTTAATTAAATACAGTGGTCCCTCGCTATATCGTGGTTCACTTTTTATGGCTTCGCTGTTTCGCAGATTTTTTTTTATTCAATTTTTTTTTAGTATATCAACGTGCATTTCTGCATCCTGATTGGCTAAGGGACTGTAGACGTTTGCCGATTCGTCAGTCATTCTCATCCGTGTCTCCTGTACAGTACAGAATGTTTTCAGTTTTCCAGATTTATATAAATGTTTGATCGCAGTGTGACCCTGAAGTTCTGTATGCAAGTTTTCGCCCCGTTTTCTCCCCGACAAAACCCGCGACAGCGAAGCGGCGCCAGGACGAAGAGGCTCGGTCATAAGAACTGTGCAATACACACGAAATACACTTTGGTTTCATTCTATAATACTGTGCTTTTTTGTTGAAAATCTATGAAAGTTTGAGTGTTTAAACGAGAGAGAAATGTGAGAAAATGTTAATTCCAGTGTGAGAAAAGTGTAGAATGTGTGTGGTGAGGCGTTTACAGCCTTAAAACATGGAGAATAATTGTAAAATATAAAGCTGACGATTTCACCGATCGCGTGTTATTTTTGGAATGTAACCGCGGCGGTAAACGAGGGACCACTATACTGAGTCGCAGCAGAGGGATCAAAGAGCCGCATGTGGCTCCGGAGCCGCGGGTTGCCGACCCCTGGCCTAGAGTGTATGTGTGTTTGTGAGTGCTTGATGTTTGTAGGAACCCCCGATATCTGAAGCGAATACATAACGCACAAACTTGTAGAGTCTTGTTAACTAATGCGATATTATCATTATAAAACCAGAGAGTCTGGGTTTGTGTCACTTCTGAAGCGTACCTCGTGTATGAAGTCTCCGATGTCCCCGGGGTGAGGGGCCGCAGAGCGCATGGGGTACTGGTGGTCATGGTGCAGGGGCCTCTCGTCCAGTCGTCTGATCCCCACCTTCACACAGTCCGGCTCCAGAGCGTCCGGCTGCTGCAGCTGGCTCAGGTCATAGTCCTGACAAACAACACACAAATGTAAGAGGGGAGCTAGAAAAAGATCATGTCAATTTTTATAAGTACTGGAAGAATTGCTATGGTGTTATCAGAGCTTTCTTTATCATTAGTACAGAAACAGAATTACAAGTGCAAGAGATTTGTTTTATCATGTTGTTTCTTTTAACTGCTGTGTGAACTTTTAAGATGTATTTTTTGCCCCACCCCTCTAACCTACCTCCTGTTCATGCATTATAATAAAAGGCGGGAGCTGAGGCTTGGAGCGCTTATGCTGGGTCACTTCTCCCCTTGCAAGTAAAATATAACTTTGACTTTCTGCCTGGTTCTTAAAGGGATATGCCACCCCCAGGTCAAATTTGGGCATCTCCCCACAGTCCAGAGACTAAAATAAGTGGTGGAAAGCGTTTTCCTGCTCACCCAGCCATTGTCCGAGTCTGTCGCCACTGACCGCCGCGGTATCTGGTGCTCCTCCGCCTTAGACTGGAGTCTAACTATTTTCCAGTGCGTAAGAATACAGCCGTATCACGCAGCACGCTGCCAGGGGAATCCCAGTTACGCACCGGGAAGGGAGTTCCCCTGTTGCACAACGTGGTGCGTGATACGGCTGTATTCTTACGCACTGGAAAATAGTTCCCACCCAAAATGACCAAGGCAAGCTCTCCGTGTTGATTTGCACATTTATTTGCACTCGATATGAATGCGCACTACACACAAAGTAATTGGGAAACGCATCGAGCAAATTAATTCCTTTTGGCCGAAATCTTTCTCTGGCGACGTTAGACTCCGGTCTAAGGCGGAGGAGCACCAGATACCGCGGCGGTCAGTGGCGACAGACTCGGACAATGGCTGGGTGAGCAGGAAAACGCTTTCCACCACTTATTTTAGTCTCTGGACTGTGGGGAGATGCCCAAATTTGACCTGGGGGTGGCATATCCCTTTAATGTCTATAGATGTGTGTAGGAAAGAGGTGATTTCCCTCACAGTACTGAAATTGTAAATGGTCTGGGTGGGTTTCCTCCGGG
This sequence comes from Paratrypauchen microcephalus, assembly GCA_036785185.1. Classification (NCBI taxonomy): domain Eukaryota; kingdom Metazoa; phylum Chordata; class Actinopteri; order Gobiiformes; family Gobiidae; genus Paratrypauchen; species Paratrypauchen microcephalus. The sequence goes on from JAVJIX010000228.1 coordinate 933,155, forward strand.
CACTCCGGTTTCCCCCATCAAACCAAAAACATGCTCCAGGCAAAATCCTCCAGCTGAGATCCTGACCAAGCCTAAGCAATAAGATCATGGAGATGGTCCCCGGGCGCCTGAAAGATGAGCTGCCCACTGCTCCTGACGGATGGGTCAAATGCAGAGAAATAATTTTCCGACAGGGATGAATAAAGGATAATAATTTTAAAAAAAAGAGAAAAAAAAAAAAGAGGTTGGGCATCTAGACAGAGAATTGGTGGAAATCAGAATTTTTTTGAAATTCTGATTTAATATAGCATCTGTTTTATCTGAGTTACTTTCTCAAACTGAACACTCTTTTCCACCTTGTGATGTCACATGGTAATACGGGTGTTCCCACTGCGTTTTTAAAGTCTGTACACCTTCTCTAGAATCATTTGAACGGCTTGGAATTGCCACTCTCTAATGAATTAAAGGTAAACTTCATCTTAATAATAAAGAATTACCCAAACATGTGTGAATGAAACTAAACACAACTCATGGTATGTTTCTGTAACAACTTTATAACATGGTTTAAAGCTTTAAGTACCTAAAAGTGCTGCAGTTGGAAGTAGATGTGCAATTTGGGCTTTTAGAGAATTGGCAGAAATCAGAAATTGACAGTTTTTCTTGTTATTATTCTTTTATTTCAGTAAATTGTCTTTGGCATGTATTTGAGAGTGAACATAAGAACATAATAAAAGAAAAAGTCAACTCAATCAACTGGACAGAAGTTTTAGAGTGAAGCTGTTTCGCTACTCAATTTTGACATTCAGTTCAGAATACACTTTATTTATTTATGTATTTATTTACATGTCCAGAAGCATTAACATTTGTGAGAAGACTGAAATATGAACTCCTAAGATAATACCAGATTCACACGTTTTTCTTTTTCTTTCCCCAGAACATTCCAGTGTCCTAGTCATAATAATAGCTTTGTTTGTTTCATATTGGTCATTCTGGCTACTGTCATTTGTATCCAAAAATATACAGAAAAGATATGATTAGTGAAATGAGACATGTAAAACGCAAGTCCTTGGGCTGTTTGCGTCTTTTTCCGTGTTTTAGGTTTATTTGCATATCTGTTAAAATAGGATGTCTGGTTGTTTTTTCTTGTTTAGAATCAGCCACGATGTGAGAAGACTCAGAATGTAAATGTGGAACGTAATGGAGCATTTCATGTAAAAGCCATCCTCTTGTAATTCATTTGTTAATGAAATAGAACAAAGCACTTTTCCTTTTTCTAGTTTCAAATGAGTTTTTTTCAATTCTTTCTTTGCTTAAAGCCAAACTTCATTGTTGCAAATGAGTAAGGATTGTGTTTTCCACCATAGACTATATGGTAAAAGACCATTCCCCTTCTGTATCTATAAGAAAGTATTATATAATTGGCTATAGAATTTACAAAAGTTTAAGTAAGCATAATATTACGCAAAACTGACTCTTTTGAGATCATGTTATAATGTTGTTTATGGCAAGTTAATGTGTGATATCTCGCTCATATTTACTTTCAGTTTCAAAAGGTAGAGTATATCAATTATTTTTTCAATTAGTCAAGTTGGTCAAACAAGATTTTTTAAATACATTTTAAATCAAATGGAAAAAAAAATGAATGAGGGTTTCTAGATGGAGAAATTGTTTAATTTTTTGGACATTTTTTGACACATCAACGCAACACAAGTGCTGATGAAGCAACCCGTTTGGTAGCAAAACGTCAGCTTGAAACATTAAGTAAACAGTAAGTCCATCTGGTTCTTGATAATATCTTATTCCCGGATGTCTCAAAATTTGCATCAGTTGACATTCTGATTTATATTATGTAGTTTTTTTTATTTATTTTTTAATAAAACTTATTTTGGCACACTGCAAAAAGCAATTTAAAATGACTTATATTAAGAACATTCTACTTAATTTGACTTGCGTACAATTATCTACCAATGGAATATGTGTGTTTTCATTCATTCAAGTAACACTGGATTTTGTTTCTTATTTTAAGTGCAAAGAGTTGTTGTTGTTCTTATCTTAAGTGTGCCAAAATGTATTTTCATAATTTAAGTACAAAAAAACTCTTGTTCCATTAATAGATAATTTGAAGTGAAATGTACTTATCATGATTAAACTTTCTTAATTAAAGTAATCTTAATTTGGCTTGAACAGATAAAGCTCCATACCTGGTCCTCCTCTCCGCCCCCCTCTTCGTCGTACTTCAGTATATTATCCCTCACGTCGTCTTCGGGGTCTATCAGGAGCTGCTTGGCCTGCCTCTCCTTGTCTCGCCTCTTCATCCACATGACGAAGACCAGCACCAGCACTGCGTCGTGGGGAAAGAGATAAGAGGAGACCATTTTAAAGTGTGCGAAAAGAGAGGACGCTTCGGGCTAACGCTAACCGCCAAACCGCCACCGCTCCTGCATATAGAACACGCATATCGCAGATCCACACAACCCCTCTGATTCTTCACGCGCACGCCATTTGCATACGAGTCTAAATCTGGCGGGATAAGCTTCGAGGACAGTGGTTACCAAACAGTGAGTGAAGGTGAGGACACATCATCGGTCGTGTTAGGAGCTTTGAAATGCAAACGGCGTGAACAAAGTGTAAATATATCTGCTAAATGTGACTGGACAGTTTTGAAATAGAGATTAGATGGCACTCATGGAAAAAATATGGCTTAAAGTACGTCCTACATTACACTTAGTTGACTCTTGTGAGCTTTAAGTCATGTTAGAATGTTTTCTCCTCAAAAGCATTTGTGTTTTGTTTTCATTCACATGTTTGAGTAATCCTGCGTTATTAATCTGTCTACATCTCCAAAGTTCAAAACACTCTGTTCCACCTTGTGATGTCATGCAATGGCAGTTTTCAAGTTAACGGCTACTTTTACCTTTTGTTCAGTGGAGTTAGGCAAATCCAGAGCTGAAATGATCCAAATTATTTCAGTGAAGGATGGAGTTTAATCACTTCTATCTAACCATGTGACATCACAAGGTGGAACAGAGTATTTTTTGTTTAAGAGAAAAACTGGTTTGAGTTTGTGTGTTAAACATGTGTGAATGAAATAAAACACAGCTCCAGGTTTGTTTGTGATGAGCAAACAACATTATAACATTGATCAGAAAATAGTGTAATATGGGACCTTTAAAGGGACAGTGTGTAAGATTTTTACCCGTTAATTACTGAAATTGAAGATACCCATTCAAAAATACATTGTTTTCCAAGCCTTTTCACTTCCATCATGAAATCAAAGTATTCTTTTGGACTTAGATATAGTCACATAAAAGGGGGAACTTCCCCATTTTGCAGCCATTTTGAATACGAGAGCCGCAGAAGGACATTTGGGCTCCACCTTCGGCAAGGCTCATGGTTTTGGGTAAACAACACAAGCATGCTGCTGGATCAGACTCGTAATGGATCTAACACGTGTTTTGGACTTGTTTTACTGGATTTTATTCGCTGGATCCTTACGGACAAATTGAGAGCAAGTCTGTGGTGAAATACAGAGTTTGACCTGTGCAAAGCATTCTAAGGTAAGCTAACCTCGTTTTGTGCTTTTCCGTATAAAAGCCCCATGTGCTCGGGGAGTGATTGTTTTGCAGGGAAATGAATTGCATAGTCAAAAAGAGGAGACTGTAAGGTTTCATTTGATGTGTAGAGTGTCATGGTACATGATCGGGAATGTGTGTTTTCATGAGAAAAAACAAAAAAACAAAAACGGGACCGCGACGCGCCGGTCCCTCGAGGTCTGCCGTAGCTAAAACAGAAAGTGCAATAGCGACTATCCACCTATGCGACACGAATCCTACACACTGGGGCTTTAACATTTTACTAAAAAAAAAAGTCTTGCCTAGTCTTTTCTAGTTTTATAATTTTGGTAAAGTTTATAATTACTTTCTGGCTGGCCATAAGCAGTAAATATGACACACACTATGTAAAGGTATGTTACCTAGCAACTATAATGTTTCCAATTGCCAAAAGGCATCTAAATAATTACACTACAATTATGGTATGACAAAGAAAATTAATGATAACACATTTATTTTGTTAAATCAATATTTAAACTGCTATAAAACTGTCTTTCTTGCAAATAAACTGTCTCTGCGTTTTCTACAGAATTGATGACAAGTGACGACATAATAAGGTAGAGGAATTCTGTTTGAAAACTCACTGCTACTTTGTCTATTTTCCAACTTTTAAAATATATGAATCAGTCAAATGCACTTAAAACAGTTCAAATTCTTATGTTTAAATGAGTCCTTCACACCGTTATAATACGCACACATTAGCTAAAATATCTTACAGCAGTTGAGAGATTCATTAAAAGGTAAGGGTTTAATGAAATCTCAAACTGCACTTATGTTCATTCATTTCTCTCATTCACAGTTGGGATTAGATTAAATATAAATGGCTACACTAATACAATAATCATGTCTGCTCTGTCATTTCAGAGCAGAAATCTTTCAACTTTCAACTTTATTATTGTTCCAAAGGAAAATAATTGTGCAGCAGTATCAGACATACACTAAACATACAATACAATTCAGTAATACACTAAACCACAGCTTAAGCTTAGGACAATAATGCAGACATACATTCCCTTAAAAATAGCCACACAAAAAAACAGGAATGTAACCACATTTCACCATGACTGATCCAAGCTATAAGAGAGCATTCATCCTAGTTATGGCTTCAGAAATAAAGGAAGTCCGAGCAGTCTGAGTTCTGATCTGGGGCATTCTCAGACGCCGCCCAGAAGGAAGGAAGTTAAACTCCTCAAAGAGCAGGTGGTCAGGGCTCTCCATTATTTGTTGCGCCTTGCAAATCAACCTTCTGTTATAGATGTCCTGCAGCTGGGACTGCTGTAAGCCTATAATTTTACCTGCCACTCTGATCAACCAAGCCGGACGATTTCTACTAGACAAAGAGAGGGCACCGAGCCAACAGACAACACAAAATGCAAGAATAGATTCAATAAAACTCTAAAAAAAGGCAAAAGGAAAAATTCAATTTGTCATCTGGAAAAAAGTTTATTTAGTCGAATACATTTCACAGCTCATCCAAGCAAAGCCACAGTCCACTGCTTTGAGGACCGTGAGGTACAGATCTTGGCCAGAGAAAAGAACTGGTTTGAGTTAAAGAGTTAAAGGGACAGTGTGTAAGATTTTTACCCGTTAATTACTGAAATTGAAGATACCCATTCAAAAATACATTGTTTTCCAAGCCTTTTCACTTCCATCATGAAATCAAAGTATTCTTTTGGACTTAGATATAGTCACATAAAAGGTGGATCTTCCCCATGCAGAGGCAGCCATTTTAAATACGAGAGCCGCAGAAGGACATTTGGGCTCCGCCTTCGCCAAGGCTCGTGGTTTTGGGTAAACAACACAAGCATGCTGCTGGATCAGACGTCGTAATGGATCTAACACGTGTTTTCGACTAAATTGTTTTACTGGATTTTATTCGCTGGATCCTTACGGACAAATTGAGAGCAAGTTTATGGTGAAATACAGAGTTTGATCTGTGCAAAGCATTCTAAGGTAAGCTAACCTCGTTTTGTGCTTTTCCGTATAAAAGCCCCATGTGCTCGGGGAGTGTTTGTTTTGCAGGGAAATTAATTGCATAGTCAAAAAGAGGAGACTGTAAGGTTTCATTTGATGTGTAGAGTGTCACGGTACATGATCGGGAATGTGTGTTTTCATGAGAAAAGAAAAGAAAAAAATAAATAAAACGGGACCGCGCGGCTCGCGACCCTCCGAGGTCTGCCGTAGCTAAAACAGAAAGTGCAATAGCACCATCCACCTATGTGCCACGAATCCTACACACTGGGGCTTTAAAGAGGCTATTTTTGTCAAGAAAGAGAATCCTTCCTTGAAGAGAAATGGAGGTCTCAGACATAATTTGTCTCCCATTTATAACTCTATCCTCAAACCTCAAACAAAACAAAGAACACAATAGGGCAGCAGGTCAGGTCCAGAGGTGTGAAAACACCCATTATGGCCCTGAATGGTTCTGCTAACAAGACCCCACACTCCACTTCCACTGCATATTTAATAGGCCCACCTAAACTAACATAAACTGTAAAAAATAGGTGTTGCAATCTCAATTTCATTGTAGTTAGCTCCTCCCTTCAGGCAGATATAAGCAGTGTCCAGTAGTGTCTGACCAGAACTGAAGAAGCAGTTTGGATGAGCTGCGAAATGTATTCGACCAAATAAACTTTTGTCCAGATGACAAATTCAGTTTCTCCTTTTGCCATGGATTGGACGACCGAGGGATTCTACACACATCTGATAAAAAAGGGTCATAAGAACATTACTAATGTTAAAAGAATTAATTTTCCTCTTTGCTGCACCTTCTTACAGATGGCATCAGTGTTCGATTCAAAGCGCAGGGCACTGTCAATAGTTTTCCCTAGATATTTCTATTCAGAGACAAACTCAAATTCTTTTCCCTGATTACAGAATGAGTGCCACTAGGGCGCTGACTTTCAAAAGTCTACCAGCATGTGTTTAGTCTTTGACATATTAATAGACAAATAAAAGCATTCACACCATTCAATAAAATCATCCACCACAGGTCAGTGATCACTCTAATGTCTGTTAAGAGACTCACAATTGAGTGCAACTGCAAATTTCAGGACATTAAATGTACTTCTGAGGTCATTGGTATACAAAATAAAAAGCAAGGACGATAACACGCAACCCACGCAGTCTGTGGAGATCCAGTAGAACAATACAGTCTCAAGGACACAGTACCGTTGTCCTGCATGATAAAAAAATCCACATTCCAACAAAATCTAAATCAAAAAGGGAGATCAGTTTTTCAGCCAGCAGATAAGGCTAGATAGTATTGAAGACTGAAGTCTATGAAGAAAAGTCAAGCATGGCTTTTGGGGGCTTCCAGATGCCTCACGAGTAGATTCAACAAGGTCAGTGTAGCATCTTCAGCACCTATTTGTTCTATAGGCAAATTGCATTGGGTCTAGCTTATTATGCATGTGGTTCAAAATCTGCTGCTTCACCAGCTTTTCAAAGGTTTTCATAACCAGTGAGGTGAGAGCCACTGGTTTAAAGTCATTAAAAACCTTAGCGTGGGTGCATTTGACCACAGAAACAACAGTGAAATGTTTCCATACATCAGGCACGGTCTGAAGAGCGAGAGACTGGGAAATATTTTCTGAAAAATACCACTTGATTAGGAAGCACAAGACTTAAGCACATGGCCCGAGATATTGTTAGGACCAGGGCTCTTGTTGACTTTAGTCTGTTTAAAAAGTTTTTCCACCTGAGCACATTCAATAGTGAAAGAAGAGCTGTCCATTACTCGCTCCCATAAATTGGCAGTTTTGTCACAAAAATCATTTGAATCAAATCTCAGATAAAAACTGTTCAATTCATTTGCAAACTCTTAAGTTAGAGTGAAGCCACCTAAGAAAATTTGTTTCCTTTTCTCGTCCAAGCCAGTCATAGATTTCCCTCTCCACACAAATTTGAGGCAAGCCTGATTGAATTTGGATTCAATTTTCCTTTTATATTCCAGAACTGAAGAAGCAGTTTGGATGAACTTGCGAAATGTATTCAACCAAATAAACATTTGTCCAGTTGACAAATTTAATTTCTCCTTTTGCCCTTTTATACAGCACTTTTGCTTTTTTAATCTCACTGAGGATCATGTTTGTTATTCTGGCAAGCTCCGCCCTGTCCTCTGTTTTAAAGATGGTTTTCTTCTGTTTCTTCATCTCCTTCGTGACCCAGGACTTGTTATTGGGATAAGAGAATATTGTTTTTGTATGGATTACACCATCAACACAAAAGGACACATAGGTGCATACAACATCTGTCAGTCCATTAATACTGGCTTATGATTCCTCAAAAACAGACCGTACAATCAAAGCATCCTTGGAGAGCCAGAACACTGTCCTCGTCCCACACCTGGATTTCACGCCTCTGGACCTTTTCCCTGTGCAGCTCAGCCTGACAGGAGGGCAGCAGGTACACCACGTTATGGTTGGATGAGCCAAGCGGGGGGCTGCCTCAGATTTATTTGTGCCATAGGATATATCCACAATTTTATTACTCCATGTGGAACAGGTAATATATTGACTAAAGCTGCTAAGCTCTTTTTACAGGTGACGTGGTTGAAGTCACCAACAGGGAGACTGAAGCCGCTGTGCCACTGAGAAAACTATATAATTTGCCACTTTAGAGTCTGTTTTTGGGTTGTTACACACCACAGTGATGAATATTTGTGGAAACCCTCTTGACAAATAAAAAGGTCGGACTGACACAGACAGCACGTAACTACTGGAATACAGATTGAACACATAATTGGACCCAATGGATTCAAGATGTATAAAAAGATCCTGTAAATTTCCAGAACACATTTTACATCTCAAATGATGCGAGGTAGTATCTGCAGCCTTTCAAATTTCATTTTGAGTTTTTCATGTAATAAAGTCAAATCTGTCTTGCCCCACTACCAATGTTCCCCCTAATTTTTCATGTGTCTGAGCAAACACACCAACTCCCTGAGCGTTCCTTGGACCTCTGTGAGCAACATCCGACATGCACACTGTGGCCACACCAGTATCACACCTGAGATCATGGCAAGTTACATAGCTTATGAATCAAATTACTGCTGTTATTTCTGTTAGATTACTTTTAATATAACTGATTTTTTGGTCCACTTCTCAAAAATCTTTTCATGAGCTTTGTACATGTTGTATGTCAGTGTGAGGGTCCTGCTGTGGTCAGTGAAACATTGAACATTACAATATTTTGAAAAATAACCTGTGTATATACACAGTGTATGTACCTGTGTATAAACCTAGGACACTATAAGATGGGTCTTTCTCAAAATAATGATCTCCAAAATAAGTATACATTTTTATCAGTTTATATCTTGCTTTTTAATCATTACCCAGTTTAAGTAATTCTGTGAGAGTGACAGAGCTCTGTGGTTTAACGCTCTGGGGAGAGGATTCACACTTCACACAGAAAGTCCCGTCTTTTTGCTCACAAAAACCTTTGGCTTGGACAGAAACAAAGAAAACAGCCGAGGATTACATTATGGCTCTACCTGTCTCCTCTTCTGTTCTTCCCTACGTGGAGTGTGTGCGGGTGCGGGCGGTGCTCCCGTCGGCTGGTCCGGACCTGCCGCTCTGACCCACGGCGATGCGCACGACAACTATGGTCTTACTGAAGGAAGCGAGCGAAATGCGATCGAAATGAATCTGTTTGTAGTTGGCTTGTCCCTAACGCATGTGCAAACCCAACATCTATCAGACTGGATTCCGTGTGTCAAACCAGCGCTGAGTTCAGGTTAGATTTTATTTTATGCGCTGAAAAGGATTTGATGTGCGCGCTCAACGTCTGGGGAGTGCGCGATTGCGCACGCGCGCAGCTTAGAGGGAACACTGCCCACTACAGATATTACTGAACTGAAACATTTGCCAATATCCTGGTTGGACATAGAAATTGATATAAAAGACTATTACTGGTCGTAGTTGGCCCATAATGTTTTATTAATACAGTAGTGGAAGGTAACAAAGTACAAAAGTAAAAGCATGATACCCAAGTACAATTTTTAGCTATCTTAGACTTAGACAAACTTTATTGATCCACAAGGGAAATTGTTTTGGGTACAGTAGCTCACTCAAATATAATATATAACAGAGGGTAACAAAAAATAGATGGAATAGCAACCAAAGAGCAATAGACCAGTGTCAAATGAGACATAATAATAATAATAATAATAATAATAATAATAATAATAATAATAATAATAAATGTATATGTTCAAATCAGCATTAAATAGAAAAGTAAGTAATGAAGTATAAAATACAATATCAAATAAGATGTCCAATCTCAGCTATATACAGTTGTAGGGAGTATTATCTGTTACATATCTGTAATTTTTACAGATACACTTTTACTTTACTGTATTTGAGAGCATGTATCAGTACTCGCTAAACAGGGTAGGGGAGCTCACATTAACGTTCAAAAACCTCAGAAAGTGAAACTTTCATGCCATGGGACCTTTAATGTATGAACTTTGATCAAACCAAATGCACGAAAAAACAACAGCAAGAAACACTAAGAAATCTATTGAATCACTTAAACAGCCAAATCCTTTTTTTTACTACTCTTAAAGTAATTCAATAGCGTTACTTAAATTTAAGATTTTTTCATGTGATACTTTTACTTGAGTAATCATTCGCCCCTGTATCTGTACTTTTGCAAGTAACAAAATAGTACTTTATCCAAAACTGTAATTATACAAAGCTGTTCTGTAGTTTCTTCAGAAATAGATAACAGCTCCATAACATTTAGATCTGCACTGTATTAACAGATTATTGCAAAATCAGCTTTTAGGCTCAAACCACCTTGTGCAGTATAAAATAGATTAGATTAATTAATTACACTGCAAATTAACGCGTTATAAAAATTAATGCAATTAATTATGAGTGGTAATTCAATGCATGTGCATTTTAAATTTGGCGTGTGGTGAGCAAATCGCTGCCAGGGCCTTTGAACGGCAAGTTTATTTATAAAAACGAAGACGGGACGATCAACAAGAACGCAGTGATTTGGAGCTTTTGTAAAACATAATTTTCTGATCACCGAAGCTGCTCCAGCCTGACGGATCATTTGAACAATAAACAAGGACAAGTTCCATTGTTACTGGTGATAGTGCGCACTTCACCAAACCAACAAACCACAAAACCACGCTCGCAGAATTTGGGAAACGAATGAGCAAAGCGAACACTTGAAAACTTACAAACTCAATCGCAAAGTAGGTTCGTTCACTCGCTTGATCGATAGCTCACTCACTCACAATCTCTCTCTTTCACGCTCTTAAAATGCGATTAATTAGATTAATGAATTACAAATCCTGTAATTAATTTGATTTTTTTAATCGCCTGACAGCACTAGTATAAAAAAGGCATTTATATCTTCTGCGAACCAGGAAGTAATGCTTATGCGCTGTTAGCATGCTAGTTGCTGTTGCAAAGAATAACTGTGGACCACAACAAACCACTTAAAATGAATTACTTCTATGTTTCAAATGGTACACAATCAATTATGAAACACATTTGAAAATAAGTGAATCATTTTTAGCATTTGTTTTTATTATTTGTTTGACTGAGTTGATGTGAAGTGCTTTGTTTTTGCCAAAGACAAGCACAGAAGGAGAGACTAAGTGAGGACAATGGAGACCCAGGAGAGGTGCTGTGAAAAATGGTCTGTCAGAGCTCTGGTGTGAGTGGAGCTCTACACAGACACTGCAGTTAGTCCATTGATAAAAGGAGGAGATGACCCAAGAACACTGAAATAAAAGATAGTAGCGTTACTTCAAAATAATATTACTCAAGTAGTGGGCCGAGGAATTTCTCAAGTAAGGGTGAAAAAGTATTTGGGAACACTACACCTCAAGTAAGATTAAGAGCGGTTGTAATATCTGATTTATAATTTATTGCAATTTTGCAACAAAATCTAGTATTTTTAAAGGAGGACACAAAAAATAGAAAAAAAACTGCATTATTTTTGAAGGAGTGGTGCAAGAAACACAAATGTTATTTCATATTGTTACTTGTAAACGTACTCACTGTGAAGAGGAACCAACATTTTTACTCAAGACTACCGTTACGTCAATAAAAATATATATTACTCAAACTTTAGGAGTAAAAGTATGCTCCTAGAAAAATACTCTTCTTTTTTCTCACAGTTTACAATTTCTTATTCAAGTAAATCAGTAAATGTTTGGACTTGGGAGTTGTTAAATGTAAGCATTGGGCTGGACTATTTGGGTTTATAATGTTCTGAACTGGTAATGGAATGTGGACAGGGTTTTTTTTTTCTCATTGTGCTGTTTTTCTGTTGAACAGATAATCCTAAATGTTTTAGACCCTCATTTCTTGTCAATATAGTATCAATAAAATACTTTAATAATTTAGATTTTCTACTTTATTCTTGATTGCCTGTTTAGTTTTCTGTTCTCTCGTCAGGATGTAGGCGTATCTGAATATACTGTATACTACATATATAAAAACTCAAGTAGGGCATTTCGTTGTTTCATGCATTAATTAATTGCTAGTGTCTTAGTAGGCCCATTTATACATAAGGATTTGTACGTACATCATATGGAGCGAAATAGCTGGAGTTTTTGAGTGCCTGTACAGTTTAAACAGCTTTTCTTTTTCTCTTTTACGATTCTGTTTACTCATACTTCTCTGTATATTTGTTTTTGCACAAAATCATAATCATTTTGAGAGCCTTTGCTAGCGTCAAGCCACGCCTCCTTTAGTTCATTAATCAATGCAAAGGACATGTCCTTAGTCAACCACACATTTCTTATATACAGTGAAACATTTTCTCCAGATATACGGCGACATCAGCAGACCGATCATAACCCAAGTATCGTACAGATCGCCATGGCAGCAGTACATTTTAAATTACATACATTACATTCTCCTCTTAAGCATAATGACATAATGATTGTGTAATTAAGAACTATCAACAACTATCAACATCGGTCTGATTGCATACAGTAAAGCACATAACTGGCGGCCTGAATCCACCACCACACTCCACACTGCCCTGAAAACCAACACCTCCATCTCTTCTCCATAAACCTCCTGTTGTTTCAGAACTCGTTTTTCTCTTTCTTTTTCACATCAACACATCTCCCACTGATCTCTCCCCATACCACATACAGCTCCGGGATCAGTCCACTCCACTCCATCCCATTATCCAAATCAAAGCACGCGTGGTTCTCCACAAAGCACCCATCAGGTAGGGCCCTCTGCGTTGCCCTCTCCTCTGATCGGCGCGTGACGTTCGGATGATGTAAAAGTTGAATCACCCCAGGCGCTTCCCTCGCTTGGTTCGACCCTTTGAAAAGTTGGGCTTGTTTATGGCGTGTCTTAGTTGAAAAATGGCGGCTGGAGTATTAGGTCGGTGAGATTGCGAAGGCAGTGAAGCTAAAGCGATGGGGTTTTAGATGTTTTAATGATATGAATGAAGAGGCAATTCGAGCAGAAAGGAGGAGAGTGATGTAATATTAATGTTGCGTGGTAGTATGGTAAGTCTATTTAAGAGGGGGTGGGGGGTGGGGGGGGTATCTTGAGTTATTAATAGTTGGGGACAATAGGTTGTGAAGTGGCATACGATTTCTATACGTGGTACAAGAGAAATCCATTTAAATATTATACGTAACGACATTTGAAGGAAAGCTGCTCAAGAAGGTCAATGCATAGAGACTTTACAAATCAAGACATTATTATGTACAGCTCTGGAAAAGAATAATAGACCACTGCAAAATTATCAGTTTTTCTGATTTTACAACTTATAGGTATGTGTTTGGGCAAAAGGAACATTTTTGTTTCAGTCTATAAACTACTGACAACATTTCCCCCAAATTCCAAATAAAAATATTATCGTTTAGAGCATTTATTTGCTCTAAGATCCATTAAGATCCATGTTTTCAGACCTCAAACAATGCAAAGAAACAAGATCAAATTCATTTTAAAACAACATAATACTAATGTTTATACTTAAGAAGAGTTCAGAAATCAATATTTGGTGCAATAACCCTTATTTTTAATCACAGCTTTCATGTGTCTTGGCATGCTCTCCACAAGTCTTTCACATTGTTCTTGGGTGACTTTATTCCACTCCTGGTGCAAGAACTGAAGTAGCTCAGCTTTCTGTTTGTGTTGGAATTCAACAGACGCTGGAATGGAATGGCTGTAGTACATGTAGAGACGCTGATTTCAGAAAAAACATGCAGTGGTCTTTTATTTTTTCTAGAGCTGTATTAAGGATCTGGTTGTAATTTACTCACTGAACTTAATATTATTTAAAAATTTGATTTGATGTGTCCAAATTATACCATAATCCACATTTGAATTACTACCAATGTTATTTTATAGCCCTAGTAGTTTGTTGTCTGACCAGCAAGTCCCTTCTAAGCTTTGTTTGAATCCAGCTTGAAAAACCTCTGTCTTGTACAGTATCATTCAGAACAAAATGTAAAACTTCTTTTACCTGAGATAAGTAAGAGTTTGTTGCTTTGACTGTTGATTCAGAAGCAATTTGAACTGTTTAATAATAATAATAATACATCAGACTTGTATAGCGCTTTTTTGGACACTCAAAGGCGCTTAACAAACAAAATAGGAAGTAACACCGTAGGAAACGGGGGAATCATGGGGGGAATGCAGCTTGTACAGGAGAGTTTTTAGAGTGATCTGAAGTGCTGGAGTGAGTCCGAGTTCATGATGAAATTTGGAAGAGAGTTACAGAGCGAGGGGGCGGCAGAAGCGGTTGCTCGGTCCCCCAAGGTCCGGTGCTTTGTCTTGATGAGGGGAGCGAGGAGGTTGGTGTCAGGGGGTGGGACAGTGCTCACAGAGGAGGTCAGTGAGATCGGGAGGGGACAGGTTATGGAGGGACTTGTACATGATAAGGAGGACCTTGTATTGAATGCAGTATTGTACGGGGAGCCAGTGGAGTTGCTTGAGGACAGGAGTGACGTGGTCTCTGTAGCACGTCACTCCTGTGCTACAGAGACCGGCGGCGGAGTTCTGGATGTATTGCAGTTTTTCGAGGTGGGCGAAGCGGAGACCATACAGAAGACTATTGCAATAGTAGAGTCCTCCGTGTTTAGTTTTTACATTTTTTTTACTCCTAATCCACCATGTTTGTTTTGGCATTATCGGCGCATGTGTCTCTCTGATTGGTTAATCTTCCAGTCAGTAATCCCGTCTGAAATTAAGGAGACAGCATACAGCTCCAGATCCAGACGTCTTTGTAAAGCTTTGACTAAGCGATGGTCTTGGCTGGCCAGGTAAAAGAGTCGGTCAAATAATGTTAAGTTTTAGTCTCATCAAGTCCAATCAAAACAGTATTAGATACACATTTTCATGGGACTTAATAAAATAAAATAAAGATACCGTTTCATTGGGATCTTGGTCAGTCCATGGTCAGCATTTGAAATAATCTATACTTTTAGCCAACTTTTTATTTAGTCATTTAGCAATTATTTTTATATTTTCATTTCCATATAATAGTTCGTTTTGGCGAATAAACACATTAACAGAACATCGACGGACCTACTGAAAACACCAGTACTACCCTATTCTCTAAAAAAGCAATTCTTCCTCTCAAAAGAGCAGTGCATTCTCTTCACCCTTGTCCACCATTAGCTGGCCATTAGCCGTTATCTGTGCCCCGTGATCCGTGCTACATTGTGTTGATAGTGCAGTAGCGGAGGCTGGGGCTGCTGGAGTGTTGCAGGTTAACAAGGCCATAACTCACAAAAAGTGTCCCATTGACTTTGACACAGAGGATTAAAGGCTGGGAGTGGAGCCATGGTAAACCTCTGCCTCGCCAAACAAAGCCATGACGGACACTGGAGGCTGCACAGGCAAATGAGAGCGACGAGACTATTTACAAAGCAAATCCAATGTGATACAATCTGTGTGTGTTTGTCCCTGAAACAAAAGACAAAGCTCTCCTACACAAGAGTATGTTTAGTACGGGGTAGTTATTTTAATATGGAACTACGCTAAGTAGCTTTATAGTCTTTTCCACAGTGATGGTAAAATTGTAGTGCTCGTTATAGGTTGATCTACAAACTAATGTTGTTGTAGCTGGGTAAAGTCATAGTATGTAACTTTTGCCAGATCAGATATCGGCTTTCAAATATCGGTTCAGTTGATATTCTTGTTGGATGTATAAACTGATGTAATAAAAGTATTTACAGGTCGTATCCAGCCCAAAAGGTCTGATAATGTTTGAATTTGTATTTGATACAAAGTTTTTCTGTGGTTACGTGAGGAATAAACAACAGCTACATAACACATTTGGATCAGTTTTGCTTATTTTGTTTTTGTTTTAAGGAAAAATATGCTTTTTTCAATCTCAGCAGATACTTAAAGGAAAAGTAACGTTATTTTACAATCTGAGCCTTCTTTCGGTAATAAAACAAGTCGTTTGACTCACCCATAGCACGTTGGTGTCATTTGGAGCTGTTTGGTAAAAGTTATGTTGTAGCGTATCTGTTAGCGTGAGTACTCGGGGCATTACTTTGCGGTCTCCAAATAACACAAACTTTAGCACTTTTCAAATCATAGAAGCCCGATGTCTTAATGAAAGATTTCGTTTGAAGCAAAAGTGGCCTGTAATCCGAGATTTATCCATAGTTTTCAGCTTTGCGTTTCATGTTTGGGTCCCGGGAGCTGAGAGCACAGTCCGCGCATGCGCACTGGCGTCCTCATCAACTCGAAACTATGGCTAAATCTCGGATTACAGGCCACTTTTGCTTCAAACGAAATCGTAGATTAAGACATCGGGCTTCTATGATTTGAAAAGTGCTAAAGTTTGTGTTATTTGGAGACCGCAAAGTAATGCCCCGAGTACTCAGGCTAACAGATACGCTACAACATAACTTTTACCAAACAGCTCCAAATGACACCAACGTGCTATGGGTGAGTCAAATTACTTGTTTTATTACCGAAAGAAGGCTCAGATTGTAAAATAACGTTACTTTTCCTTTAAAGCCATAGTGTCGATATCGGTATCAGAACTGTAAAGCTGGATCAGTGCATCGCAATATTTTTTTTTCTCGATTTGTTACCGTTTATTGCAACATTTTAAAAACATGTTTCTTTATTCTTGCATCTCCACAGACCTGACTGCTGCTGTTCCTTTGGCTGTAATCTTCCACAATACTGCATAAACTAACTAGAATGTTTTAAAGTATGGTTTTAACGTTCTGTTTCCAAGGAATCGGTAGCTTTAATATGCAAGATTTTTATTTTATACATTGTACTGGGCTGTTGGTTATATAGCAGTGTTAAGCAATATGGTACCACACCTAACGAAAGAAGTATTATGCTTTTTCTGGTATTTTTTTCCTTATCTAACCATGCTATAAAAGTCACTGCCACAGCCTCAGCACCTCAAGTCAAGTCAAATCATTATAGGGCCCATTTAAAACAACTGTAACATATTGAAACAATAAAACAAATGTAAAATATATAAAATAAAAAAAGTTGTGTTGACGTTTATAGTGACATTAGACTGTTGTACTACTGATTTTTAGAACATCTGAGGACTGAGTCACTCAAATACAGCTTTGAGTTATTTTAGTTATTGATGATTGATGGTTAAAAGCTCCAAAAATCAATTTTACGCAATATATCTATTTTAACATTGACAGCAACATTGATATTTGAAATAAATCATGAAAACAAGACAGTGATTTAAATTGGTCCTTAAAAACAGTACTTAGGGAGGCAAATATTTTCTCATTAAATGACCACTGTAGCTCAACACTGACCACCCAACCACTTCTTCCACCATTAAATTCCTGGTTAATTTTTCCCATAGACTTTCCAGAAGAAAATAATATTAAATGTTTGAACTCTTGCAAAGAACAAATCAGCTATACTATTGCTAATGAGCACTGGGACTATTAAAAAACAAAAACAAAACAAAACAAAACAAAACAAACTGAAAGCTCTTACAACATTTGCAGATTTTTACATTTTAATTTGATTTTTGGACTGAAAAATGCTGTAATATGGACATTTCAACCATATATTTATAAAATTTGTCTTGCCCCAGTACAGAAATATTATATAAGCAGCTCTTCAGGTCAAAATAAGTCTGCTGCATGCTGTCTTTATCTTATTATAAACCATTATAATAGTCTGGTAAACTTCGCACTTGTGTCTGAAGGTTGTGAAATGTGCTTATAAACTCATGGTGAATACATAAACTAAGTGAGGAACAATTCTGCAAACCATTTAAAATGAACTAGTTTGTTTTTAGAATGTTAAGTCAGTAAAAATATGATTCAATGCCTTTGATATTCAATTTTTTCAAAAAGTACATGGGAAAAAAATCAAAGTGCAATTACCATCCATCATACTCTCACTGTGCTATTCCCAGATTTCTAAATTCTTTCTAACCCCACCAACCCCGACTCACCCAGTAGAATGATGATGCAGATGAGGATGGCGATGATGGCTCCGGTCCCCAGCCCCGCGGCGATGATCCTCTCCATGTCCACGCAGTCTCCATGGTGATCGCACTGGCACACCTTCACCCGCAGGTAGGACGTGTTGGACATGGGCAGGTTTCCAGAGTCCGTGATGATGATGGGAACCTTGTAGATCCCGCTGGAGAGGGAGCCGATCCGCAGACGTAACTGGGCATGCTCACCTGGAGGAAGACAACGCAGGGTTTATATATCAATGTGAGTTAACCGCGGTTCAAGAGGGCCTATTTTTCCCTAAAACGCCGGAATAAAAGGACTCCCAATTTAAACTGAATCTGATTTGAAACTAGTTTTGTCATGATACAAAAATGTACAACTTGACTTTAATACTAAGGAACAGACTCGATACTCAATACTGATTCCGACATCATGATAATAAAAAACATTTTGATTTGTGACTTTCTACTTGAAATCATAGTGCGTTCTTTCATTTTACCATGCGGTCTTATAACTGTGTCTTATATGTCTTCTGAGACAGCTCTCAAGATCATTTTAAAGCATTTTAAAGGTTAATTTCTGTCCTGTAAATATGGATTTTTACTATCAATACCAGCTCAAATGAATATCTAGTTTTGGTACTAGTTTTAGTAGTTCCTTTACTAGTTTTTTGGTAAATAGGATAAGTATAGCTGGTGACAGGGGGGATTGTGCGATGGTAAATTGAACATTTGTTGGGTCTTGACAATTCTCAAGTCAAAGGTGAAGCATATCTCAGTAAACATTAAATTTAGGGATGTGTAATTAGGCAAAAAAAAAATTATAGGCAGAATTACTATAAAAGCCTATACATTTTTTGGTGAATTCTATTGTTTTTAATTTGTTGGTTTGGAATGTAAACAGAAACTGAATTGAAAAAAAAACAATCTTATTTTTGTCTTGCTTCAGTACGGATGTCTGTGCTGTCTGCATCTAATTATATAGTGTTAATTGTCAAAGAATCAACAAGTGCGTCGTTAGCATGCAAGTTGTAAACATTACTGTGACTCCGCTCTGGTCTCTGAAAGCTGTGAAAAGCGCTTATGAGCTCATTGTAATGAATAATTAAGATGCTCTGAATGCATAAGCTGCAGACCGTTTAAAATGAACTAGAAATCAGATAGAGCGCCTTTAAAGATAAAAGAGTTCCTCCAGGAGTGCAGAATAATATGAAGCAGAAGGACATGGAGCGGTGCTGACTTCGTAGCTGATCAAAACTGAAAGTCACATTTGGCTGCTCCCCTTGTTTCATATGAATCCTTTAAATGCATTTTGTATGCATGAGAGGTTAGACTGTGGCTCCACAACTGTAATCAGGCTTGGAATATTAATATCAAGTCTGTCTCACACAAAAAATGTTCGTTATTAAAGAAACAGTCTGTAGTCTGCTCTGTTACAGTCTCTGGGGACACAGATAGTTCAAGTTTATATAATTTAAAAGCAATATCTTACATATACAGCTCTGGAAAAAATAAAGATACCACTGCATTTTTTTCTGGAATCAGCATCTGTACATGTATAACAGCCATTCCATTCCAGCGTCTGTTGAATTCCAACACAAACACAAAGCTGAGCTACTTCAGTTCTTGCACCAGGAGTGGAATAAAGTCACCCAAGAACAACGTGAAAGACTTGTGGAGAGCATGCCAAGATGCATGAAAGCTGTGATTAAAAATAAGGGTTATTGCACCAAATATTGATTTCTGAACTCTTCTTAAAGGTCCCATGGTATGAAATTTTCACTTTCTGAGGTTTTTGAACGTTAATGTGAGCTCCCCTACCCTGTTTAGGCCCCCCCCATGGTTAAAAGTTGCGAAATGTCTAAACTGAGCATTTGCGATCCTTTTCTGCGTTACAAAAAATCGGAGCTCAAACGGGCGAGTTTGAACAAGGCACCTTATTGACGTCAGATCGAAAAAAGAAATGCAAATGCAGTTCCACCCCCGTCTGTCTGTACTCAGCGTCTCTGTAAATCACGCCCAGAGAGTTTGGACTGCGAATGCGCTAGGCAATGCGAAATGCGCTTTTTTATTTGCCTGGAGGCACGTCCGAGTGTTTCTAGGCTCGGAAGTCCTTTATCTGAGCCTCTGGACCTTTGAACAGCAGTGGTTTAATTTTATTTTATGTGGAAATGTGTTTATTTTTCAATGGAACGCTTCAACTCTCTCCCCCCGTGCAAAAACAAGGAAATGGATCAGAGAGCGCTCAGAGCTCACGCCCCCACCTTCTACTATTGGCCAGCTTTTTTCTCCTCATTTGCATTCAAGCAACAACGCCCACTATAGAGTGTTCTGAGTGAGAAAAATTACTCTTTCTCAGCTTATCTCTGTTTCTCATGCACTGAGTGTTGATTTTGAAGAAGGATTCATTTACAGTATTAGGGAACCATTAAGGAGCCATATAAAAGCATCAAGAAGTACCATGTCATGGGATCTTTAAGTGTAAACATTAGTATTATGTTGTTTTTAAAATGAATTTGATCTTGTTTCTTTGCATTGTTTAAGGTATGAAAACATGTATCTTTTTATTATCTTTTTTTGACCATTTGTCATTTTCTGCAAATAAATGCTCTAAACGATAATATTTTATTTGGAATTTGGGGGAAATGTTGTCAGTAGTTTATAGACTCAAACAAAAATGTTCCTTTTGCCCAAACACATAGCTATAAGTAGTAAAATCATAAAAACGGATCATTTTGGAGTGGTCTCTTATTTGTTTGGGCTCATTCAGGAAGTTCAAGGGCCAAAAAAATATTCTTTGACAACAGCTATGAAAACAAATGGAACTCGAATGTGAATGTTGATGATTTTGCACTGTAGGAAACTTCAGCAAAAACACAGATAATCTATAACCCCTCAGCAAAACGGAGAACTATCTTAAAAAAAAACCCAAAAAACTCCAATATTGCATTTTTAGATAACACATTTCCTAGGGATACATTAGCGCGATCCCATTTCCAACATTAAAACTTAAGCTGTTTTCTTAAGTCTAATCAAAGTTCTCAAAATAACTTTATGACATATCTGACATGCCATGAATATTTGATACAACCGGTAATTTCAATCTTCTGCTTCTTTGCTCCC
Organism: Paratrypauchen microcephalus; assembly: GCA_036785185.1. Lineage (NCBI taxonomy): Eukaryota > Metazoa > Chordata > Actinopteri > Gobiiformes > Gobiidae > Paratrypauchen > Paratrypauchen microcephalus. The sequence continues at coordinate 954,286 of JAVJIX010000228.1, forward strand.
GACTTGATAACTATTCTTGTGGAGGAAGAGTTTCTGGAAATTACATCTTTTGCAAATTGTTCAGAATTGGCCGCTACATCATTGACTTATTGAGAGCCCAGCGGACAGCCTCCTCATTTGGGTCGTCTTAAGTGTCACAGTTTTAGCCGAAGAAATTGTCCCAAAACAAGAGCCAGTGGATAAAAGCAGCAATTTCCTTTGTGAGAGAAGACATAAATCAAACCTGACACACACGATAACAGTCTCATCAAAGAAAACACTACTTTGACAAAGACCTTTACAATGGAGAGACGCTAATGCATATTTTAGAACACCTTGGTAATTTCTTGTTATTATTATTAAAGCTGCTATATTACGTGATAGACTCTTAAGAGGTTTAAGTCATGTTATAATGTTGTTGCTTCGTCAAAAACATACCCAGAGTAGTGTTTTGTTTCGTTCACACATGTTTGAAAAAGACTTTATTATATTTTGAGCTTCTGAGTACATCTCTGAAGCTCAAAATGCTCTGTTCCACCTTGTGCTGTGCCGTGCGGGTCAAGTCAACAGCTACTTTTACCATTTTTGTTCAGTAGAAAATGGCAATTCCAGAGCTGAAATCATCCAAATGATTCTAATGAAGGTGTATGGAGTTTAAAAACACAGTGGAGCTCTTCCTGTATTACCACATGACATCACAAGGTGGAACAGAGTGTTTTCAGTTTGAGAAAAGAACTTAGCCTAATTATGCAGGGTTTGTGCGTTAAACATGTGTGAATGAAACAAAACACAACTCCAGGTATGTTTGTGATGAGGAAACATTATAACTTAGATCAAAAAATTGCAAAATATGGGCACTTTAACAAAAAAGTATGTGTATGATAAGTGTATACAATCATCCACAGGTATACATAAACCAGCAGGGGGCGCAATATAAATGAGGTTATAAACTAAAGCTGCTAGTGTTGACCTTAGATAGAGGCAAAGTGAGCAGTGAAATGATCAAAATGAGTTTGGTGGATATGAGGGCTGCACAATTTTTGAAAAAAAAACTGTAAATGCCATTTTTCTGAGTTGATTTTTCTGATTTTTCTATGTTTAGATATAAGGAATCTGTTCAAAATGATCCACAGCAAAATTTAATTCTCTCAACTGGACAAACGTTTTCGAGTGAAAACGTTTCTCTGCTCTCCCAAGCAGCTTCTTCAGTGCTTCAGTTCCAGAATTTAGCTTTAGAAGAATTGATTTTTTTTAGAAGTTCAGAATTCAAATTTTCTTTTGCTATTTGAGAGAAGACATATGAACTGATAAAGTAATACAAGAATCATGATATGCATTTCATAATTTCATGTTTGTAGACGTCTGAGCTACAGTTATTCCTTATTTTTGTACAAAATTAATACGATTTTTTGGTTTGTAACTCAAATAAATGCAGACTTTGCGATTTACTAATTGCGATTGTATTAATTGTGATTGCGATTAACCTCGGAGCCCTGTTTAAAAATACAGAGGAGCACCCAAGATATCCACCAGATGACATCACGAGGTGGGGTTGAGGTGTTTTGAGCTCTCATGGTGGAAAAAGAAACAGAAATATGTCTGACTGAAATAAAATACAACTCATTTTTATACTAAGATGCAAAGTTAAGACGAAAAAGTCAGCTTAGAATTATAAAGGACCTTGAAAATTATTATTGTTATTGCATAGCGTGAAATGTTCCACAGTACGGAATTTAACTTATCTCCATGGATTCAAGCGCAATCAAATTATAGGTCGAATCTGTGGAAATGCAAGCTTGCTCACAGAAATCTATTTTGCATTTAGTCAACTACAGTGTTTTTTTTTTTATTGCCAAATCAATACTTAACCCTGTGGTGTCACCTGCTCATCTCCATGGAGATAGATAGGTTTAATACTTCAGAAAAGCAACTGCATCACCACGGAGACAAGCAAGTGGCGGACCTCTCACCAGAAATGTTACATAGTACATCTTTAACCATAAGCAATACCATAATGGGAAATAAATATATATTTTTTCTCTAAATCAATATCCAACATTCCTCAACTTTATTTTTTATCAAGTTAAAATGTAATCTGCTTTAAACCTACATTGTAATTGCGTGTGACATATTGTGTGTTTATTGATTAAAAACCTGGTGTCTGTACGAATGACACCTTGTATGCTAGGGGGTAAAACATGTAAATAATATATACCAGAGTCTAATTTGAAATGTAAATATATGCATGCAATCAATCAATCATTAAACATCCATACTACAGGCTGCAGGTCTTGCAAATTAATACTGAATGAATCGTATTATTGCATCTCCCGTGTTATTCTATGTGGTTACTAACAATTTATTCTGAAGCTGGGACGATCTATAACTCCTGCCAATAGGGGGCAGTAAAGATTAGCAATTTCTGTTCCTAAACTAGAAACTTCTATGTCCAATGTCCTGCAGCGTATTCAGAGTTTGAAATATAATTTGAAATAAAGGCACTACACATAGAAACCAAGACAGTACGGTGGTTAATTGATTTTGCACAGCTACGAGCCAGTTAATTACATTGTATTTTTATAGGAAATATCAAATTAATCAAGTATGATGTATCTTGAGTATCTTTGCTTTGGCGTTTCATGTTTTTGAACTAAAAATAACCCTAAAACTACTCTCGTAAGCAGGATTAATGAAACAGTTGTGAATGAAGCTAAATCCAGAGCAGTGTACTTTTTGATAAGGAAACAATGATGGCTCAAGACAAGAAGTTTAGTCCTTTAAAGTTCCACTATAAAACTTTTCAGGTACAGGGTCCGCCAGTTTCTTTCTCCCCCTTTAGCATCATAGTATACGATTGGGGAGTTTAATGCCATACTGTGGAACATTCCTGGCGAAGCAATTATCAAATCTTCAGGGAGAAACTCGATAAAAGAAAACATCTGGATACTAAATATTACGGGCTTACAGAATGTTGTGATGTCATTCGAAACCCAGAAATATGCTAAAAATTAAAAGACAAAATACAAAATATATTTAAAGAACTGGTTTTTGATTTTTAACAACAAAGTTCAGCGTGACTATTGTTGTTTGAGAGGGAAGTGTTTAACAGTAACAAAGCTTCAGACAGAGCAGCGCTTCTAATTAGCTTCACACTCGCAAGGAATGTTGAGGTTGCAAAGTATCAATAACAAAAAAAAAAGAAATTACTAACTGTTGAGCCTGGCAAGAGTCCAGTTTCGGCGCACATCGATGGGGCGGTTGGCGAGCTCGAAGGCAAAGGGTCCGGCGTTGGGGTTGAGGTCGGGGTCTATGGCCGTGATGTTGATGCCGCTGGGGTCCGGACGCTCGCACATCTCCACTTCAGGAGGAAACACGTGCGGAGCGTTATCGTTTATGTCCACGAGGTAAATCTGCAGGGTGCCGGTGCCACTGGCTGGAGGGATGCCTGGAAAAGATACGAGAGCGGAGGGAGGTTACTGGATGTAGTGCAACTTTTTTGGTGGAGGGTCCAACAAACGCTTTTCTCCATGGATATGTTATTGCTGTGTCTGGAATGCTTCACAATATCTTCATGGAGACCAAACCAAGTTACAGGTCAGATCTGTGGAGAGGCAACCCCGCTCGCAGCTAGAATGTTTGTTTATCTAGGTACTTTTGAGCAATAAACCCAACTGTACTTATAAATAATAATAATAAATAAATAATAAATGTAAGGTAGAGCTGTTTAATGTCATACTGTGGGACATTCCAGGCAGAGCAGTAACATCTCCATAGAAACAACAACCAAAAAGTTACACAATGCACCTGTAAAGTACTCATATTACACCATTTTCTGATCTATGCTATAATGTTGTTTCTTCATCACAAACAGACCTGGAGTTGTGTTTCGTTTCATTTGCACATGTTCAACACACTGAATATTTAGACTGAGTTCTTCTCTCACACAGAAAACACTCTGTTCCACCTTGTGATGTCATGTGGTAATACAGGAAGTGCTCCACAGTGGTTTTTTTTTTAACTCCATACACCTTCACTAGAATCATTTGGATGATGTCAGGCCTGGAATTGCCAATCCATACTGAACTAAAGGTAAAAGGTTTGTAAACTACCACTACGTGACATCACAAGGTGGAACAGAGCATTTTGAGGTTTGCAGATGTAGACAAAATAATAATAAAGGTGTTCTCAAATACAAAGTAAGGTTATGGTCAGCCTAAATATTGCTTTTACTGATGACAATTGTAATAATGTATGCACAATTATGCACAAACACATGATAGAAAAGTAATTTAAAGTAATAGTTTGGAACTTTCTGGAGGTGGAAAGTCACCTGCATGATTTTATGGAGATAGAAAGTAAAACTCATACTTTGGAATGTTCTGAATGGAGATAGATTTTTTTTTGTTTGTTTTATGCCATACTGTGGGTTACTGTGGAATATTATAGCCCGAGGAACAACATTTCCATGGAAACAAGTGGGAGGTCTTGTTTTGTGGAGATTGCAGCCTGCTCCCAGCAGTATGCCTGTTTTTATTTGTTTTCCAGTGCAATAAAAACATGAATAATCAAAAAAACACACTTTTATTGTTAGGAAAAAGTTCTATACTGTGACTTTAAGTTTACAGAAAGAATGAGCTGCACTTTGGTTTGCCAGATTGTACCACTAAAACCAATTTGCAATTACACAGAACTTAATTTCTGAGAGAAAAATGCGCCAACTTTTATTAAGAAATGTGGTTAGGGTATTGCTAGCTTAAACCTGTCCAAGTAATTTCCTTTGTGGATCAATAAATTTGTCTAAGTTGAAGTCGTAAGCGAAAAGTCCAGCCCAGAAAGCATTTTTGTCATCGAGCACAATGTTAAAAAAAAAAAAAAAAAAGCTCGTTGGGCTGAGTCACGTACAACTTTAAAAAAAACGGGATTTTTGTGACAATTATTGCCTTTTTTAGATCATCATCTTTTTCTCAGTTGAAATATTTCAGTTCTGCTTTTTAAAAAACTGCTCTGCTCCACTTTATCCTGCCCTCACACTAATTTTAATAACACACTAAAGTTTGTCTAAATTTGTCTAAGTTTTGTCTAAGTAAAGTTTTGGTCAGTCTAATTGTTCAGTATTGAAACTTTGCAGTGAGATCATGCTGGCAGCGTTCTACGTGTATCTCTATTGGCGGAACTGTCACCAGTTACCGTGGTGACACAACGTGCACATTAGCAAACACTAAGACTATGTTCACACTGCAGGGCTTAATGCTCAATTCCGATTTTTTTGGTGAAATCAGATTTTTTTGCAAGGTCGTTCACATTTCCAATTAAATACGACTTGTATGTGATCTCCAGAGTGAACGATAAAAGCCCCAAAAGTGTTCCGCATGCGCATTGGGGGACACGATGACGTCACACGCAGCGAACGTGCTCAATGTTTACGGAAGTATCCTAAAGTTGCTTTCGTACTGGAGCCAGAACATGTACAGCTTATTTGTTTTAAGGAGGAGACGGAGAAAGAGAAGGACAAGGTTTTTGGCCACAGCGTTTTGTGGGGCAGTGGCAGCAACGTCCGTAGAAATGAACGTAAGGGTGCGGAGTCGCAGACAAGAGTGGTGGGATTGCTTTGTGCTTCGTCGCTTCACTGATAGTTTATATACTGTTTTTGCATGACGAGAAGAACGTTTTGTGTACATTTACTTGTACCACTCTCGCTAGAGGAAACACGCCCAGGTTGGATGAATGCGACCTGGTCGTTCAGACTGAAGTCGCATGCCAAAAGATCGGATATGTATCGGTCTTAGGACCACATATCCAAGTGGCCTGGGTCACATTTGAAAAAATCGGATCTGTGTCATTCCGACTGTCATTAGAAGATCAGATACAGGTCGCATAGAGGCAAAAAAATAGGATTTGGGTCATTTCAGGCTGCAGTGTGAATGTAAAACTCTGAAACCTCATCAATATGAGGGTTCATGATCCTGTTTGAGCGAGATAGTTTTTTAAGATCACAAATCAGCTCACTTGTTGTAGTTCTAACTAACTCATTCTAGTCAGATTGTGTTAAAACAAAGCTCGGATTAAAGCCTATTTTGAGTAACAGACCTTCAGACAGAACAGTGTCAGCAGCAAAGTATCAGTGGTAAAGATGTGTGTAGAATCACTCAGTCATCCAGGTAGAATCCATGGCAAAAGGAGAAATTCAGTTTGTCAACTGGACAAAAGTTTATTTGGTCGAATATGTTCGTGGCTCATCCAAGCTACTTCTTTAGTTCTTGAAGAAGTAGCTGAAGAAGTAGCTTGGATGAGCTACGAAACGTATTCGACCAAATAAACTTTTGTCCAAACTGAATTTCTCCTTTTGCTATCAGTGGTAAAGTGGTGCGCGAACCCTCTGCATAGCTGTACATACAGCTCTGGAAAAAAATAAAGACCACTGCATTTTTTTCTGAAATCAGCATCTCTACATGTATTACAGCCATTCCATTCCAGCGTCTGTTGAATTCCAACACAAACACAAAGCTGAGCTACTTCAGTTCTTGCACCAGGAGTGGAATAAAGTCACCCCAGAACAATGTGAAAGACTTGTGGAGAGCATGCCAAGACGCAAGAAAGCTGTGACTAAAAATAAGGGTTATTGCACCAAATATTGATTTTCTGAACTCTTCTTAAAGGGACAGTGTGTAAGATTTTTACCCGTTAACTACTGAAATTGAAGATACCCATTCAAAAATACATTGTTTTCCAAGCTTTTTCACTTCCATCATGAAATCAAAGTATTCTTTTGGACTTAGATATAGTCACATAAAAGGGGGATCTTCCCCATGCAGAGGCAGCCATTTTGAATACGAGAGCCGCAGAAGGACATTTGGGCTCCGCCTTCGCCTTTGGTAAGGCTCGTGGTTTTGGGTAAACAACACAAGCATGCTGCTGGATCAGACTCGTAATGGATCTAACACGTGTTTTACTGGATTTTATTCGCTGGATCCTTACGGACAAATTGTGAGCAAGTCTATGGTGAAATACAGAGTTTGACCTGTGGAAAGCATTCTAAGGTAAGCTAAGTGTTTGTTTTGCAGGGAAATGAATTGCATAGTCAAAAAGAGGAGACTGTAAGGTTTCATTTGATGTGTAGAGTGTCATGGTACATGATCGGGAATGTGTGTTTTCATGAGAAAAAAAAAAAAAAAACGGGACCGGGCAGCGCGCGGGTCCCTTGAGGTCTGCCGTAGCTAAAACAGAAAGTGCAATAGCGACTATCCACCTATGCGACACGAATCCTACACACTGGGGCTTTAAGTGTAAACATTAGTATTATGTTGTTTTAAAATGATTCTGATCTTGTTTCTTTGCATTGTTTGAGGTCTGAAAATATTATCTTTTTATTTGGAATTTGGGGGAAATGTTGTCAGGAGTTTATAGATGTTCCTTTTGCCCAAACACATACCTATAAGTAGTAAAATCAGAAAAACTGATAATTTTGCAGTGGTCTCTTATTTTTTTCCAGAGCTGTAGAACGTACCTAGAGGCTAACCCTAAAGGCTGACAGAGTTTGGCCCATTGACTTGAACCCCAGGGTTTTCTGTGTGTCCATTTCACATACACACACCATGTTAACAAGATAACACAGAAATAAATACATTATATAGTGAAAATACTAACTGCAGCTGCCCAAGGTCAGACTCAAAACATTACATAAACAAATTCATACACAGAAGGTTGGTGAAGTGGTAACAGGCTATCTTCTTTTTTGTGGATGAGTGCTCAAATTGTACTGCAAGGAGTACGTTCAATAGTTAATTAAAACCCTATCTCGTACATGCACAGAACCATCAATGGTCTTATTTACAGTCCAGATTACTGGTTGCACATGGCCTCCACTCGCTCATGTAGAGTGAATGACTGCGTCTGCACACACACACACACACACACACACACACACACACACATACAGATAAATCAGCGACAGTACAGTGGGCACAGTGCAGTAAGAGGGGGGATCCATGTCAGCACCGGACATATGGTGACCCGTGAAGAACTGACCCCTCCTCAACCAGCCCGGACCGCCCCTCCCCCGTCCGCTACTGTGTATGTGTGTGTGTGTGTGTATGTAGTATGTATATGATAGTCGTTTTTGAGGCAAGACAAGCAGAAGGTAGAGAGGGCACATGCGGTCTGTCATCAACAATGTAAAAAAGAAGGTTATGTTTAACGGTATGTAGGACTTTTTAGTTTTTGGGGTTCTTATACAAAGTAAGATATAGTTTTTACAAATAAAAATATGGCATTGATTTGTTAATAATGATAATAATTAGGGCTGTCAGTTTAACGCTTTAATTAGATGAATTAATTACACTGCAAATTATTAAATAAAATAATTTATAAACATTTACGCAATTAATTATGAGTGGTGAGTCAATGCGCGTGCATTTTAAATTTGGCGTGTGGCGAGCAAATCGCTGCTTGGGCCTTTGAATGCCAAGTTTATTTATAAAAAGAACAAAGACAGGACTATCAACAAGAACGCAGTGATTTGTAGCTTTTGTCACAAGGAATTTTCAGATCACCGAAGCTGCTCCAGGCTGATGGATCATTTGAACAATAAACACGTCCGGACAAGTTCCATTGTTACTGGTGATAGTGCGCACTTCACCAAACCACCAAACCACCAAATCACGCTCACAGAATTTGGGAAACGAATGAGCAAAGCGACTCAATCGCAAAGTGGGATCATTTTTTGCTCACTTGCTCACAATCTGTCTCTCTCTCTCACACTCTTAAAATGCAATTAATTAATTAGATTAATTACAAGTCCTGTAATTAATTAATTAGATTATTTTTTTTAATCGCCTGACAGCAGAAAGCAGAATGAGCTCCTTGTTATTTCACATAAAGTTTCTAGAAATCAGGATCATATTCCCAAATACACTATAATAATAAAGGTTTACTAAAACATGTGTGAATGAAACAAAACACAACTCCAGGTCTGTTTTTGAGGAGGTAACAGCATTATAACATGGCAATTTTGAGTAATATAGGACCTAAAAATATCTGATTGTTTTTTCTGACCAGCACTGTGATTGCAATTTAATAAGATTCTGTTCAAAGTTCACATTTTAAACACATACAGAAGAACTGACCGCAAAAAAAAGAGACAAAATGACAAATACAAAAATCACATTTCAGAATATGTTTATACAGATCTAAACTATAAATGAGCAGTTTTATGCAGAATAAGGATATTTTATTGATTGTGAAGGAAAACAAGATCCTTAAAATTGCAGGCGTTGTGAGTTGCTAAGTGCATCGATTCAAAATTTCAATTTGATTTTGATTCATTTTGCAGCCTTATAAGACATACTATGGAACATTCACGCAAATCAACTGACTGACTTTTTGTAATACTGTTATACTTGTTAGCAGAATCCAAAAAATTGAAAATGTTCTGTTAAAATGACCCTTCCGTAACAGCAGGCTCTCTGTGCACAAATTAAATTGAATGGCATTCCTCCCCAACAATTCTCCACTTTGAACACAGGCTCCTCTCTTCCTCTGCCTAAAAAGCAGCTTTTGTGATGGGAGCAGGCAGCAGACGGAGGGAGCGGCGCGCTAATGTGACCAAAACATGAAGGCTCTGTCCAATAAACACAGGACGTGAGTGTGTCCAAGGTACATTTAATTACCACAATTAGAAATGCAATTAAAGCAGCCTGCACCAGCCCTGCTCCTGGTGTGCAGCTTTTCATATTTCATCTGAGCCCGCTCCAAACTCAGCCATGTGGTTTGATATCACTACGTTAACTAGGACAAGATACCCTTAAAATACCTGCTCTCATGCAAAGGGTTCTGTGAGGTAAATAATGGCTTTCTAATTAGCAAACTGCAAATGAAAATATACGTACAAATGTAACACAAACTGTTTACCATGTACTGCATTCTATTATGCAAATATTACACAGAATAATGGTACTGTATGTGGATTTATGTCTGGGACTGCAGATGGAAATTAGCACTGTGCTAAATCCGGCATATTTACGTCGGTTTGTGTAATCTTATACAAATTGTAGGTTCATTAATATGCATTATCCCTTCCAAATAAACAAATAAATTTGGGGGATTATATTATAGACTGTATATAAATGGGCATAGCGAACCTGCTAGTTCCAAATAGGAAGTGAACATGGGGGCACTTCCGGTTCCATAAACTCTGGCTCCAACTGACTTTGCATTGAAAAATTGTCACCCCTCTCTGTAACTACTGCAGTGGGCTTTGTCGTTTCAGTCATAAAATGTTCATATTAACCTGCTGTACATGATCCTGGCATTTTATTTCATTTTTTTTTTCCTTAAAATAAATTCCTAATATGGGACTTGGCTCCAAATTAGCTCCTCTAGCTACTCGTGACGTCACACTCCCTTAGTCCACTTCTTTATACAGTCTGTGGGTTATGTGCAACAGTGACTCAGTGATTGAGCATTTATCCACCATCCTGAAGGTCAGGTGTTCACATCACTGACCAGTGCATGCAGTCGTGGTGTCACTGGGCAAGACACTTCACACACCTTAGCTGTAAGTCTGAATGTAGTGTGTGTAATTGGAGGGGCTACATTCACTCTTTGTACAAGACTCAAGACTGCTTAGAAAACAAAATGTATATGCAGTGTATGTTAGAGGTGTGCTAAAATATCAAAATATCCACATATCATGATACTAAATATGGTGATACAGTGTCATTATCGTGGGCTGCTGTATCGATATATCGCTATGAGTATATTTTACCATTATTTTGTGACAGAGCTACAGTTTTGATACTTGTTTATGCAATACATTCGACACATTCGTAGTTTTAATGGTTACAACTGGCTTTGTTCAGGTAGCCATTTAACAAATTGGTACTTTATGTGATGCCCCTTTTCGGCATAATCACGTAATCACTTTATCCATACAATATTATTTTTTTCCCTCCAAAATTCAACTCAACTGTGCACAAATATGTATTCTATAAATGACATAATTTTAGAATGAAGTTATGTTTCAGTTTCTTTGCATTTTAACACTAAACATTTAAATGCCCTGCGGTGTGACTATAAAACTTTTTCTTTCTAGAATGAGTTGTGTCAGAGACAGTTCATAAAGGCGTTGGCATAAAGGGAAGCATGTGTACATTATAGGGGTGGGCGATATAGCCTAAAATGTATATCACGGTATAATTTGAACCATAGACGGTAGACGGTATATATCACGGTATACTTTGGTATGTAACAGTATTAATTGTTAACAGTATTAACAGCTTCTTAATGGTCACCAGAGCACATGGAAAAAGCATTCAAGCAGGAAGCTGTTTTTTAAACTATTAAATAACATAAACGTCAAGAATATTACTACAAGAAAATGTATTGTGCAAAACTGTAATTGTAAAAAACATAAAACAAGTAACTTCACTTTCAAGCAGTATAAAATTTGAACAAGGCAATGTAAATCGAAAATGAAACTGCTTTAACATTGGCGCCGGTGTCAGTGCTGATGCATACCTGCAACTCTTCATCAAGTTCCCATGACTCGAGCGCTTCCCTGAGTCCCTGGGCAATCATCAGGGAAATACGATGTTTGCAGTACACATGTACTGTTGAAATGGGCCGCGGCTCGCGCCGTGCTCGCGGCTTGCGCGTGCTCGTGGCTTACACCGGTAGAAGTTTAATACGAGACACATACTTTTGTTTCTGAATACGGGACGATTCCCCCGTATTCAGATGACCCCGCGGCTGAAAAAAAAAGCGGAACTCTTTCATCTCTGTGCTGCTCCTCCACCTCCATGTGCTCGCTGCTCGCAGCGATTTTTCCTCCTTCCTTGTTGTGGTGACGCAATGAACTATCGCAATAGGAAGGTATTACCCAAATCTCTACCGTTGGCCAAATTTATACCGCATACCGTTTATACCGCCCACCCCTAGTACATTATTTAATATTATTACACCTTTATCGCTACTTTCAATCTAAAAACGATATAAGCAGTTTAAGGCTGTAATCCCAAGGGTGTCCCGCGGTGTGAAATGAAAATCACACATTTAAAAAGACAGTTACACAAAACCCAAAATGAGCTCATCTGTCATGTAAGCACCAGGAAGAGCTCCGGGGTTCAAGATTTGAGATACAGAACAAATTTAGTAATAACCATTTTCTTATTTTTGTCAAATCCAACTTTTCTGAAAAAATTTGAACATGTGCTGTCCTGCGTTGTGACAGCTGTATTTCCTGAGAAAAATACAATTCTAATAGCTAAAAAGATACTTTCAGATGTGACACTTACATAATTATTAAACAATATAGACATGTTAAGTAATTAATTTGAATTTTTGAATATGGCAAATTTATAGTGGATGTCCAGCCGGGTGACAGGAGCGGTCACAACACAGGACATGTCTAAAATTAAAAGAGTTACACAAAAAAATGATGTGATGTTTGTGAAAAGGCTTCTCCTCTAGAACTGTTAAAGAACTCACCATTGTCCGAGGCCATGAAAGTGACATTGTAGAGATTGTTCTTGACGTAGTGTGACTCCCTATCCAGCACGGCGATGGTGGAGATGCGCCCATTCCCCGGGTCTATCTCCAGCCAGTTAGCCGGGTCGAACATCTTTGAGTACCTGCGTTTACAGAAGAGAGATGAAGAAAGAGGGAGAGATGGCGGAGATATAGGGAGAAATAGAGGAAAAGATAGAGAAAGAGACACCATTAGAACACAGCGCATAAAGCCCTCTCTATCAGGCTCTGGCGAAGGACCAAACGCTGGGACCGCTCGTTCGCATTCACCCCGACTGAAAACATCCCAAATAAGCTCCAGTCTACATTTGTGACTGGAGTATGGTATGGAATCATTTCTACGACTTGGAAATGAGCCATGGATTGGGGAAAAGATGACGCGGGCCTATTTAGAATATTCATTTGATTGAAACATCTGCTTTATTGTCACGGTTTACTTTGATGCAGCTGAAGAGGTTTTGAAGGGATTATTCTGCATGACCCATGACCCACAAAAACATGCAAAGAGTGGGACTGGTTACTGGAAACAATGTAAGTACAACTGTCAACACTGGCTAGGGATGCACCAAACCAGCTCTTTCTGTTCAGATGCTGATCCTTTCCTTTAAGAATCAACCGATACTGTACCTGATATGAACAATACCAGTGCAGGGACTGAAAATAGCCTTTATTTTGTTTAAACACTAACAGTATGAAGTAAAAAAAAAAAATAGGGCTGTCACTTTAACGCGTTAATTTGATTAATTAATTACACTGCAATTTAACGTGTTATAAAAATTAACGCAATTAATTATGAGTGGCAATTCAATGTGCGCGCATTTTAAATTTGGCATGTGGCGAGCAAATCGCTGCCAAGGCCCTTGAACGGCAAGTTTATTTATAAAAAGAACGAAGACGGGACTATCAACAAGAACGCAGTGATTTGTAGCTTTTGTCAAAAAGAATTTTCCGAATACCGAAGCTGCTCCAGCCTGACGGATCATTTGAACGATAAACACGTCCTGACAAGTTTCATCGTTACCGGTGAAAGAGCGCACTTCACCAAAACATGCAAACAGAACAAACCACGCTCACAGAATTTGGGAAACGAATGAGCAAAGCGACCACAGAAAAACTGACAAACTCAATCGCAAAGTGGGTTGCCCCTCTCTCTCTCTCTCTGAGATTAAAATGTGATTAATTAGATTAATTAATTACAAATCCTGCAATTAATTAGATTATTTTTTTTAATCGCCTGACAGCACTAAAAAAAAAATTCCAAATGTGTTTTGTAACTACACAACAGCTTTATAAAAATAAAAAAAAAGTTTAATATTATGAGATGTTTTGGGTCAACAGTGGCCGGTAAATTGTCTTATTACACCAATTTGTAGACCAAAATAGGATATCTTGGAAGCCGATATCTGATCCACCAACATTTTCAATATTGCATTGATATCCAATACCAGCATCCCTAACACACTCAAATATAGCTTTTACTGTTAAAAAAAACACCATGCTGATTTATTCTTAATTACAAAACCAATGGACCTGATGGCCAAGTTGTTTTTGTTATAATTTGGTTTTGCTTCTCAAGCTAATTATCCAATTAGAAAACAGAATGAGTCTCTCCTTTGGGTTGCCAGTTTCAATGCTGAAATCCACTTGATTTAAACCTAAAATGCCTCTCTTTGATCTGAATGGTCTCTACCTACACCCCAGCGACTGCAATCATGAATCAATACTCATGAGTCAGTGCTAGTGCAGCCTCTGTAACTCAGAGAGTGAATTCTGGAGGTTCTGAGCTTTCACATGAAGCATGACCTGTCCATATACTGAGAATGAGAAAAATGTGTATCTTCTATGTGCAGGATAAAGCACTGGCAACCCAGGTTCAGCGGTGATTGTAATACCTTGTATTAAGAGCACAGCCTACATTCAGTTCATTTAACATTTAACTTTTCCTGATCACTATGTAAATATAATGCAAAAAAGCAGTTTCTAAGCCAAAACCTGATAGAGGAAGATTCAAAGACTGAGCGCGTGCAATCCACCGGCGGCTGTTGCTATGGCTACGCAGACCTCAGCTCCACTTTTAGAAACAAATAGTGGGACCTAAGGAGAAAACAAGGAGCACTAAATCCTGTTTGTGAGAGCCTGGTCCAGTTCTGAATAATAATCATCACACAAACTCTTAGAATGGAGGTTTTGAAGCTGTACTACAAACTGCAGCTAAAGACGATACATGAACATATTATAATGAAAGAGTTGAAGCTATGAAAAATTAAAATATTAAGTATATCTTGTATTATAAAACATGATTTGCGTGCACTCCACCTTACACTGGCGGTGGACCTGCAGAGATGTAGATTGGAATCACAATTTGCCAGTTTATTACTTAAAGCGGCACTATGTAACTTTTGTGGCGTAGGTACCGCCATTGGCTTGTCACCATGGAGATGTTTTTGCTTTATCTGGAATGTTCCAAAGTGCATATCTCCATAAAGGTAAGCAGGTAACGCAACCAGGCCTAGAAACGAAACAGATCTGTGGAGAGGATATATATATTTTTAGTAGGGCTGGGAATATTAACGCGTTAATCGCGATTAGATTAATGTAAATTATGATCGCGAACAATTTTTTTAATCGCGATCAGAGTTTGCCAGTATTTTCCGCAATTCTACCATCCATATGCAGCTCATTTGGTTGTATTAATTAAACTCATTGTCGGTTAAACGCGCTGTTTTGAGTTTGCTAGTATTTTGTTCCTTCTACGCATCCGTAGGCAGCTCGAGCGGGCTTCAATCATTTATTTACAATTTCTCAAAGTAAGCACTATTACTGGTTCATTGTTACTTTTTCCTTTCTCTGCACTTTTTTGAAATAAAAAAAATGGTGAGAAATACTTTGCATTGTGAGTTTAACTTTAGATTCGAACGGTCTTACTGCAAGATATCAATTTTAAACATGCAAAATAAATCACGATTAATCGCGATTAACTATGAAATTTCTGAGATTAGTTGCGATCAAGAAAATTAATCGTTTGACAGCCCTAATTTTTAGCAATTAAAACACCAAGATAAATGCCTTATCTTTAATGTCATACTGTGGAACAAGCAAGTGGCAGACCCTCCATTAGAAAAGTTACATAGTGCAGCTTTAAGTTCTTTTAGATCCTGGTTGGATTCCAAATTAGTCCTAAAGGTAAAGCTCAGGACTGCGACGTCTTACATCATAGAAGTTTCAGTGAGCCTAATGTTAAACCAATGAAGATTTTAAGATACAGTTTTCTGACACTATAGAGTGATCGATATATTTACTGAAAGTGATTGCTGTGATTTTTGCACTAGAGGCTCCTTAAATTCTCTCCATTTCGGCTGATGGAGGGGCTTAGCGTTCCATGTCAGTCAAAGCTAACCAACTGCTGCGTGCTGTATTTTCCCTGGAGAAAGAGTTCATTTCATAATCAGCAAATATATTCCTAAACCTAAGCCTGAACCCAAGCCCAACATTCGTCTGATGTGAAAAAAATATATTGACAAAAATCAACATTTGGGTGATAGTAGCTCAGGTGGATTTCAGATTTTCCACTGATCCGAAGGTTAACGGTTCGAATCCAGCTCTCAACATAAAAAACATCATTAGTTGAACAGTCAGATCCACTAGCCCACAGGTTGGCAGTGCAACTTCAGATTCCACGGATGAATGCTGTCGTTGTGCCCCTAATAAAGCGACGTGAGTGCTTTGAAGGTGGAAAAGCTATAAACCACTACTACAAAGTGTCTGTTGTTTGGTATAACTGTTCGGGGAAAATTGTGCCACTAATGCGTCAACAAAAAGTGATAGAAACCCTGTATGTGTTTTGGTAAAAGTTTAGGTCTAAATTCACTTTGTCTTGTCAAAACATCTGTTTTTTTTAGACCTGGCGGCACATGTGAATATGAATATGTTTAAAAGTGGGTGGCCATGGTTCCAATCGAATGTTAAGTCCTGCCCCCAGACAAAATGCCAAGTTTTTAAGGAGTCCGTTTTGCACTACTGCCACAAACCTGGTGGATTTCCATGGCAACTGATGCTTTTTTGACATTCCTTCCTGAACTCTATTGATAAAGTCTTGTCTTACTTCTACTTTGCCAATGTAATGCTAATATCTATTAACATCCCTTGCTATGTCGGTTTAGATAATCCAGATTTTGTCCCTTCTCTGTACTCAAAACACTATCAATTTCATATATATCTTGGTTTCCATCTGTAAAATATATCCCCAAAAATCAACATTTATTTATGTTTTGTCAAAGCTGCATAGGAAACCTTCCCACAGTGAACAAATTAGATTATAGGTTTAATTAAATTATACAGAAAGCAGAAACCAAAAGATAAAACAATAACTCTTGATTGCAATATCAATAAATAGTGTCCTGTAACTTGAATTTGCAAAAACAATTTCCTGTAACCTTATATTTAGGTGCATTTAGAAGATAATAGCAGATAATACAATTGTAAAAGTAAGTTTAGATCGTTTAACGGAACTGTGTCTTAAAACGTGAAAAACAAAACTAGTTTAAATGTTTAGGCAGGAACGTTCTACTTATTCACAGTGATGAGTTTGTAAGCACATTTCACAAATCTCAGAGACCCGAGCTGAGTTTTGCCATCACATTAAAGCAACTAACAAAACAACTAGTGCGCTAAATGTGCCCTTCCTGATTATTGCACAGTAAAAAGCTTTATGATTAGATGAAGACAGTACACGGCAGACTTATGTTGATCTATATTATACAAAATATCTATATTCGGGCTACTTTTTCTCTAATACACGGGAAAATATTTTGATATAGATCCTTTAATTAAAGTTGCACTGTGTAACTTTTCTGGTACAAGGTTCCCCACTTGCTTGATTTCATGTAGATGGTTATTGTTTTTCCCTGGAATGTTTTATAGGATACTATTTCACTTAACTGTCTCCATGGAGACAAGCAGGCAACATCACTTTTTACTGTTTTAATAAATAAAAATGATTAAATTGTAATTGAATGGATATAAGATATAGTGTATGTGTTTAATGCCATACTGTGGAACATCCCAGGCAAAGCAATGACATCACCATGGAGACAAGCTGACCGAGGACCCTCCATCGGAAAAGTTGCACATTGCACTTTGAAATTTGCCAAAAGAAAAATTTCAAAAATTCAAATTCAAAGCACAAACTGTTACTTTGTTCAGAAAGTGTCTCTTGTTTTTCAAAAATACACAATCAATGCAATCTTTACCGGCAAGCATAGAGCGTTCCGGTGCCAGTGCCGAGTGCGATAAAGCCTGTGTTGTGTGGTGTTATTTACTCAGATTGAATAGACAACACGCTCACAGATTTGGAGTGTTTACTGCTGTCAATATATCTGCAGATCTAAAGGCAGAAAGCCCAGAGGAGATGTCTGTTCCACTGGTAAATATTAGAAAAGGAGAATCCACTACGATATGAACACCTTTTACTAAATATACTGAGCTTACTGAACATACCCAGGCTAGTGTAAGTGTAATGTGGGAATGGAATAGGAAAGATTCAGTTTAAAAATATCAGGGCAGATTGAATTGTGAGCTCCAAGGGCAAAGTGTTATATTGTTCCAATTTGTAGATGAGCATTGGAACTACAGAGATGTTGCTTAAAGGTCCCATGGCATGAAATTTTCACTTTCTGAGGTTTTTGAACATTAATGTGAGCTCCCCTACCCTGTTTAGCCCCCCCCCATGGTTAAAAGTTGCGAAATGTCTAAACTGAGCATTTGCGATCCTTTTCTGCGTTACAAAAAATCTGAGCTCAAACGGGCGATTTTGAACAAGGCAACTTATTGACGTCAGATCGAAAAAAGAAATGCAAATGCAGTTTCACCCCGTCTGTCTGTACTCAGCGTGTCTGTAAATCACGCCCAGAGAGTTTGGACTGTGAATGCGCTAGGCAATGCGAAATGCGTTTTTTTATTTGCCTGGAGGCACGTCCGAGTGTTTCTAGGCTCGGAAGTCCTTTATCTGAGCCTCTGGGCCTTTGAACAGCAGTGGTTTATTTTATTTTATGTGGAAATGTGTTTATTTTTCAATGGAACGCTTCAAATCTCTCCCCCTCGTGCAAAAACAAGGAAATGGATCAGCTGAGGGCTCAGAGCGAGAGGGAGAGTTTGGCCACGCCCCCAGCCTCTACTATTGGCCAGTTCTTTTCTCCTCATTTGCATTCAAGCAACAACGCCCATTATAGAGTGTTCTGAGTGAGAAAAATTACTCTTTCTCAGCTTATCTCTGTTTCTCATGCACTGAGTGTTGATTTTGAAGAAGGATTCATTTACAGTATTAGGGAACCATTAAGGAGCCATATAAAAGCATCAAGAAGTACCATGTCATGGGATCTTTAACTCCACAGTGCAGCCAACATGAAATAATAACTTTTATGAACACTTGTTGGATCTTAATCCTTTGAAATATCACGGTAATGATAGCACTTAAGGTTAGTCAGGGATATTTTAGAGAAAAAGTTAAAATATGAGAATCAGAATTATCTTCAATGGGAAAATTTTTGTTGTTGCAGACATGGTGTCAGTCAGCAGAAGAAAGTTGAAGTTAAAGTTAAAATGCCTGTACATGAGTCTTTTCCATGTATTTGAGCCCTGGTTCAGATATATTGTATAAGCAGCTCTTTAAGTCATAATATTTCCACTGTGTACTGCCGTTAGCATGCTAGTTGTTGTTAGCTTTACCATGATGGCAAAACTCCGCACTGGTCTCTAAGAGATGTCCTTGTATATACTAGTAGAGGGATATAAATGAATATTGTAGGGCTGTCAAACGATTAATTTTTTTGATCGCAACTAATCTCAGAAATTTCATAGTTAATCGCGATTAATCGTGATTTATTTTGCATGTTTAAAATTGATATCTTGCAGTAAGACCGTTCGAATCTAAAGTTAAACTCACAATGCAAAGTATTTCTCACCATTTTTTTATTTCAAAAAAGTGCAGAGAAAGGAAAAAGTAACAATGAACCAGTAATAGTGCTTACTTTGAGAAATTGTAAATAAATGATTGAAGCCCGCTCGAGCTGCCTACGGATGCGTAGAAGGAACAAAATAGTAGCAAACTCAAAATAGAGCGTTTAACCGACAATGAGTTTAATTATTACAACCAAATGAGCTGCATATGGATGGTAGAATTGTGGAAAATGCTGGCAAACTCTGATCGCGATTTAAAAAATTGTTCGCGATCATAACTTACATTAATCTAATCGCGATTAACGTGTTAATATTCCCAGCCCTAGAATATTGCAATGTTTGTGTAAATTCTATATGACATTTATAGCTAACATTGTCTATTTCTGGTTTCAGGGACACACTTTTCCAGTTCTTTCAGTTCTGATACTAAAGTTGATACTTTGGTCTTAAGTATGTGTCGATACCTGGCGTGAAACAATACCAGTGTAGGGACTTGAAAATATCATTTATTTCCTTTAAATAAAAACATTTGGTAAATCATGATCCAATGTGTCATGTGACTACAGAACAGCTTTGAATTAGTTTAATATTATGAGACGTTTTGGGCCAACATTGACCAGTAAATCATTTTGTGACATCAATTCATTAGCCAAAATGGGAAATCGACTGAACAGACATCTTGGAGGTCAATATCCAATCCACCCAAATTTTAGATATTGGTATGATACCAGTATCGTATCGGTGCATCGCTAGTTTTCAGGGCCGATCTTTAATACAGCTGAGGGACAGCTAGAATGAATATTGTTAAAATGCATTTCTTTGTTGTAATACAAGATGTTAATGGACCAACCCACTAATAGAAATCATCAGGTTAAATATTTGTGAATTTGTGTTTTTTCATGGCAAAGTATAATGTAATCAATACGGAGAGATTGCCTTGGTCATTTTGGGTGGGAACTATTTTCCAGTGCGTAAGAATACAGCCGTATCACGCACCACGTTGTGCAACAGGGGAACTCCCTTCCCGGTGCGTAACTGGGATTCCCCTGGCAGCGTACTGCGTGATACGGCTGTATTCTTACGCACTGGAAAATAGTTCCCACCCAAAATGACCAAGTCAAGCTCTCCGTGTTGATTGTGCAGCTCCTCCACCACATATGGCCCTTTGGTTGACTCTGACTGGCCTGTTTAAACTCATTTGGAATTACAAAATAAACATACAGTGGTACCTCACCTTACGAAATTAATTCGTTCCAGAAGTGGTTTCGTAACGTAAATTTTTCGTAAGTTGAGTAGCTATTTCAATGAAAAAGGCCTGATTCATTCCAAGTTTTTTTTTTTTATAGTGTAACATTTTTTTATAGTGTAACACTGTGTCCTGCGAAGAGACTATAAACCCAGGACTAAACGTGGCCTATACCAGTCTAGACCAAGGTCTAAACTTGGACTGGACCAGGTCTAGACCTGGACTAAACCAGGACTGGACCAGGACTAAACCTGGACTAAACCAGGTGGATTAAAGCGTCGCGTGTGGGTCTATGTGGGAATGTGCCTCGGGACCCCACACAGTCTGAGCGCATGAATGAACGCATGCAAGAGCCGCGGTGGTCTAATCCTGGTTCAGACCTGGTTCAGACCTGGTTTAGACCTGGCACAGTTTGAGCACGGGTTTCGTGCTCGCGCCCCGCGCCGGGTCATGCTGCGCTATCACACACGTGTCCGCGTGCACACACACCGCCCTCCCCCTTCCCCCCACGCTTCACTATTAATACATTTTGTTGAAAATCGATGAAAGTTTGAGTGTTTAAACGAGAGAGAAATGTGAGAAAAGTTTAAATCCAGTCTGAGAAAAGCGTATAATGTGTGTGGCTGAGCGCGCATTATTTGAATTTTTGTGATTTTGCGTTTCGCAACTTGAATTTTCTTTCGTATCTAGAGACCCAAATTTAACGTGAAGGCGTTTCGTAACTTGGAATTTTCGTTTGTTGGGTCTTTCGTAAGGTAAGGTACCACTGTATATTATTATAATTTTACCTCATGCATGGACTAAAGCTGCATGGCTTTTATTTTAGAGATGCTCTGTAAGGCAACTTCACTTTTTCATTGATTAGTCATAACATGTACTCTTATCAGCTTTACAAGACAATGATATTTACTGCTTTTTTTTTTTTTTTTTAATAAAGAAATACAATTAATATTATGCAGAATTGAGTTAAGAATTTTGGCCCAGCCTTCCACAATATTTTCTGTTTCTCATGTGGCCCCACAGAAAACAACCCCTGTAAAAACCATGTAAAAATTATAGCTCTAGTTAAGATTTTTTGTACTATTGTATTATTATGTTTATAAGGCTAGCATTTGTACAGTTTGCAAAATTTGGGAGAATTCCTTTGTTGAAAACCATGCCCTCTGAATACCTCTGTTCCCATTTGAGTTTATATTTTAATTAAGAACTAATGAAAAGTCCACCGTGAGTCGCGCTGTTTCAATATTTCATAAAACCATTACTGCTTGATAAGTCTTCTCCTATTCTATTCTATTATGATGTGTGTAATCATTTTTGCATACAAGGATGTTCAATCTGCAAATTTCATAACGAGGTTGAATAATTGAAAGAACGAAAATTGGACGTATTAAACTAGTTATATGCAGACTGTAATTGAAGCAAGTATTCTTGAATGAAAATATATTTTTAGACTAGTTTGATCGCAGTTGGGTTCCTTTGTCAAACCGACCATACACTTTTGAACGCAGATGATGTATTTGGTATCTTGGCTTTTAATATTATTGGACGTGCTTATTGCCCCTTAGGAGTTGTAAAGTTAAATTGAATGGGCCAAATGGCGGTAAGGCATATGCACACGAATTACACTGAAAGCTATGGCTAGTGGTTTCAGTAAATGTCCTTTCAGAATGACCACACTTTAGGAGAGAGATTCTAGGAGAGATTTGAGTATGAGGTTGTTAAAAAGACTGGAGGTACTTTTCGCTCAAATACGGCCTGTCAAAGTTATTATTTTACAGAACGTGTTCTGGTCAAAATTGGGGATGTAATATCGGACATTTTGGGTAGCTCCATTTTGGATTCCAGGCATTTTGAAATAGGAATAGGAGTGTGTGTCCTTTCGTAGAGAAAGCACAGTTCATAGGAGCAGGAGCTATAAATATTATTATGGAGAAACAAGAGGGTCTGAGGGGCATTCCAGTCTGAACTTGCAGTATATTTTTAGTTTATTGCAGTGAAAAACACAGATTTTGTAGGACTGTGCAACTGCTTAAATAAGACATTGGATGAATACTTTGGATGAATTAATTAAATATTCAGTTTTCTATGTAAAATAATACTGGTGTAACCTTGCACAACAAGATGGATTCTTGCAATATTTGTGAGTTCATAAACTCCCCATGTAAGGTTCAAAATCGCCCACAACGGCGGACCAATCACGTGGCAGAATTGAGGTTTGTGTGGAAGCTAAAGTAGATTCATATTTTCAGTGAGAGTCATTCCAGAATGATAATGTGAAGAACAGAGTAAAGACACATACCAGACTGACATGAGCCAAGTTAATACTGGAGTGGAAAGCATTCATTAGTTGTTTTAGTTGTTTTATAAATACATTTGTAAATTGGAAAATACATGTTTTTTGTCGCCATATAGCCATGCCTTATTATATTATTTGGTCCACTTTGTTCAAAGTTCAAAGTTCAAAGTTCAAAGTCAGCTTTATTGTCAATTCTGCCATATGTGTTCAACATACAGTGAATCGAAATTTTGTTTCTCTCTGGCCAGGTAGTGCAAAAAGACAGTGTACAAAATACAATATGAAGACAAAACACAACAAAAAACTATCTAAGACAGAGATCTAAGTTAAAACTAAACTTTGGATAAACATATAAAATATGTGTATGGTTGTGTTTAAAAAAAAAAAGAAAGAAGAGAAAATGTATTACAGCTTCCATTAAAAAAAAAACAACTATGTTGTGAATGCTTTGATCTATGAAAAAGCAGATGGACTAAATAATGCAGACTTACAGAAATGTGCCAATAGGCAAACACAACTCCAGCTATGTTTCTGGTAAAGA
The DNA here is from genome assembly GCA_036785185.1 of Paratrypauchen microcephalus. Lineage (NCBI taxonomy): Eukaryota > Metazoa > Chordata > Actinopteri > Gobiiformes > Gobiidae > Paratrypauchen > Paratrypauchen microcephalus. The sequence continues at coordinate 977,824 of JAVJIX010000228.1, forward strand.
TACATTATAATATTACAATCTCTTGTAGAGGACAGATTGCATATTACAATATTTGATGAGCTTTTAACCATGTTATAATGGTGTTTGATCATCATTGCCTTACTCAGAGTAAGGTAATGATGATCATTCATTCAAGTTTGACTAATACAAGGCTTGAGCGCTCAGAAAATCCTTCCTATCCTCACCCACTGCCAAGTGTTGAGAAACCCTTTATTATTAGTCTATCTACATTTTCAACGCTCAGAGTGCACTGTTCCAAACAGGGACGACATGAAACAGTAGGTTTCATGTTCACATCTACCTTATTGCTCCTTTTCAAATGTGGGAGGTGGGGGTGTGTGTCCCCCCTTCATGAATGGGAAGGACGCCCGTTTTGTGAGGTCATCTGAAACTAAACAACACTCCAGTGTCCCAAGGCCCTCTCACCTGACGTTCTGCCTCATGTAGCGGTCAGGGTCCTGGGCGGTGAAGCTGGTGAGCTGGGAGCCTGCAGGCAGACCATCGTCCAGTTTGATGGACTTGGGGTTGGGGCTGAACTCGGGGGGCTCGTTCAGATCAAGGATACGCACAGAGACCGTGGCCGTGGACTGGCGAGGCAGGAGGATACCACGAGCCAGAGCCATCTCATTCTCCGCCTCCACGGTCAGCATGAAGGCGCGCGACAGCTCAAAGTCTATGGGCTGTGAAAGAGAGGAGGGGAGATTGTGTTACAGAAGACATATTGTGGTTGAGCCTGCTATATAGTTATAATCTATGACACCCGTGGATCATTATGCACATTCCACATTTTAAAATATTGATCTAAAATGACTTAATAAAAGAAACCTGTTCGCTGAATTCCGCGTTAGAAAACTGCGGTGACCAAATGGGAGCTGACGTCGCTAGGCTTGTCATGATAACACATTGTGAAGTGCGATATATTGCTAAAAAAAATATAGACGACAATATTGAAACAAAACCATAAAGCAGAATTATTATTTTTTTAAATCTATATGTTCAATATTGTAAAAAAACAAAATAAAATAAAATGAGCTGAACTAAATAACAGAATGCAACTCTTTAGCAGTAAGTCTGTGTCTATAATGACTTAGAGAAGTTCATAATGCAACCCTCATGGCAGAATAGAAAATTAACCAATATTTTCCTTCTAGTACAACGAAAAAGTACCCATGATGAATACTGGCACCCCAATATTAATGTTCCATCTAACGTATTGAATGACAAGTCGATATTGTAATTAGTGAATGAAAGAAAACACATCATAACATAGACCAGAAAATAGTGTAATATGGGCCCTTTAAAACTGCACTATGTAACTTTTCTGTAGGAGGGTTCGCCATTCGCTTTGTCTCCATGGATAATGCTAATCTTGCTAATGCTTTGCCAGGAATGTTCCACACTATCGCATTAAACATGTCTATCTTGCATTTATTCAACTACATGTTTAATGCTTCCAAACACCTCGGAAAACACAAATTGCTACTGTGGGTGGGCTCGCCTCTCCATAGATATGATTTGTGACTTGGCGTGGTGGTGACCTGAGGTACCATGTAATCAGTGTGCTCTCGCAACAGAAAAAAATATGCGTATTATTTGAAATACTATGACAAAAATGTTTGAAAAGTGAAAAGTATCTAAATTGGTGGTTCATTTTTGTTTAACACTGATGTATAATTCAAAATAGCTTAAGGCCTTATTTGTCCCTGAGCTATATCTGATGCATATTTATACTGGAAAAAAAAAAAAAAAAACATCAGATATAAATGAACCTTTTGTACTTTCCAAGGGTAAACCCATTCGCCAAACTTTGTAATGAAAGTTTGTTGAAAAAAACAAAACAAAAAAAATAATAATAATTTTCCAAACTGAAATTTTTGCAGAATTTGCAGTAACCTGTGACAATTGTCCTTTTGACCATCTGGAAATCCATTGTGGAGCTTAAATGGGGTCAAGAAGTCAGTAGCTTTTGTATTGATTCGTTTTTGATGTTTTGTCGTCTCCGGGTCACCTTGGCCAGAGAACGGGTGCAGGCTGGACAACGGCAGGTTAACAATCTCCAATTCTCATCCACATGCATATCTTTGAGAGGTAGTAATAGTAGCATTGTGTAAAATAGTGTTGTCATGATACTAAAGGGCCTGTTTACAGAACGCTTACGGGTAAAAACAACAAAATATTTTATCGGAAGTGCCTTTCGTTTAGACGGTGACAGCGTTTTGAGGGCTTAAAAATGCAAAAAACTTGAAACCGAAAGTGGAAAACTTGAATACGCTCCACCGTAGCGTTTTTGTCTACACTGCCCAAGACACAAAACTCTGGTCAAATCTGCTGACGTCGCATACGTGTTTACGTCACAACGGTCCATATATCAGTGTACTTTGTTTGGCAGGACTCCCAGTCCACACCTTGTTGCGCCTTGGTTGCTTTGTAGTCTAACGTGGTCTGAAGCAATAGTTGAACTTCTTCGTCTGACCACACAAATATTTTTTTGCTACCAGGAGCCATGTTTTGTTTTGCTTCTCGTGGTGGTTTCGATACTAGTTTTAGCATTAATTAGTATCTGATTTTCTATACTTTTGACAATCATAGAAGACAGTGGAATATGATAAAGCATAATTTTTCAGTGCAAGGTTAAAAGGGACAGTTAAAACAAGCCATGTGTTCAATTATTCATAGTATTTACTTACAGTTTATGGGCTGTGCAATTGATTTTAAATAAAGAATACGTTTTAAACAAGATGGCGCTCCAGTCATTTCTAATTGTCAATGATCAGCTTGGGTTATTTTAATGAAGAAGTCTACAGCGAATCCTCTGACAGTAAAAGATTCTGGTTTGTGAATGATTAAAAGCTTGCATTGTTTTATATGAGAAGTGACTTTATTGATCTCACACAGGAGAAATTCTTCTCTGCATTTAACCCATCCTGTTATTAGGAGCAGTGGGCAGCACATTACTGTGCCCGGGGACCATCTCCATGATCATATATATATATATATATATATATATATATATGATCTCATATATATATATATATATATATATATATATATATATATATATAAATATATATATATATATATTAGGGCTGGGAATATTAACGCGTTAATCGCGATTAGATTAATGTAAGTTATGATCGCGAACAATTTTTTTAATCGCGATCAGAGTTTGCCAGCATTTTCCGCAATTCTACCATCCATATGCAGCTCATTTGGTTGTATTAATTAAACTCATTGTCGGTTAAACGCGCTATTTTGAGTTTGCTAGTATTTTGTTCCTTCTACGCATCCGTAGGCAGCTCGAGCGGGCTTCAATCATTTATTTACAATTTCTCAAAGTAAGCACTATTACTGGTTCATTGTTACTTTTTCCTTTCTCTGCACTTTTTTGAAATAAAAAAAAATGGTGAAAAATACATTGTGAGTTTAACTTTAGATTCGAACGATCTTACTGCAAGATATCAATTTTAAACATGCAAAATAAATCACGATTAATCGCGATTAACTATGAAATTTCTGAGATTAGTTGCGATCAAGAAAATTTATCGTTTGACAGCCCTAATATATATATATATATATATATATACTATATACTATATGAAATATAAATATACTATATGAAATAGTAATAGTATTTTTTAAGTTATATTAAAGCCACAGTATGTAAAATAATAAATAAAAAGACTGAAATAAAAGCCAGGACTGAAAAACATAGAAAAGCGTGTTCTTAAAGCTGCACTGTGTAACTTTTTGGTTAGCGGCCCATCACCTGCTTGTTTCTATGGATATGTCACTGCTCTGCCTGGAATATTCCACAATATGACATTAAACAGCTCTACTTTACATTTATTCAATTGCAAGTGGTTTTATAGCTCAAAATACCTAGAAAAACAGGCATTCTGACTGTGAACGGGTTGTCTCTCCACAGATCTGACCTGTAACATGGTTTGATTTGATCTCCATGATGAACACACAGTGAAACATTCTAGGCAAAGCAAAAGCATGTTCACAGAGAAAAGCATTGGATGGACCCTCAACACTCCACCAAAACAAAGCTAAACAAAGTTAAAACAAAGCTCAAGTTAATGTCTAACCCGAGAACCCATATCCAACAGAGCAGTGCCTACAGTTAGCATCACACCACCAGGAAATATTGATAACATCAGCTGCGAAGTATCAATAACATATAGTCGTTTTTCTGTAGCAATACCACACTTGAAATTTCAAATCATTACAAGCCAGAATGTTGATACCACTACTTCTCCACACCTATGTTTTATTTAGAAAAAGCTAGTAATATTCTTCAAAACATGGCCATTCCCATAGCTGCAGGGCACGATAACGCTCTAGCCTCAACTCAAACACAGTAAGCAGCTCTCAGTGTCCTTGGTCCACCATCAAAAATGCTATTTATAACCTGCCAGGCCCATATACATTACACATATTTGATCCCCGCATATTTTAATATAAAATCTGACATAAGGCGGGTTTAAAAGAACGTGTAGCAGTAAATATCGATTTTTGGATTTTGAATGTGGACCTGACCTTGAGGGGGTAGAAGCAGGCCAGGTCTACAGGGCCTGGACGGAAACAGCGCCCCCTGGAGACCGTACCGGAGCTGGAGAGGGGCAGAGCTCTGACATGGTTTATGAGCCTGTTATCTGCAGCCAAGAGAAGCTCTGTTCAGATGAGTGGGATGAGTTGCTATGCGTTCTGTACTATAGTGTTTTCATCATCCACAGTGCAGTGTTTCTACATACAAGTATAGTATGTGATGATCAAAGATGGGTACTATTCGGTTACATTTACTTTGGACTTAATGCTCAATTCAGATTTTTTTGTGAAATCAGATTTTTTTGCGAGGTCGTTCACATGTCCTGTTAAATGCAACTTGTATGTGATCTCCAGTGTACCCCAAAAGTGTCCTACATGCGCATTCGAGGACACAACAGCGCCACACGCAGCAAACGTGCTCAGCGTTTTACAGAAGTAGCCTAAACATGGACGCCAGCATAGTCTGGTTAACACCTGACCATATCACAAGTGAGATATGGGTCTGGAAACTCGCTTCGAAAAATCCCGTAGCGGAGGTGTGGTTAGCGATTGCCAACGGCCGTTTATTGGGCGTTATGAATGTCTATCATTGAGCGTATACGAAAGTCCATAGCCAATCATGTCAGTTGTCAGTTCAAACTACAAGCTTCCGTTTGTCATGTAGTACGCGTCACCGTCTTGCCACACCTCCCCCGCTCTCTGATTGGGGCCCTAAATCTGGGACTCTCGCTTGGACGAGTTTCCAGGCCGCCTTCCAGTTCGAAACGAACGGAAGCGGCCTGGGAATTCCCAGGCTAACACCAGCATAGAGCACCTGGTGATTTTAAAGTTGTCGTACTGGAGCCAGAACATGTACAGCTTATTTGTTTGAGATTGAGAAGGAGAAGGACGAGGTTTTTGGCCATGGTGTTTTGTGGGGCAGTGGCAGCAATGTCTGTAGAAAGGAACGTGCGGGTGCGGAGTCGGAGCCAAGAGTGATGGGATTGCTATGTGCTTCACTGACGTGGAGTTCATAGACATTCGTATAACAAGAACGTTTGTGTCAACGCTTGGTGATGACGTGTCGGTTGGATTGAATGCGACCTGGGCATTCAGACTGAAGTCGTATGTCAAAAGACCGGATATGTATCGGTTTTAGGATGACGTATCCAAGTAGCCTGGGTCGCATTAGAAAAAATCGGATCTGTGTCATTAAAGGTCCCATGACATGGTACTTCTTGATGCTTTTATATGGCTCCTTAATGGTTCCCTAATACTGTAAATGAATCCTTCTTCAAAATCAAGACTCAGTGCATGAGAAACAGAGATAAGATGAGAAAGATAATTTTTTCTCTCTCTGAACACTCCATTATGGAACTTGTTGCTTGAATGCAAATGAGGAGGACAGAGATGGCCTATAGTAGAGGGTGGGGGCGTGGCCAAACTCTCCGCTCTCAGCTCTCAGCTGTCCGCTCTGATCCATTTCCGCGTTTTTGCGCGGAGAAGAGATGAGAAGCATTCCATTGAAAAATAAACACATTTCCACAGAAAATAAAATCAAACCACTGCTGTTCAAAGGTCCAGAGGCTCAGATAAAGGACTTCCGAGCCTAGAAACACTCGGACGTGCCTCCAGGCAAATAAAAAAACGCATTTCGCATTGCCTAGTGCATTCGCGGTCCAAACTCTCTGGGCGTGATTTACAGAGACGCTGAGTACAGACAGACGGGAGTGGAACTGCATTTGCATTTCTTTTTTCAAGCTGACGTCAATAAGGTGCCTTGTTGAGAATCGCCCGTTTGAGCTGTGTTTTTTTCTAACGCAGAAAAGGATCGCAAATGCTCAGTTTAGACATTTCACAACTTTTAGCCATGCGGGGGCCCTAAACAGGGTAGGGGAGCTCACATTAATGTTCAAAAACCTCAGAAAGTGAAAATTTCATGCCATGGGACCTTTAAAAGATCAGATACAGGTCGCATAGGGGCAAAAAAAATCGGATTTTGGTCACTTCAGGCTGCAGTCTGAACGTAGAATTTCACTTGAGTATCTTTTTGAGAACTACTTTGATCGCCGTACTTTTACTTCGACTTAAAGGTGCATTATGAGGGTACCGTACCTGATAGTGAAGTTACTGCTTTGCGTCAAATGTTCAACAAAATGGCATTAAACTCCTGTATCCAGAAATAACATGGGCTCATTGAGAAAATTCTACATCACAATAAATTTCCCCTTCTCATTAAAGTTGTATTTAGTATGACTTGTGATTGTTTGAGTGATCATTATTCTCTGATCGACCCTCTTTTTTGCCGCCACCGGTACATGCCCACTGCTCTAATATTACTCCTTCATTCTCCAATTTCATTTTCTTAAACATTGATACTTAGACTTAGACAAAATGTATTGATCCACAAGGGAAATTATTTGGCTAGAGTAGCTCACTCATCACAATATAAAATAATAACAAAGAGTAACAAGAAAAAATACACATAGGATTTGGCAGCATAGTGCAGTTATTTTGGTACAAATGAAAAAAATCACTAGCATAATGTGCAGCTATCCATGGGAGATACAGATAACTGATCTGAGAAGAAGTGACTTTATTGATCTCACACTGGAGGAATTCTTCTCTGCTCTTCTCTTCTCTCTCTCTTCTCTCTCTCTTCTCTCTCTCTCTTCTCTCTGTCTCTCTCTCTCTCTCTCTATATATATATATATATATATATATATATATATATTAGGGCTGTCAAACGATTAATTTTCTTGATCGCAACTAATCTCAGAAATTTCATAATTAATCGCGATTAATCGTGATTTATTTTGCATGTTTAAAATTGATATCTTGCAGTAAGACCGTTCGAATCTAAAGTTAAACTCACAATGCAAAGTATTTCTCACCATTTTTTTTATTTCAAAAAAGTGCAGAGAAAGGAAAAAGTAACAATGAACCAGTAATAGTGCTTACTTTGAGAAATTGTAAATAAATGATTGAAGCCCGCTCGAGCTGCCTACGGATGCGTAGAAGGAACAAAATACTAGCAAACTCAAAATAGCGCGTTTAACCGACAATGAGTTTAATTAATACAACCAAATGAGCTGCATATGGATGGTAGAATTGCGAAAAATGCTGGCAAACTCTGATCGCGATTAAAAAAAATTGTTCGCGATCATTAATCATTCGCGATTAATCGCGATTAACGCGTTAATATTCCCAGCCCTAATATATATATATAGGAAACCCACCCAGACACAGGGAGAACATGCAAACTCCACACAGAAAGGCCCAGGCGACCCGGGGATCCAACCCAGACCATGCATGCAAACTCCACACAGAACACACACGGAAAGGCCTGGGCGACCCAGAACCTTCTTGCTGTGAAGCAAGAGCGCTAACCACTCAGCTACCGTGCCGCCAATGACGTTTAAGGCAACTTATTTCTTTTATCAGTTGTTTTAGACCAATATTGCGATGTAAGCAAATTATTAACAAAAATGATACACGGGTGTCTTACTGTAGATTATAACTATATAGCAGACAAAAGCAAAATATGTCTTCTTTAAATAAAATCGTACGCCATTGCTAAATCAGAGCTAACCCAGGTCTGAGCTGCTGAGCTACTGTATATGGTTGGAGGTTCGATACCTGGTTACTGTCAATGTGTTCTTGGGCAACACACTTCACGTACCTTGCCTATGTGTAAATGCAGTGTGGGAAAAAATCAGGTCCCCGTCCTTAATTATTAGATCAACAACAGGGTTTAAATCTCAGGATAAAACCAGGTTAAGATTGGGGTTTAGGTAGGCCTGTCACGATAACAAATTTGGATGTTCTGGATATGGCTACAGGGAAATAGGGCAATAAGCAATAATACTGAAGCTCATTTATGCCACTGATGCAACAATAATGCAAGACAATCCCTTTAAACCATTTTTAAATAGACAGTCTCATTAAAAGCCATGAAGTGCAACAGATAAATAACAGAATGGACCAAAAATTAGCCATAAAAGCGACTTATTCAACCTTTTACAGCTCAAATATTATCATGTTACAACTAAAATATCACAAATCTCTACACTTTAACGGTGTTCACGGTAAATATTGGGCCCCAAAATGTATAGTTCCAGCTTTCATATATTGCACGCTAAGTCGGTATAGTAATAATGGTGACAGGCCTAGGTTTAAGTTAAGATTAGACAAATAGTAACTATGGTTAAAGTTAAGACCAGTCTCCAGAATTGAACACAAGTCAATGTAATGCTCCAAGAAGCATGGAAACCCAGTGTGCGTTATTGGTGGTGAGAAAGGTCATCGGCGAAGAATGGCAGCCATGTTTCATTAGTCATACATGCACCACGGATTCCATATATAAAATTTGACATACCCCCATCTCATCTTAACCATAAAAGAAATCCATTTATGTATTCAGGCGCTGTTCTCTATAAAACGCGTCTACGCCCTGACCTTGACCACGGTGAGCAGGCCCTCGTTGGTGGTGGGGTCCGTGGGGATGGAGAAGCGTCCTGTGGGGTCTCCGGCGATGATGCGGTACACTGCGCTCCAGGCCCCCGTGTGAGGCTGGTCCTTATCTGTGACGGTCAGGTTGGCCACGATCACGTTCACGCGGTTCTCATGTACCTCCCCGAAGAACTGGAACAAAGAAAGGTAAGTCAATAAATGTGAGGGGAATACGGTATGAAAAATCAAATCTAATGGAAATTGTAAACATAAATGTACACTGTGTCACTTTTTTGGTGGAGGGCCCGTCAAATGCTTTTCTCCATGGAGATGTTCTTGCTTTGTTTGAAATGTTTCACAGTATGGTGTTAAACCTTTCCATCTCCAAATTACAGGTCAAATCTGCGGAGTGGCAACCCCACTCACAGTCAGAATGCCTGTTTTTCTAGGTATTTTTAAGATATAAAACTACATGTACTAGAATATATGTAAGGTAGATTTGTTTAATGTCATACTGAGGAACATTCCAGGCAGAGCAATAACATTTGCATAGAAACAAGAAGGCGAAGGAACCCCAACCGAAAAGTTGAGTGTACTTTTAAACCAGTGTATATTAACAATACTGTTGAAAAGCTGAAAAAATTAATTAATTAATTAATTAAAAAATAAAAACGATTTTTGGTTTTTGTGTGGAATACTTAAACCCCACACAAGAGATTTACAGGCACATTATAGCACATCTCTGATAAAATACAAAAATAATGTCAATATTGCATGTGTATTCTATAATATCATACAAAATTCATAATTTCTAAAAAAAAATAACTTTTTTTAACCAATGAGAGAGTATATATAGCTTGACTAAAATGTATGCTATGCTATGCCTAGAAAGTAAAAAAAAAAAAAAAAAGTATAAATAAATTAACTGGTAGCAATTTGTAGATTTCAAAACTTTTTTCAAAACTTTTAGAATTTTGGTCGATTTAATTTCATCAACCATCAGTGCAGAAATGGTCCTATTTTGTTTAATTACAATTTTTTCCCCCAAACAGGCCCACCGACTGACCGGGGGAGTAACACATTAACAGTAACACTGATCAATCATTATTTTTCATAACTGAAAACACACACGTATTAACACTTTTTTTTTTCTATAACTTTTTGAAGTGTTTATTCAACAAAGTGTATGTACATTGTTTGAGTGTATAATCAACAGTAACACTGATCAGGATAACAGACATCTAACCACTAAAAGTATAAATAAATAGCAATATTTAAGGTGCATGTATCCTGAGGCATTGTTAGGCACGTGCCAAGTAAGAGATGGAAAATCTATCTATTAATGCAAGGAACGTCTGTCTGTGTGTCTGTTCCAATTCTCGAAACACTCATCAGGCTGATCTCAAATAATATTATATGTAACCTGATTTCGAGCTTTACTGTGATTAAATTAAAGTTTTAGCATTTTTCCATTACAAGTTATCACTACTGCAGTTGTGTTAGGCTATAGGCGACCTACTGTATGCAAAAATGAACTTGCGGCGCAATTCAATTGCGGTAATTTAGTCTGCTTGCTTGGCTGCATGTTTTTTTTGACGACAATAAGCCGCTATTTCTCATCAACACAACGCAAATCAAGTTAATAGAAGCTGACTATCAGAGGGGTGAATGTGTAGCCTAAACCGTAACCTGCTCTTCTGTTCTTCTCACTTACCAAGACCTCCTCTTCCTGTCGCAAATCCTTCGGTGGAAATCCCCTCGTCTCTCCCTCCCTCTCCTCTCCCACATTAGGCCTACTGCTGCTGCTGCTGCTAGCGGCACCACTTTGATCGAAAAGCTCTGTGAGCTTTCTACATTTGGATGCTTCATTTTACACAAACTTTGCTCTCTTGGCTCTTGTCTTCTGCCATCCACCTTTCTCCTTGTGCTTCTTCCTTGCCATTTTGATTCTTCTTTGTTGGCTTTTAGACTTAAAGAATATAGGCCTATGTTTGACTTAATGACAAATTATCGTATTAGTGCCCTCTGGCTGTTAGGTGTTAGACATTTTGGCTATTGAATAGGGCCGGTCAACAAAAAACAACAACAAAAAAAACGTTCTGGACTTTTCCAGAACGCACAGATTGCCAATCCGTCCCTGATCCCCATGACAACTTAATAAACAGTTGTACAGTTTAATTTGTGTTCATACCGTGTCCGTGGTGAACTCTGGAGGGTTGTCGTTGACGTCAGTGATCCTTATGACTGTAGTGGCCGTGTTGGAGAGGCCGTAGGTGGGGTTTCCCTCCATGTCTGTGGCCTGGATGATCAGCGTGTACTGGGTCACTTTCTGAAACAAAAAAATTATAATCACTTAGTTTTTCCATTTATGTGAAGCAAGGTAGAGAGTTTGGAGAGACGTTTGGCACACTGTCAGAGAACCGATGACTACCTATGACATCCATGGATCATTTTGTTATGTTTTGGACATTATCAAACTGTAATATTGATCTAAAACAACAACCAACATCAACAACAACAACAACAAGTCCGCTGTCTTCCAGGTTGGAAAATTGTTGATGCCCTATGGGAGCTAATTCTAGTCTATCTCTCATCCCAACAAAGCGCCACATTACATTTCAACGATTATGAAAAAAAGTCAAAACTAAAATGAAATGGGAGAACAAAGTAAGTACAGAGCAGTGAGCGTGTACCTGTGGGGGTGAAAATGGGGGTTGATCAGATAATTGAATACAGGGCTATAAATGATACAGGGCTATAAAGATAACTCAGACCTGCAGGAGTCACTCTAAATACAACTTTCAAATTGTAAATGACAAAGGAGGAGATTTAATTTTAAGTACGCACCACTCTTGAACAAGAGTGCATTTCTGTTATGGGGTAAAGCTGTAGAACTCTCTGGATAGTAATTTAAAAGCATGTCAAACCATTTTACAATTTAAAAGAATGTATAAAATTATTATTATTATTATTATTATTTTTAAACAATACCAACTGCATAGTCTACATATTTGATAAAGGTCAAATATAAAGAAGAATTATGGTTCACACAGGTAAGGGTATAAGAAAATGGCAAGACCATTAAATAAATTCATTTATATGTAAATAAAAGGGCAAACTAACATGATTTTTCTCTTCATATCTGCTCCTTTCTAATAATGGAAATGCCTTCTGTTGTACATTTATATTATGTATCGTTATTTACAGTACTTTACATTTTCATGAGAGGAACAAATAAAAATGAAATGAAAATGAAGGAAACAACAATAATATGGTTAAAAGTTCTAATGTATTTAGCACAATTTGATCAAAATGAATTGTTATTTATTTTACACTCCGATACAAGCCAAACCAAACTGTTTTTATTCTACACAAAGTCTGGTTTTAGTCAGAAAATTCTATCTGAATCATAAATTATTTTGATCTAAGTCAGACTGTAGGGTATCACAAAACATCACCAGCTCAAACTCCAGGCCTGTTGCAAGAAGTAATATTTTCTTCCAACCAGCTGTGTAGTAGCGGTGGAGGTACAATATCCAATCAAAAGCACTTCGGTCTGTCATAGCGCTGTGCCTGCTGTAGCCTGCGGTTATTGTGATCTTTCTTCATATGTGGGTTAGAAGAAAACTTAGAAAAAACTGCTGCCAACACCTCTGCCCCCACAGTCACACTATCAAAGGCAAACAGGTAAGGTGAGTGTTATTGCACATAATGTTATTGCATTATTGCACAATGTTACAAGGCATTACTGTAGCGGTTAGCAAACCATCAGCGTCTCATCTACTACTACTTTAAAGTACATATGGCAGGTTTTCATGTTTTTTTCTGATTATTACTTGGTTTGGTGGGATAATATCGGTGGTAAATTAGTTTTACATCAGTTAAGTTACAGTTTGTGGAAATTAAAGGCACATTGCACAACTTTTTGGGTGAAGGGTCTGTCACTTGCATGTCTCCAGATGTTATTGCTTTGCCTGGAATGTTCCATGGTATGACATTAAACATATCCTTCAAGCATTTATTCATTATGAGTGTTTCTACTGCTCAAAAATACAACAATTCTCTCTGTGAATAGGAGTAACTCTCCACAGATCTGACCTGTAATGTTGTCTATAGTTGTCTCCCTTATGATGCATAGGTTTAATCTCTACCATGGAACATTCTAGAGAAAGCAACGACATTTCCATGGAGACAAGCAGGTGATGGACCCTCCACCAGAAAAGTTGTACAATAAATAGAAAAAGGAATACCTCTTCTTAATTCAAATGCCATACAAAATACAGAGACAACTTATGAGCAGACAGATTCAACAATAACTTATTTGTCTAATCATAACTATTGTGTAATTTTTGGCCCTTGTGAACATTATGGTTGCTACTTAAGATGTGTGAAGAATCCCTCAGTCGTCCAGGTAGAATCCATGGCAAAAGGAGAAATTCAATTTGTCAACTGGACAAAAGTTTTTTTGGTCGAATACGTTTCGCAGCTCATCCAAGCTACTTTTTTTGCTAGGTTACAGAACTAGAATTTCCCCATTATATATCTGCTGCAGTGTCCAACCAGGAAATAAAATGATAAACTTCATCAAAATAAAATTAAAAAAGGTAAGAGTCAAATCTTAAAGGTGCACTGTGTAGCTTTTCTGGTGGAGGGTCCGTCAAATGCTTTTCTTCATGGAAATGTTATTGCCTTGTCTGGAATGTCACAGTATGGCATTAAATCTTTCTATCGTCCAAACCAGACCAAGTTATAAGTCAGATCTGCGAAATGCCTGTAATTGAACAAGGTAGGTAAGGCAGGCTGTTTAATGTCATATTGGGGAACATTTTAAGCAGAGCAATGGCATATCCATAGAAACAAGAAGGTGACGAACCCCCAACCGAAAAGTTACACCTTGCACCTTTAAATATATTGATTAGATATTTTTTGGTGAAGAAATACTGTGCCAGGCTGTGAAAATACTGTTACTTGACACGGGAAATACAGTAGCGTTTCTTGATATGATCCAAAACATGTCTTATTCCATGTACGTTTTGCACTGGCAGCGCCCTGTTTGAAAAGTGGAGCAGATATTGGTCTGCACACAACAGCTGACAGCAGTTTTCAATTAGAGTGTTCCTGAGAGGAATGAGTGTAAATGTTTGAGTGGAGCAGAGCCAGTCCGGGCTGATCCATGCCAAATGTTGACAGGTGAAAGAAAAGCACTCGCTCAAGGCACCACAGCATATCAACAAGCTAAATATATATGGCATTACACACAATAGAACACTGCCTGCTACTGCTGTGAGGACAACCCAAAAGAGGTGAAAGAAGCTATCGAGGGTTCCAAAGATTGTGTTTTTGCATTAACAACATGCACAAATTGGAACTAAACACTAAATCAACATTGTGATTCTGGTGTTTTTTGCTACTAAATTGTGTATAGGGTGTTTTAATAGCACTGTCTACTGTTCCTAGTCTTTTTTTTTTTTTTTGGCAATTTCAATGAAAAAACTGGGAGACATTTAGAGCTTCCCTAGTCAAAAGTGTCTAAATCTAAGTGTGTGCTCCGGTAGCTGCTACAGTTGCAAGTACTATGTGACATCATGCAAGACTGTCCTGATTAGACCTGGGCGGTATGACCAAAAATTGATATCACAGTATTTTTAAAAATTATATCAGTCACGGTATTTGACTTTTTTTTTTCATGCATGACGAGGTGTTAATCCCATTTCCTAATGATTTAGAGAATAAATACTGCTGTAAATTCGACTTGGTAAAACATATCTGGGTCCAGTGCGTTAATCATCTCCTTAAAGCTCCTTTCTCAAGTGGATAGTGATTATGTTGGTAATATCGTTCCATCATTTGCTTTTCTTGTCGTCGGCAGTCCCCTTAGCGAACCCGTCTTTGAGTGACGTCTGAGTCGCGGCACCAACTTGAACGTTCCCTGCAGACGTGGAAGAGGATGCAGATCTTAGTTTTGTGCATTCTTCATATTCCAGGACATGTTTGTGACAGAGGTGGTGAAGCAGATCGCTCGTGTCGCCTCCTGCGGCTACAACTTTAGCCCGACAACATTTACAGAATACGGTTGTTTGATCAACGCCAGATTTTTTTTAAAGCCGAAGTTCTTCCACACAACTGACACGGCTCCTCTTTTCGGTCTAAGTTCCTCTGTGTCTGTAACATTTTCTCCATCAATGTTGTTCACCGCTCAACACACACTGAGCTTCCACCGCTCTCACGCCACTGCAAAACAGTCCCCCTCTCAAACAATGTCCCACGGCGTGACGTTCCGCCGCTGTGCTCCTGACGTTTTGTATGCACACACTCACTGGTATTGGGATATATAAAAAAATTCATATAATTAAAAAACAAACAAACACCGGTATTCAGTATGGACCGGTATACCGCCTAGCCCTAGCCCTGATTACATCCGGATTCTAATCAGAAACCTCACGCTGTCAGATCAATCACACTGTAACCCCAGACCCTACATATCGTCTCTCACTCTCTTCTTTCGTCCTCCAGGTACTGCTCAGTTTAGTAGCTTTACTTGAAATGTGGTTGTGGATGGAGCTTAGGTGTTTAGTCCCACTTTAACTATTTAGATTCGTAAATAAAGTTGGACACCAAGATCTCATTCATTTTTAAATATTTCTATTAATCAGTTTCAGGTTATCCTAATATTATGGGGACTTTTCCCATTCCTAAGATAAATAATATTTTGTTTTAAATTCTTAATTCCTATTTGGAAAGAAAACTTAAACGTAAAGAGAAAGACTTTTGTAAAAAATGACTCTGAAGTAATTGTAAATTTGTTAGCATATGGAAAAATAGACAATAGCATGTTTGAGTGTTCAGGTTTAATTCTAAATATGTGTGGTTGGGGGTGGGGCAGATGTAGAAATGTTATTTCAATATCTGAACAGAATGCATTTCTTCAAAACAGCTCATGAACGCACAGAACTTGGGCAACTTAACTAATGTACAGATATTCAAGAAAATAAATGGTATGGTTCTTGGACCTGAACGTCCCACGAACAAATGTGCTCACACCAAAAATACCCACCAACCTGCTGCCCCTATTGGCCAGCTCCTCCTAGTAAAATGTCAAAGCACTATGTTTTGTAGAGAGTGCCAAAAAGCCCTTCTGTTACACCCCCTCCATCACAGCAGAGCAACCTGTTTGTATGAATAAAAACATGGGAATACTTTGAGTTACCAGTGAAAGTGGACATTTATTTATATCGTAAATTACATTGAATGGGTCTATAAGTATGGGCAAATCAGTGACGACTTTCACTTATACGTATATAGCTGTAACATGCGCTCATACTGTTTCAAATCAGCAGTAGAGTCACAACTGAACCTGCTACAGGTGTGATTTTTTAGTTATGTTTTTTATTGTCTTGTTT
Organism: Paratrypauchen microcephalus; assembly: GCA_036785185.1. Classification (NCBI taxonomy): domain Eukaryota; kingdom Metazoa; phylum Chordata; class Actinopteri; order Gobiiformes; family Gobiidae; genus Paratrypauchen; species Paratrypauchen microcephalus. The sequence goes on from JAVJIX010000228.1 coordinate 994,206, forward strand.
ATCAGATGCTTTATGGTCACTGTGGGCCTAGGGAGCGCTGCAATTTCAAATCCTGTGTGTGCAACCTGTACATGGTGCATGGTTTTTGACAATAAAGCTGAGTTTAAACTTTGAAGGTCATTAACTGTCATTTACCGAGGACACATTTCAGTGAGAGCCCTTTTGGTTTACTGCAAAAATGCTTTAAGTTGTAGGACTTGATTGTCACTATCCGATGGCGTCAGATCTCAGAATCTAAGCGAGGCTGTGTCTGTTTAAAACTCGAATATCCACAGTGGGGCAGCAGTGGCTTTACTGCATACTGTTGTGGTGTCCTTTGGCAACACACCCAGTATTCCTAGTACTGGCGGGATATTCATTTGGAGTTTGCAAAGACTGTATATCTAATATACATAGCTAACTTTCTAGCTGCCAAGTACCAAGTAGGAAGTGAGCACAGGCGCTCTTCTAGCTCCATTGGCTCTGACACCAATTCACTTTGTATTGAAAAACCATTGCCCCTTGCCTTGAGCCTTGTCATTTTGGTCTTAAGATAAGATAAGATAAGATAAGATATGCCTTTATTAGTCCCTCAGTGGGGAAATTCCAGTGTTGCAACACACAGATCAAGAACAGCACGAAAAAGTAACGTCGGCCTCTGCGCGTCCTCCGTAGCAGCTCCTCCGCACATAGCAACGGTGAAAAAGTTAAAATCCAGGGAAAATAGAGGTTTTCCAGGATCTACATGATCCTGGCATTTTTATTTCACACCTTTGACCATGAATCAAGAAATGAACATTATTAAAAGACCAATCACGCACCTTCTTTCTCAGAGGTCGCTCCAGCTAGTTTTAGCAACAGGTTTGACTGACAGCACTGCCAAACGCCCCCACACCCAAAGTTCCCCCTAATTTTTCATGTGTCTGAGCAAACACACTAACTCCCTGAGCGTTCCTTGGACTCCTGTGAGCAACATCTGACATGCACACTGTGGCCACACCAGTATCACACCTGAGATCATGGCAAGTTACATAGCTTATGAATCAAATGACTGCTGTTATTTCTGTTGGATTACTTTTAATATAACTGATTTTTTGGTCCACTTCTCAAAAATCTGTTCATGAACTTTGTACATGTTGTATGTCAGTGTGAGGGTCCTGCTGTGGTCAGTGAAACATTGAACATTACAATATTTTGAAAAATAACCTGTGTATATACCTGTGTAGAAACCTGTAAAACCACATGAAGAGAGATTTTTTCAGCTTGATAAATATAGCCTACATGTAGCTGCAGATTTTTTTAGGGATGATTGTAGGACCTATAGGACACTATAAGATGGGTCTTTCTCAAAATAATGATCTCCAAAATAAGTATAAATTTTTATCAGTTTATATATTGCTTTTTAATCATTACCCAGTTTAAGTAATTTTGTGAGAGTGACAGAGCTCTGGGGTTTAACGCTCTGGGGAGAGGATTCACACTTCACACAGAAAGTCCAGTCTTTTTGCTCACAAAAACCTATGCCTTGGACAGAAACAAAGAAAACAGCCGAGGATTACATTATGGCTCTACCTGTCTCCTCTTCTGTTCTTCCCTACGTGCAGTGTGTGCGGGTGCAGGTGGCGCTCCCGTCGGCTGGTGCGGACCTGCCGCTCTGATCCGCCGCTCTGACCCACGGCGATGCGCACGACAACTAGCGAGCAAAATGCGATCGAAATGAATCTGTTTGTAGTTGGCTTGTCCCTAACGCATGTGCACATTCACATGTGCAAACTGAATCTATCAGACTGGATTCCGTGTGTCAAACCAGCGCTGAGTTCAGGTTAGATTTTATTTTATGCGCTGAAAAGGATTTGATGTGCGCGCTGAACGTCTGGGCAGTGCGCGATTGCGCACGCGCGCACCTTAGAGGGAACAGTGCCCACACCTCTGGTTTAGCAGGGGGTGTTACTTTCAACAGCCTTGCTCCGGACTGGCTCTTTGGTTTGTATGATACTCTCAGACGGAATTCTAAATATGGAACTCAGCTCCGGTCCCCGGGCGCAGTAATGTGCAGCCCACTGCTCCTGATGACAGGATGGGTTAAATGCAGAGGACAAATTTCTCCCAAGGGAGACAATAAAGGCTAATCTTAATCTTAATCTTAATTGCACCCCTATAACTGCTAGCCTTGTTGAGCTTCGTTTGGCTGGAGCTAAATGCTATAGATGACATCACACTCCCTTAGTCCACTTCTTTACCATCTATGAGTTTTGCCAATTAATCAACCAAAACCAAAACTATGGAGCTCAGTCGCTTTCAAAATGAGCTATTCATTGACTAAAACCTGACAAAAAGAATCCTTAAAGATCCCATGACATGGTACTTCTTGATGCTTTTATATGGCTCCTTAATGGTTCCCTAATACTGTAAATGAATCCTTCTTCAAAATCAACACTCAGTGCATGAGAAAGAGAGATAAGATGAGAAAGAGTCATAAATGTCACTCTGGAACACTCCATTGTAGGCGTTGTTGCTTGAATGCAAATGAGGAGGACAGAGGTGGCCTATAGAAGGGGGTGGGGGCGTGGCCAAGCTCTCCGCTCCGCTCTGTGACCCACTTCCGTGTTTTTGCACGGGGGGAGAGATGAGAAGCCTTCCATTGAAAAATAAACACATTTCCACAGAAAATAAAATTAAACCACTGCTGTTTCAGAAATCCACAGGCTCAGATAAAGGACTTCCGAGCCTAGAAACACTCGCAAGTTCCTCCAGGCAAATAAAAAAACGTATTTCGCATTGCGTAGCTCCTCCGCAGTCCAAACTCTCTGGGCGTGATTTACAGAGACTTTACAGAGGCTGAGTACAGACAGACGGGGGTGGAACTGCATTTGCATTTCTTTTTTCGATCTGACGTCAATAAGGTGCCTTGTTCAAAATCGCCCGTTTGAGCTCTGATTTTTTTCTAACGCAGAAAAGGATCGCAAATGCTCAGTTTAGACATTTCGCAACTTTTAACCATGGGGGGGACCTAAACAGGGTAGGGGAGCTCACATTAACGTTCAAAAACCTCAGAAAGTGAAAATTCCATGCCATGGGACCTTTAAAATTTTGTCAAAAAGATAACGTAGACTATGTAAAAATTTGCCCCAGTCAGTATCAAGGAGGTGGTAGCTTCACTGTGCCTCTCTCACCTCTCTGTCCAGGCCAGCAGCCACAGTGATGATGTCTCCCGTGCGGTTGTTGATGGTGAACATGTTGGAGGAGGGACTCGGAGGATTCTGGGACAGGATCTTGTACCGGAGCATCCCATTGGCCATTTTAGGATCATCTTTATCCACCGCTGTCACTGTCATCACAAACGAACCTGAAGAGCACAGGACTAGTGAGCACAATGAAGCGGTGGATGTACTCAACTTTGTTACTCAAATACAGGTAAAGATTCACAGGTAAAAAGTTACTTAAGTAAAAGTATCACATGAAACAGTAGCACTACAAATTAACTTCTTAATTTTCTTTTCAAAATTTTCTGTAGTGTTCAAAGCCAGTAGAAAGAGTAGAAAGTACAGATACATGCTCTCAAATGTAGTGAAGTAAAAGTAAAAACATCCACTTAATTCTACTTAAGTACAGTACTTTGCTATTTGTACTTCGTTACCTTCCACCACTGTTTAAAATAGTGCTGTCAGGCGATAAAAAAAAAAAATCTAATTAATTACACAATTTGTAATTAATTAATCGAATTAATCGCATTTTAAGAGAGAGATCAAGAGAGAGTGAACCCATTTTGCTATTGTGTTTGTCAGTTTTTCTGCGGGCGCTTTGCTCAATCATTTCCCAAATTCTGCCAACGTGGTTTGTTGGTTTGGTGAAGTGCGCACTATCACCGATAACAATGCAACTTGTCCGGATGTGTTTATCGTTCAAATGATCCGTCAGGCTGGAGCAGCTTCAGTGATCAGAAAATTATTTTTGACAAAAGCTACAAATCATTGCGTTCTTGTTGATCATCCTGTCTTTGTTCTTTTTATAAATAAACTTGTATAACTGTATAATTATATAAATTTAAAATGCGCGTGCATCAAATTGCCACTCATAATTAATTGCGTTAATTTTTATATCACGTCAATTTGCAGTGTAATTAATTAATCTAATTAACGCATTAAACTGACAGCCCTAGTTTAAAAGTAAGAGACGTACATGAACCAAATGTTTAAAGGGGCTATTTCATGTAATAAAGTATCATTTGTCTTGCCCCAGTACAGCTATATCATAAAATCAGCTCTTAAGCTAAACATGTCTGCATCTAATTATCAAAGCGTTTTATCCTCCAAAAATCAGGAAGTGCACTGTTAGCATAAAATTAGTATGAAGCATAAAATTAGTGAAAAGCACTTATAAACTCATCAGTGTGAATGCTAGAAATGCATTCATTTAGACCACTGCAAACCATGTTGTTTTGAAGATAAGTGAAAATTTGTTATAGCGCCTGTAACTATTTAAAATTTCTTAAATGTATTCAAACATGAAATAAAATTAATATTTTTGTAAACTCTTTATAACTAAACAAAAATGAGTAAAAGTGACAAGTGGAGACTGATCAGGATTTTAACACCTTTTAAAGAAAACATTATGGGTAATACTAGAACAAATATTTGACACAACCTTGACAATAACAAACAAAATATTTAGTTAGAAAAGTGAGAGAAAAAGGTTAAAATCTGGTGATGTAATATCATACCAGGTTTGGAGCCCTCGGGGACAGAGCCGTTAAAGATGTTGTGGGTGAACTCAGGCCTGTTGTCATTTTGGTCGATGACGTTGATGACGATGTCGATTGGGTTTTCCACTTGGTTTCCATTCAGATCCACAGCATGGGCTCGCAACTGGCAACACAAAAGTACGGACATTTCAGTACAATTAGAAAATACATGATGGATAGTAAATACACATTTAAACGAGAGAAGCACCAAGTAAGGAGAGTATGAAAGATTTCTTTATGAAAATACATCTCTCTTAAAAGACCCATATTGCGCTGTTTGCTGATCTATGATATAATCTTGTTTCCTCGTCAAAAACATACCCGGAGTTGTGTTTTGTTTTATTCACACATGATTAACACACAAACCCTGTATATTTAGGCTCTACTTCACTTAAACAGAAAACACACACAAAGGAATTGCCCATCTTCACTGAACCCATGGTAAAGCTGCTATAATAGCTGTTAACTTGAAAACTACCACTTCATGACATCACAAGGTGAAACAGCATTTTGTGAATTGGCGATGGAAACAGACTAATAATAAAGGGTTACTCAAATATGTGTGAAGGAAACAAAACACAACTCTGGCTATGTTTTTGAGGAGGTAACGGCGTTCTAACAAGGCTTAAAGGGATATGACACCCCCAGGTCAAACTTGGGCATCTCCCCACAGTCCAGAGACTAAAATAAGTGCTGGAAAGCGTTTTCCTGGTCACCCAGCCATTGTCCGAGTCTGTCAGCACTGACCGCCGCGGTATCTGCAGCTACTCCGCGTTAGACTGGAGTCTAACGGTGCCAGAGAAAGATTTCGGCCAAAAAGAAAGCCGAAGCACACAGCACGCTGCCAGGGGAATCCCTGTTACGCACCAGGAAGGGAGTTCCCCTGTTGCGCAGCGTGGTGCGTGCTATGGCTTTCTTTTTCCGCACTGAAAAATAGTTCCCACCCAAAATGACCAAGTCAAGCTCTCCGTGTTGATTTGCACATTTATTTGCACTTGATATGAATGCGCACTACACAGAAAGTAATTGGGGAACGCATCGAGCAAATTAATTCCTTTTGGCCGAAATCTTTCTCTGGCGCCGTTAAGACTCCAGTCTAACGCGGAGTAGCTGCAGATACCGCGGCGGTCAGTGCTGACAGACTCGGACAATGGCTGGGTGACCAGGAAAACGCTTTCCACCACTTATTTTAGTCTCTGGACTGTGGGGAGATGCCCAAGTTTGACCTGGGGGTGGCATATCCCTTTAAAGCTCACAAGAATACCAATTTGAATATAGGATCTTTAACACTAATGGTGAGGAGAAGATGGAGAGACTGAGGAGGCTGATGGTTCTGCTGCTGTGATGAAAGTTGGTGGGTTGTGAAGGGATGATGTAAGTGATGATGCAAATGAATTGCACGAAAGGTGAGTGGTGGAGAGAGGAAAACAGCAGCTAGCTTTCTAGAAGTTGATGATGTCATAATTTCAGATGGGGAGCAAGGACCAGTGAACTTCTCAACGTTTTTTGAAAGAACCAAACATTTTGAACTAAATAATGATCATGACAGTTTTTTACAGAGATATTAACCATAAACCAAGACAACAAATCTGCGATCTGACCGTTAAAGGGCCCATATTATGCTATTTTCTGATCTATATTATAATGTTTCCTCATGACAAACACACCTGGAATTGGGTTTTGTTTCATTCACACGTTTAACCCAAAAATCCTGCAGATTTAGGCTGAGTTCTTCTCTCAAACAGAAAAAAAAACCCTCCACCTTGTTATGTCATGTGGTAATACAGGAAGTGCTCCACTGTGTTTTTAAACTCCATACACCTTCACTAGAGTAATTTTGACCATTTCAGACTTGGAATTGCAAATCTCTACTGAATGAAAGGTAAAAGGTAGACCACTACATGACATCACAAGGTGGGATGGAGTATTTTGAGCTTTGGAGATGCAGACATGTGTAAATGAAACAAAACATTTCATTTTTGCATAATACTGGACTTTTAAACAGCAAATTCCAGAGAATTTTACATTACAGATATTCTAGAAAGTGGTGATGTGAATGAATTAAAGATGGGGTTAATTTAAATCACTTTTTTCACTAAATCTGAAAAACATGAAAAAAGTTCTGAAAACTGGTTTGTAATTAGAAAATAAGTCCGAATGGTAGCCGGTGGCAAACTTCTTCTGAGATTAATTTCGACTTCATATGAAAATTTCTCATTGATTAACCTAAACTGCCTTGGAGACTCCTTTACCTGTCAAATAATAAAATCGTCAATCACAATAAAACGTTTCTTGATTCACATTACAGTAATCCCTCGTTTATCGCGGGGGTTAGGTTCCAGAAATAACCCGCAATAAGAGAAATCCGCGAAGTAGGACAACTTTATATTTTACAATTATTATACATGTTTTAAGGCTGTAAATGCCTCACCACACACATTATACGCTTTTCTCAGACTGGAATTAACCTTTTCCAGTCTGACAGGGGTGAGGGTTGGGATGGTGGGATGGGAGTGGGATGGTGGGAGTGGGATGGTGGGATGGGAGGGGGGTTTAAACATTCAAACTTTCATAGATTTTCAACAAAATGTATTAATAGTGACGCGTGGGGGAGACACGGCCCGGGAAGCCCCGCCGGACGCGCGAGGAGCACCGCCACGTCCCTGGACGCGAAGCGACGCGCACCAACCCCTTGGAGAAGCTCCACATGTGCACCCCTCATTGCGGACAAAAATCTGTGACAGAGAAACGTGACCGGCGCAAGGCCGCACATACACCGGGGCTGCGAGCACGAGATAGAACCACCGCGCCCGGACTGCGTGCTCTCAGCCCGAGCCACAAAACAGCCGCACAAAACCAGCAAAGAGCGGTTTAATCCTGGTTTAGACCTGGTCTAGTCCCGGTTTAGTTCTGGTCTAGTCCCGGTTTAGTCCAGGGCTGATCCAGGTTTAGACCTGGTCTAGACCTGGTTTAGTTCTAGTCTAGACCTGGTTTAGTCGAGGTTTAGACCTGGTCTAGACCTGGTTTAGTCGAGGTTTAGACCTGGTCTAGACCTGGTTTAGTTCTAGTCTAGACCTGGTTTAGTCCATGTTTAGTCCTGGTCTAGTCTCTTAGCCAATCAGGACGCAGAACACAATGTTACACTATAAAAAAAATGTTACACTATAAAAAAAACTGAAAAAAATAAAAATAAAATTAAAAAAAAACAGCGAGGCCGCGAACAGTGAACCGCGATAGAGCGTGGGTTCACTGTATTAACCTGTCTTATGATTTGGTAGACCTTCACATCAAACTAAAACATTCCTGTCTTATAATGATGATTGCAGACTAATTGAGGCTAGCGATGTTTTGAAATATGGACCTCCAATTATCCAACTTCGCTAGAAAGTTGAAAATGACAGTATAATTGTGGTGGAAAATTAAAAGTGCGGAAAATCTGGTACGAAAACAGGTTTGGAGAGGTTTCTGGCTCAGTTTGACCCTGTCGGAAGTGGAGACAGAAGACAGAAGACAGAAGCATTCACACTGCAAATCTGCATATAAAGGCAAACAGGAGCTCTCACTGTCACAAAAATAAATGTGTTTTTTTAAATCCATCTGTTTTTTACCTCTCAGACGGCTGCATGGAGCTGGGCAGGTGCCAAGTTTTCAAGTTTCTCATAAGGTTTCTCATGTTAGTATTTTGTTGTGATTTTAGAATCAGAAGGCAGTAGCTCGATTGGTTGTGCGTTTGGCTATTGACGTAAAGGTTGGTGGTTCAATCCCAGGACTCACTAGTACAAGCTGTTATTGGGCCATTTAGCAAAACACCTGCCTTCCCTCAATTGTCTGTTCTGCTTGGTGTTAATAATATACAGAGTATGAATGACTTCAAATTAAATCTGAAGAGACAATCTTCAAAAATAGCTGGTTTACAATATTTAATTAGTTGTAACTTGGCAAAGAAGATACACTATGGAGCTTTTCTGGTGGGCCACCTGCTTGTCTCCATGGAAATTTTATTGCTTTGTCTAAAATGTTCCACAGTATAGATTAAACCATCTATCACGATTGTTGCAAGAAGCTTACAGCACTACTCTACATTACAGTTCAGATCTGTGGACAGTCGCCTCTATTTACAAAACTATAGTATTTCTGAGCAATAGAAACACCTGTAAGTAAATGCTGCATGGATATGTTTAATGTCATACTGTGGAACATTCCAGGCAAAGCAATAACATCTCCATGGAGACAAGTAGAGAGCGGACCTTCCAGCAGAAAAGTTGCACAGTGCACCTTTAAGATACGCAAACCTGCCCTGCTTGTTTCCATAGAGATTCTATTGCACTGCCATGTTCCATCATATGTTCCAGCATATCTACAGTATCTTACATCTATCCACGAAAATATGATTAAATTTCTGAAAAAAAAATCTTTGAAAAACATGCAATTCTACCATGAGTGGGCTTGACTCTACACTGTAAGAATTGTATTCTTCTATAATTGAAATCATATTCTGTATGTGTGTGTTGATGTCATATTCTGTATGGGATAATGATTAAGTAGCCAACGCATATTCTATATGTCTGAAGAGAAGTAGAGTTAATGATTAAGAAGCCAGCTCAGGTTTGCACTTTGGTTATGATCATTATATAAGCCCGCACCGGGGGAACTCCCTTTCTGGTGCGTAAACAGGGATTCCCCTGTCAGCGTGGCGTGTGCTTCGTCTGTCTTTTTCCGCACTGAAAAATAGTTCCCACCCAAAATGACCAAGGCAAGTTCTCCGTGTTGATTTGCACAGTTATTTGCACTCGATATGAATGCGCACTACACAGAAAGTAATTGGGAAAAGCATCGAGCAAATTAATTCCTTTTGGCCAAAATCTTTCTCTGGCGCCGTTGCCTCCAGTCTAAGGCGGAGGAGCAGCAGCTGCGCGCGGCGGTCAGTGCTAACAGACTCGGACAATGGCTGGGTGAGCAGGAAAACGCTTTTCATCACTTGTTTTAGCCTCTGGACTGTGGGGAGATGCCCAAATTTGACCTGGGGTTGGCATATCCCTTTAAACTCAGGCAAATACATGTACTTTGGTATTTTATAACTGTGATGTAATCAATTTATTCCTGACAAAAGCACTATATTTGTGTACTTTGATATAGCCACGTACCATTTATGAAAACATGTTATGTAATGTTACGTAATGAGTTACGTAATGAGCTAATAATTGTCAGAATGTCAAGAGTATATAAGCAACTCTCTTCTGCTGTGCAGGAGGAGATGGGGTAAGGATGAATCAACAAGAATCAATGACCTGTTGTTTGCTTGAGCTGAAATAAAGAGACATTTTTGTGAATTTTCACCCAGTGTCCTAGACTCTTGTTTCAGGATGCCTTCTGAGAAAGTGTCCGATAGTTCACTTGCTTTGGTCCGGACCAAATTTTTTTTATCAACAAAACCACGTGTGCTGAGGTCGCTCAGCCATTGGACAAAAACGATCCGTGTCAAAACGCCATGCCCAAACCCGGAAGGAGGAGAATAATGGTGTTGCGTGCCGTTTTCAATCTAGCCTTAGCGATATGGTTTTCTCAGTTTTTACAGTTCGCACAAATGTTTGAGCAGCATCGTGATGTTTACACTATTGTACAATCAATTTCCAAACGACAAAGTCACAGGGCGAGACGACTACAGAGGACAGCCCTCATGTGTGGGCACGTCAAGTTGTGAATCTTGCTCTTCACGCAAAACGTAAGTAAGCCTCGTAAGTTTCGTTTCATTTCGTTTCATTAGCCTCGGTTTCCCATAATGCTCGACATACGACGGGAGCTCGTTAAGTACAAAAAGCCAACTTGTGTCGGATCGAGTCCGGTCTGCATTCTCACCTCAAACGAACCGCACCAGAGTTCGAAAGGAACCGTGCCGAGACCGACCTTTTTAGGTGGTCTTGGTTTGCTTGTTTGCTCCAGATCGAGATTTTGTTTTTATTCACACCAGCCCAAAAGGTCCGAATCAAAGGAGCAAACGAACTCAAGGCAGGTGTGAAAACGACCTAAGAACACTTCCTCGTTGCTTCTTTTATTGTCAAACGCATAGGCGTGACGGAAAATTCCCAGTTCAACCGGTCACAACAAAGTTAATCTTTACCATACATACATCAATCAATCAATCAATCAAACAATATTTATAAGGCGCTTTTCATACAAAATTGTAACACAAAGCGCCCATCCCTTAATCAGCAGTTCCAAAAGCTCAGTCTACACATGTTGCAAGAGCCAACATGTGGTGTTTGTCTAAACAGTTAATCAGTCACAGTCCTATCACATTCTAAGGTTACACCATACAAGATGAATCAGAACATAACACTTTGATAATTAATTAAAGGCACTATTATACAATTTTCTTTAACAGAAACCTGACAACACAAATCTGACCTGTAACTTTGACTGGTGGAATGACCATCTAATGACATCTAATGCCATACTGTGGAACATCAGACAAATCAAATAGTTCTATGGAGACAAGCAGGTGGCGGATCTTTCCCTAGAAAAAGCTTACACAGCACACCTTTAAAATGAGTGCATCCAGACGACAGCTACTTTTTGATTCATATAACTGCGGGTGAAGACTTCAGTGACCAAGGTAATCTCATATTCCTGTTGCATCTCCCAGAATGCATCAGGAATATGAGATTTATGTAAGTGGTGATGGTCAGTGTAGCCGCCTGGAGCTATGATCGCTCTACTGAGTACTGGCTTTAGGGCCTATATGTCAGTACTACATCAGTACTTTAACATTCTTATGCATAAACATCACAACCCAGGGTCCATCCAGCTCATTGAATATTCAAACGTTTGCAAATGAGCAGGTTGTGAGTTCATTTTGATACAGTAAGGATGTTTTTTGTTTTATTTTTTGTTTTACTTTATTGATCCTAAAGGGGAATTTGTGCTTTGCTTATGAGCTGACCTGGAACTCAAACCCAGAACTTGCTGTGAGTTTAGAGCTGATTTATCCAGCTACTTTCATATACTTTTACTTCATGGGGTTTCAGACACCATAGCACTCTTTCTTGAGTAAAAATGTTGGTTCCTCTTCCCACTGTGAGTAAGTCTACAAATTACGAAAGCTTTATGCTGACAATAATAAATAATTCAGATTTCAAACATTTGTATTTGCACTGCTCCTTCAGATATGACTTAGTTTTTCTCATTTTTGTGGTCTATACTTCTGAAAAGACCAGATTTTGTGTGTTATTTTTAACGTTTTGTCCTTCCAATTACATAAACTTCAAATTACAAATCAGATGTTATGTGTCTTACTTGAGTAGTAGTTTCCCCGAATAGTTTTACTCTTACTTCAATCATTTTTGGACCACTACTTTGTACTTAATATTAATAATAGTAACAATATTTTGAAGTAATGACCCCCTTACTTGAGTACAATTCTTGGCTACTCTGACTTAGGGTTGTCAAAAGTATTGAAAATCAGATTCTAATCGATACTAAAACTAGTATTGTAACTAGATACACATTTGAGCAAGAGTTGATACTAAAAAAGTCACATTAATTCATTGCCTGGATGAGCGGTGAGTGTTGCAAATGTGTTTTAGAGCTACTTTTCGTTCTTTCTCATTGGTTAACGTTAGCTACTGTGAGCTAATACACATAAACTGCATGTTTTCTTACATTGGCCTACTGTAAAGTGACTATAGTGGCTGTATACATGTTACTGGACCTGCATTCATATGTAGATGAGTTGTGAATAGTGGTGTGAATGATCCGCATTTACGCATATAATTAATTACAGCGGCATGCACACATTTATGATAAAGGCTAAAGGCTACTTTGTTTACGGGTAAGAATGTCAAAAAATCCCATGAGGCCTACCTACTGCCTTTAAATATGACTGTAAAGAGGCAAAATAACAGTAAATGTAGCCTAAAAAAACCCAACTTAAAATCTAATAGAGTCAAACCTAAGTTTTATAATCAGTTGAAGATTTACAGTGAATTTTAACGTCATTAAATATATCGGCTGTTATATCGGCACCTCCAAAGCCTGTTATATCTATCATATCAGATCCAAAAAAATCCATATTAGTCGGGCCCTAGTATCGGAATTAGGGATGTAACAATAATCAAAATTTGATATTTACTGTAACATTTTGTAGAGGCTAACAACATTGTGAATATGGTACTTTTCCCTTTTTAAAAGCCTTGGAAAGCCTTTGGTCCTGTTAGAATACAAATAATTCAGATTTAAAAGTGCTTAATAAGAGTTATTTCTTCATGTAGTCTGCACTGGCAACACCAATGCATCATGGTCTATGTGTTTTTTGGGGTTTTTTGCTATTCCTTCACCATGACAAGGCAAGGCAAGTTTATCTGTATAGCACAATTCATACATTAAGCAATTCAAAGTGCTTTACAGAATAAGAAAGACATTAAAATCCCAAAGACATTCAAATAAAACAATAAAACCATAACAACAAATTTAAAGGAAAAGTAACATTATTTTACAATCTGAGCCTTCTTTCGGTAATAAAACAAGTCGTTTGACTCACCCATATCACGTTCGTGTCATTTGGAGCTGTTTGAAGAAAGTTATGTTGTAGCGTATCCGTTAGCATGAGTATTCGGGGCATTACTTTGCGGTCTCCAAATAACACAAACTTTAGCACTTTTCAAATCATAGAAGCCAGATGTCTTAATGTAAGATTTCGTTTGAAGCAAAAGTGGCCTGTAATCTGAGATTTATCCATAGTTTTCAGCTTTGCGTTTCATGTTTGGGTCCCGGGAGCAGTCCGCGCATGCGCACTGGCGTCCTCATCTACTCGAAACTATGGCTAAATCTCGGATTACAGGCCACTTTTGCTTCAAACGAAATCTTACATTAAGACATCGGGCTTCTATGATTTGAAAAGTGCTAAAGTTTGTGTTATTTGGACACCGCAAAGTAATGCCCCGAGCAAATGATACAGCCCCATGTTAACAGATACGGGATCATTAGTAGAACAGAACGGCTCAACATAAGTTCTGCGATACTGCTCCAATTGACAGAAAAATGCTATGGGTGAGTAAAACTACTTGTTTTATTGTCGAAAGAAGGCTCAGATTGTAAAAAAACGTTAATTTGCCTTTAAGCAAAGAAACTTGTAATTTGATATATTTAATGGCCTCCGATATTCTTGTGAGACTTCTGACGATACGATATGATATTTCGAATACTGTTACATCCCAAATGAAAAAATCAGTATTGAGTATCGCGTCTACCCATTAGTATCAAAATAATCGAGTTTGAAAAGCTAGCATCGTGACAACACTGCCCCAAAGGCCGCCACGCATTGCAGGATATTTCGGTCTTAAACGAAAAAGCGCACACCAGACATGAGGAGAATCTTATGAGACTTAATGGCTGCAGCGGGATATGGATGTGGAGCAGAGGCTATAAAGTTGCGAGCGAGATCGTGCCTGCTGTTTCCTGTCTACAGTAAAATCACTCGCTTTGAGACTCTTAAGTGTTCAAAAGATCAGAGCACTGCACTTCTAGTTCTAGTATAGGTTCTACCCGGACGACTGAGGGATTCTACACACTTCTAGTTTAGATGCAAGTCAAAGCTGAGTTATTATTTGTGAAATGTGATGCAATACTTCAGAAACATGATTATTTTACAGCATAAAACAGCTTGAATGTAAACAGACACACAAGGAAATACTCTTGGCTTTTTACTTTCAAAGAACGCCTCAAACTGGATGAATCGCGCGGTTTTGTGGACTGTGTGTCATTATTTGCAGAGGATAATTTCTATGGATAATGTGGATGAGATGCTGCTTAAAGATGCTTAAATTTACCACTTTACAAGAGGTGAGTAATAAGAGGTGAGTAATCATCTCATTGTCTCATTATTTTCGCTATATCCCGAGTTTGTACAGTATGCTGCACCTCTGTGTCCCTGATTCAAGATTCAAGATTGTTTATTTGTCATATGCAGGATCAACACAAGGTCAACAATGCAATGAAATGCTTAGGATCAGAAGAACCGTTGACTCGCTAAGATAGTCAAGAAGTACTAATAGTAGCAATAATAGTACATGGTAAAAAAGTGTTGCAAAAAGTGCAGGGGAAGAAGTAAACAATATAATAAAAAATATGTAATAAAATGTAATAAAATACAAAGTAAAGGTAGGGGTAAATAAGGCGTAAGTACAGTATTTCACAGATTGCACATAATATAGTATAGTATAAGTATTGCATGTGGATTTCATATTGCACATAGTATCGTGTAAGTATTGCACGTGGGTTATGAAGCAAGTTATAGCACAGATAACAGTAGTTTACTGCACTACTGTAGGTAACAGTTTACAGTGAGGTAGTGACAAACATGATACATTCATATAGAGCAGCAGCAGTAATGTTTGTTTGATGTTTGGTTACAACCTGACACTGAAGCTCAGGCTACGTTTATATGATGACGGTCTGAACAGAAGACGCAAAAGTGGCGTTGCGTCTTCACTTTTTATTCCGCGTTTAGACAAGTATTTTCGGGAGGAAATCTGTGTGCATGCGGTGACGCAAAAGTGTGTGGAATTCGATTGGGTATGCATGCCAGGCGGCTAGGTGGTGCTGTGATACGTTATCACTATGTCCGTGCGCATGCGTAGAATCTTCCTTCTTCTCAGCTGCGCCACGAAAAACAAAACAAAACATGGCCAGCAGCAGAAAAAAAAAAAATTGTGTGGTCAGACGAGGAAGTTCAACTACTGCTTCATACCATGTTAGACTACAAAGCAACGAAGGCGCAACATAGACTATATGTGCGCACGTATGTAAGGTAAACGCGGATTTGACCAGAGATTTGCGTCTTGGGCAGTGTAGACGAAAACGCTACGGCGGAGCGTATTCAAGTTTTCCACTTTGGAGGGCGGTTTCAGTTTTTTGCGTTTTTAAGCCGCCAAAACGCCATCACCGTCTAAACGAAAGGCACTTCTGATTAAATATTTAGTCGTTTTTACCCATAAGCGTTCTCGTGTAAACAGGCCCTCAGAGTCACACTGACGACGCACACACACGCGCACGCACGCACGCACGCACACACACACACACGCACGAGGAGCACAGCGGCTTCAAAATCACACATGAACACACAAATTCAGGTCACGCCTCCCTGAACTCGGCGAGAAGCAAATCCCAGCCAAAACTGGGCAAAAATTCTCCTGTAGTGTGTGGCAGCCTTAAATATTTCTTAATGTCTTAATCATTTATATATAAAATAGAGTGTACTTGGAAGCGGCGTGCTAAATGAACTGAAATATGCCGACTGTGGAGGAGTGGGAAGTGAACTGTGCTCGGAGATAACAGCTGTTGTGATATTTCTTAATTACAAAATAGGTTCAAAGACGAGCACTTGGCTGAACTAATAACAAAAGGTGTGCCAAGAGCGTATGTAGGAATCCATTTCATACTCACCCGCTTTGATTAATTAGTGAATTTGGACTTTAATTACGAAAAATTAGGAGCAGTTTCATCACAAAACACAAATGCATGCTTAAGCGAGGAGAGAGGAGAGAGAAGAGAAGCGTCTGGTAGCTAGAAAGTCAAGATTTGAATACGCCACCTGTTCTTCTGAAATTGCAAACTCAATTTCAATATTAAAGTGCGTATACTGCACAAAATTGATCCCAGTGAGTTTTAAAGGTACAGTGTGTAGGATTCGTGGCGCATAGGTGGTTAGTAGCTATTCCACTTCCTCTTTTGGCTACGGCAGACCTCGAGGGTCACCCGGGCGCGCCGTAACGCAGACAGCTCGCGTAGCCGCGCGCACCCGGCGCTGTGCGAGCTCTCGTCGACAACTACGGTATAAATAAAACGCATGAAAAACGCATGAAAACACACATTCCTGATTGTGTAGCATGACACTCTACACATCAAATGAAACCTTACAGTCTCCTCTTTTTGACTATGCAATTCATTTCCCTGCACAACAATCACTCCCCGAGCACATGGGGCTTTTATACAGAAAAGCACAAAACGAGGTTTGTTACTTAGCTTACCTTTGAAGGCTCTGGACAGGTCAAACTCTGTATTTCACCATAAACTTGCTCTCAATCTGTCCGTAAGGATCCAGCGAATAAAACCCAGTAAAACAATTTAGTCCAAAACACATGTTATTACGACGTGTGATACAGCAGCCTGTCTTGTTTATCCAACACCACGAGGCCCCCCCCCCCCCCTCCCCTTCCCTTTCTCTCCTTCTCTCCTTCTCTCCTTCGCTCCCACATGCAGCGCGGCTGAGCAGCTGCTAGCAGGAGCCTAGGCGAAGGATGAGCCCAAATGTCCTTCTACGGCTCTCGTATTCAAAATGGCTGCCTCTATATGGGGAAGATCCCCCTTTTATGTGACTATATCTAAGTCCAAAAGAATACTTTGATTTCATGATGGAAGTGAAAAGGCTTGGAAAACACTGTATTTTTGAATGGGTATCTTCAATTTATGTAATTAATGGGTAAAAATCTTACACACTGTCCCTTTAAACCACGTTAGAATGTTATTACGTTATCAAAAACAGACCTGGAGTTGTGTTTTGCTTCATTCACACATCTTTGAGTAACTTTTTATTATTAGCCTGCCTGCATCTCCAAAATCTCACAATGCTCTGTTCCACCTTGTGATGTCATGAAAAGAAAACACAAGTCCAGGTATGTTTTTGATGAGTAGACAACATAAAAAAAATAAAATAAAATAAAACCTCAAGACCCATCTGTTTAGAGCTAGTTTAAATATTTGCTATTTTTATTCATTTTGTTTTATTTTGACTGTTTTATGGACTTATTGTATTGTATTGCTCTGTGAAGCGTCTTTGAGGGTCATAAAAAGCGCGATATAAATTAAATTTATTATTATTATTATTAGGGATGCAAATTATCGATTAATTCATTAATCTAAAGTCCACTGACCTTATCGATCGACTTACGATTAATTGATAAGGGGCGTTTTTCACCTGAATTTTAATGTTTCAATAGGGTCTTTAAGAATATAAGCTATAGTAACATAACACTGAGTCAAAAATATATCATAGTATTATTATATGGTATATTCCTCAATGAATTATTCCTTAGTAAAAAAGCAGACAAATGTATTGATGCTGAATAACAAAATACAGTAATCCCTCGCTCTATCACGGTTCGCAGATTTTTTTTTTTTTTCCAATTTTTTTTTTTATAGTGTAACATTTTTTTAAAGTGTAACATTGTGTTCTGCAACCTGATTGGCTAAGAGACTAGACCAGGACTAAACGTGGACTAAACCAGGTCTAGACCAGAACTAAAACCAGGTCTAAACCAGGTCTAAACTTGGACTGGGCCTGGACTAAACCTGGACTAAACCAGGATTAAACCACCACGTGCCGCTGCTGGTTTCGTGCGGCTGGTTTGTGGCTCGGGCTGAGACTACGCATTCCAGGCGCTGCGGTTCGATCTCGTGCTCAGCAGCCTCTCGCACGTACACCGGGCAGTGCCGTTGGCGCCTGCGGCCGGCTGCGAGTCGAGCTTGGCGCAGCGCGGTGCGCGGTTGCCTTGTTTCGTGACCACGCGGGTGCATGTGTCCGCGATTAGCGATTAATTGCAATTAATGCATTTTGATCGACCAACGTCTTGATCGACAATTAATCGTAAGTCGATTAATTGTTGACATCCCTAATTATTATTATTATTATTATTATTATTATTATTATTATTATTATTATTATTATTATTATTATTATTATTATTATTATTATTACTACAGATCAGAAAATTGTGTAAAATAGGCTCTTTAAGGGAATGGTATGACATTCAATAATTATTTCGATAAAATAGACAACAGAATTTGCAATTTAAATTTCAACACAAAATAATTAGGGCTGTCAGTTTAACGCATTAATTACATTAATTAATTACACTGCAAATTAACACATTATAAAAATGAACGCAATTAATTATGAGCGGCGTACGGCGAGCAAATCGCTGCCAGGGCCTTTGAATGGCAAGTTTCTTTATAAAAAGAACGAAGATGGCCGTTCAACAAAAACGCCCTGATTTGTTGCTTTTGTCAAAAAGAATTTTACGATCACTGAAGCTGCTCCAGTCTGACGGATCATTTGAACGATGAACACGTCCGGACAAGTTCCATTGTTACCAGTGATAGAGCGAGCGTGAGTGCACTTCAACAAACCAACAAACCAACAAACCAACAAACCACACTCGCAGAATTTGGGAAACGGAAGAGCAAAACGACCACAGAAAAACTGACAAACTCAATTGCAAAGTGGGTTGCCTCTCTCGCTCTCCCCGTCTTGCTCTCTCTCACAAGATTAAAATGTGATTAATTAGATTAATTAATTACAAATCCTGTAATTAATTAGAATATTTTTTTTTAATCGCCTGACAGCACTAAAAATAATAGATAATATTTCCATGTGGTCCTATACAGATTAATATACGTAGATCAACTATATTCTTCGACTATTGAGGAAAAAAACACATTCCGTTCCATTGTAGCCAACAGATCACAATAAGGGAGGTCAGATATTTCCCAGTTGAATGTTGCGAGTTCTGACCTCAGAGCGTTCCAGCTGAATTAAGTCATATGTGAACAATATTTCTAATGCTAAAGGCTAAAGAAATGTAAGCCATAAACAAATGTCTGTAACTCGAAGTGGGAGTATTATGCAAAATCGACTTGGAGCTTTCTATCATGTTCCCTCATCAAAAACACGCCTGAAGAGGTTTTCGATGTCATCCATGCCTGTTTGAGTGATTAGCGATCTCTCTCGGGCACTATTCGAACCCTCCTTATGGTTAGTTGTGAGATTTATCCAATGCTCCGCCCACAAGCCTACGTCACCTATGCTCCCATGCGACAATTCTCCATAAATACACAAAAATATACAAAAATCAATACATTGTTTTGGGTGAATTAAGCATTTTCAAACAATAAAGGGTAATATGGCGAGCTAAATATGTTATTTGTTAGCAGTTAATACCCCATAGAAGTAAAATACCCCCTCTTTAACTTAGTAAATAACAGAATATTGTCAGATTTAACATTCATCACGTATGGAGTCAGTGAAAAATGATTTGTAAAGCGTCTTTGAGTGTCCAGAAAAGCGCTTTATAAAACTGATGCATTATTATATGCATAGTTTATGGTGATGAGAAAATTGTCACATATCACACGTTTACATACACCAGTGTACACAGACACTGGGGGCTAGAAGAACACAACAGCAGCATATATCTGTAGAAGATGGAATTGCATCGCCAACCTGTGGGTCAGTGGAAGTGCCTGCTTTCCCCAATGTTTCAGTCTAGAGCGGGATTCAAAGCGCCAACCTCCTGACTTGTGGACAAACCCTCTACCAACTGAGCTACCGTTGCCCACTCAGAGACGTTTGTGGTAATTAGCACGGCAGTCACACTTGAACTCGTATCTGAAGTGGGAGTCCTCAGATCTTCTCAGTTCACGAGTGGTAATTACCAGATTGAGTGATGTACCAGGGCATTTTCATTTTTACAAGACGGAGGTGCAATATTACACGAGCTTACACATTATGTCAATATTAGAACTAGACCAGGACCTAAAAATGGAACTAAACCTGGACTAGATCAGGACTAGACTGGACCCGAATTGAGACAAGAGGGAACAAACCCAAACATGAATGAATGAAACAAATCACAACTCAAGATACAGTAGGGCCTATATTACTGATGAAGAAACAGAATTATAGTGGTTTAAAGATAAAAGCTTGTTGATAGTTGTTGTGATCGTCTTCTGCTAGTGACGAAAAGTGCTTATGAACTCATTGTGTGGAGACCTTGGACCACTGAAAACTGTCTTAAAATAAACTATTTTTTATTTTCACATTTTAAACCATCTGGATGATTTTAGCCCTAGAATCGCCAATCTCTACTGAGCTAAAGGTAAAGGCAGCTGTTAACTTGAAAACTACTACATCACTACATGACATCACAAGGTGGAACAAAGAATTTTGAGCTTTGGAAATGTAGACTAATAACAAAGGATTATTTTTCGTAATCTTTAAAGATCCCATGACATGGTACTTCTTGATGCTTTTATATGGCTCCTTAATGGTTCCCTAATACTGTAAATGAATCCTTCTTCAAAATCAACACTCACTGCATGAGAAAGAGAGATAAGATGAGAAAGAGTCATAAATGTCACTCTGGAACACTCCATTATGGACGTTGTTGCTTGAATGCAAATGAGGAGGACAGAGATGGCCTATAGTAGAGGGTGGGGGCGTGGCCAAGCTCTCCGCTCCGCTCTGTGACCCACTTCCGTGTTTTTGCACGGGGGGAGAGATGAGAAGCCTTCCATTGAAAAATAAACACATTTCCACAGAAAATAGAATTAAACCACTGCTGTTTCAGATATCCACAGGCTCAGATAAAGAACTTCCGAGCCTAGAAACACTTGCAAGTTCCTCCAGGCAAATAAAAAAACGTATTTCACATTGCGTAGCTCCTCCACAGTCCAAACTCTCTGGGCGTGATTTACAGAGACGCTGAGTACAGACAGACAGGGGTGGAACTCCATTTGCATTTCTTTTTTCGAGCTGACGTCAATAAGTTTCCTTGTTCAAAATCGCCCGTTTGAGCTCTGATTTTTTGTAACGCAGAAAAGGATCGCAAATGCTCAGTTTAGACATTTCGCAACTTTTAACCATGGGGGGGGGCCCCTAAACAGGGTAGGGGAGCTCACGTTAACGTTCAAAAACCTCAGAAAGTGAAAATTTCATGCCATGGGACCTTTAAGAATGTCTAATATAGAAAACGGCCAACTGAGACTAATGCATTATTATTACTATGAAAAGATGAAAATGTTTTTTTAATAATACCATTTAGAAGAAACAGAATTCGAACATTGTTTAACCCTAGAGCACAATCACCGGGTGATTCCGAGCAAAAGTATTTACATAATTTTAAATATGTTGCATTTTTCTGAGTGTCATGGGTCCCTGGGGAGCTTCACCATTGTTTTTGACATCTTTGAAGGTGTAGGTGTTTCCCTACCCCAAAACCCACTTTTTCCTACAGGGTTTCAGCTGATTTTCACCCGGTGATAGTAAAAGAGGAATGTAAGAATGTAATTAATTTAATGTAAGAGGATGTAAGGAATAGGTGAGTAAGAGTGGTCCTGGAATGTGTATCTATCCTTATTTAGTGCAGTGGTTATGAATAAATATCACAAAGTGGTGATTTCAAAGGGAATTCTTATGGTGAAAACAATATTTTAGTCAACTGGTCATTTTTACCCACTGACAAAATACTATTTTTTTTGTTCCTCTCTCCTGCAACTGTTCGTATGTCGAGGAGTCTTCACCAGAGAAGTCTCACATGTCCCAGGAATGGGTGGACCAAACACCATGTTTCCAGTATCATTATTATTATTATTATTATTATTTTTAGGATTTTTTTGTTCTTAAATTCCTAATTTTTCATTAATTTTGGAGCATGTTTTTAGGGTCTTCCTATGTTTTGTTTCCCATTTTGTTACACATACCACAGTTGAAAATAAAAGAAAACCACTCAAATTTATCATGTGTTGTCATATTTTGATCTATTTTTCATGACAAGTACTTTTTCTTTGGTATATCGGGTAAAAATTACCCGGCAAAAGTGATGGTGTTACTTTTTATAGTTTAGGTGTATAGTTTTATATACCTAAAACGTATTCCGTTGTGTACTCACATGGAAGTTGGAGATGTGCTCTCTGTCCAGGGGCTTGGTCACAGACAGTTGTCCAGAGATTGGGTTGATGATGAAGATCCCTGTGGGCGGCTGGTCTGCTCCTGGTCCTGTCACACTGTAGCGCAACAAACGGTTCTTATCCCGGTCGGAGCGGATCTGTGGAGAGGAGAGTACACATGTATTATGATAAACAGCTAGCTACAATAATTTAAAGGCCAGGTAACTGATTGTTTCATGTATCTGAGCAGAATTTGTCTTGCCTCAGTACAGATATATCATACTAGCAGCTCTTACGGTACAAATTAGTTATTAGAGTTTTTATCCTGGTTACATAAAATTAAATTATAAAGCATTGTTATTGTCTGCAAATCAGGAAGCGTGTTGTTAGCATGCTAGACGTTCCGGCCTCTGAAAGTTGCGACGCTGTCAGACAGCAGTAAGAGTGCCAGTCTAATTACGGATGGTAGCTTTAAAGGTGCACTGCACAACTAGTAGTGCTACCTGCTTGTCTCCATGGAGATGTTATTGCTTTGCCTGGAATGTTCCACAGTATGACATTAAACAGAATAGAATAGAAACAGCTCTACCTTACGTTTATTCAATTACAGGTGGTTTTATAGTTCAAAAATACCCAGGAAAAGAGGCTGTGGTGTTGCCTCTCCACAAATCTGACCTGTAACTTGGTCTGGTTTGGTTTCCAAGAAGATAGAAAGGTTTAATGCCATACTGTGAAACATTTCAGACAAAGCAATAATATCTCCATGGAGATAAGCATTTGACAGACCCTCTAGCTGAAAAGTATTTGTAAGAAAATTAGGCGATTAAAAAAATTAATCTAATTAATTGCAGGATTTGTAATGAATTAATCTAATTAATCGCATTTTAATCTCAAGAGAGAGAGAGAGAGATGGAGAGACAACCCACTTCGCGATTGAGTTTACAAGTTTATCTGTGATCACTTTTCTCATTCGTTTTCCAAATTCAGCGAGCATGGTTTGTTGGTTTGTTGGTTTGTTGAAGTTCGCTCACGCTCGCTCTATCACCAGTAAAAATGGAACTTGTCTGGACGTGTTTATCGTTCAAATGATCCGTCAGGCTGGAGCAGCTTCACTGAAAGGAAATCAGCGCGTTCTTGTTGATCGTCCCGTCATATTTAAAATGCGCGCATTGAATTGCCACTCATAATTAATTGCACTAATTTTTATAACACGTTAATTTGCAGTGTAATTAATTTATCTAATTAACATGTTAAACTGACAGCCCTAAAGTAAATACTTCATCCTGAATTGTTTTACATAGTTTGACTTCATAACCATTGGCACAGGCATTTCTCAAATATACTGAATAGAAAAGACATTAAACTTCTTTGAGACCTTAAAGAATTATTACAAATACAGTAATCCCTCATTTATTGCGGGGGTTAGGTTCCATAAATAGCCCGCAATAAGTGAAATCCGCGAAGTAGGACAACTTTATATTTTACAATTATTCTACATGTTTTAAGGCTGTAAATGCCTCACCACACACATTATACACTTTTCTCACCCTGGAATTAACCTTTTCTCACATTTGTCTCTAGTTTAAACACTCAAACTTTCATAGATTTTCAACAAAATGTATTAATAGTGACGCGTGGGGGGAGACACGGCCCCGGAAGCCCCGCCAGACGTGCGAGGAGCACTGCCACGTCCCGGGACGAGACGCGCACCAACCCCTTGGAGAAGTGCACGTCCTCGTGCTGCTCATGCTGTTTAAACTAGAGACAAATGTGAGAAAATGCAGCGCGAGGCGGTGGAGGCGAGGCGCCTGGACTGCGTGCTCTCAACCCGAGCCACAAACCGAACACGCACAAACGAATGCAAAAGCTGCATGGAGTGATTTAATCCTGGTTCATACCTGGTTTAGTTCTGGTCTAGACCTGGTTTAGTCCACGTTTAGTCCTGGTCTAGTCTCTTAGCCAATCAGGACGCAGAACACAATGTTACACTATAAAAAAAAAAGTTACACTATTTAAAAAAAAGAAAAAAAGAAGAAGAAAAAATTGGAAAAAAAATCCGCGAAACAGCGAGGCCGCGAAGAGTGAACCGCGATAGGGCGAGGGTTCACTGTACACAAATATACAGTGTTTAAGTATTTAAACTCCACAGTGCAATAGTGCATGTGCTATAGTGACCAGAGATTTTCCTGTTACGGCTGCCATTTTGAGGACTTTTGCCCATAGTAAAGAATTTTGTTTTAAAATCTTACCTACCACAATAACCACCCTCATTTTTCCTCACTTTTAACCAAAGCTAGACCTTCTTGTTACATAAGATCACAAAAAAACAAGCTCGAATCGACTGAAAACAGATTCCCACAAACTTAAAGCATACATTTCTTACGTCTAACTTGTATTTTTCAGACACAATCACAGCAAAATACTAGTGACACCTCCTCTTCTGCTCTTCTCTGTATATTTGGATTCTCTTTGCTCCCAGAAACAGCGCTGCAGCTTGTGTGAAGGAGCTCGTCTCAAAAGTGAAGTTGTAGATTGGAGCTGACCTAAAAGTGTCTGCTTTGTCAGGGGCACTGTTCTCAAACGGAGCCAAACGCTGTGGCTGCTGGTTCCTCGCGACGCTCCATCTGATCACAGCTTAAGTCATAATACTCTGTCATAACACCGGGATCAGACCGGACACGTCAGAGAGGAAAGACGGAGGAACAAGGAAAGTCACCTCGAAAGACAAAAAGTTTTATGTGACAATATATAGTTCAGGGTGGCAGGAGTTTTTGATTGAACTGACACAGAAGATCTCATTTTTCTGGTTTTTCTTTTGACTTTCAAACTAAAGTACAGTGGTCGCTATAACATGGTTCACCTTTCGCGGCCTTGCTGTTTCGCGGATTTTTTTTATTCCAATTTTTTAAATAATGTATCAACGTGCATTGCGTTCTGCGTCCTGGCTGGTTAAGGGACTGTAGACCTTTGTCGATCTCTATTCGATCGCTTCAGTGTAACTCCGAAGTGCTGTATGTTTGCAAGTTTTCTCCAGGACAAAACCCACAATGTCAACGAAACATTCTCAAATATAATCGAAGGTGGCATGTCTGTTTATAAGAATCTTCTCGCCCAAAAGAAAAAAGAGCGCCAACAACTACCCATAACCAGAGAGAGAGAAATGTAAGAAAATGTTAATTCCAGTCTGAGAAAAGTGTATAATGTGTGTGGTGAGGCGTTTACAGCCTTAAAACATGTAGAATTATTGTAAAATATAAAGCTGACGACTTTGCGGATTTCGCCTATTGTTATTTTTAGAACGTAACCACCACGATAAACGAGGGACCACTGTAATAAAGCCTTTCTTTTGATTTTTCTTTTTTCAAGCAACTAAAACTTTTCTCACTTGGAAAAACCAGAATGATATCTCTATTGTTTACAAAGACGGATATCAGTCTGGTGCCCGCTCCCTCTGTTGTGGCCAAACGTGATCGTCCAATCAGATTTGTTTTTTTCCGTGACGCACATGAAACAAAGGATCTCACTGATCACACATCATTTCCAAAAAAAGACTTTAGTTCTTGGCTCATTGATTCTGCAGAAATTTGCAATCTTTTTCAGCCTTTTCTTTTCTTTTTTTTTACGAAATGGATGGAGCATGTGTGTCCCTGATTGGCTAATCCACCTGTCAATCAAGCCCATTTGAGAACGTGGAGACTCGCCAGTAACCAGACTTACATCTTTGTAAATACAGATAGGTCGATATATAGTTTGTGGGATATTTCTGGACAATATTTGGACTTTTTAATGCATCGTGCTTAAATCTTCAGCATAGAACGATATTTTTTTGTTGACCTACTGCCTAAAAAATACACATGAAACTTTATTTTGACATTTTAGTGCAAAAAGATAGCGGCTGCTCTCTTTTGTTTGTTTGTGGTGAATAAGCAGTGTGTGTGTACTTAAGATGCGTGAAAAATCCCTCAGTCGTCCAGGTAGAATCCATGATACAAGGAGAAATTAAATTTGTCAACTGGACAAAGTTTATTTGGTCGAAAACGTTTTCGCCGCTCATCCGAGAGGCTTCGTACGAGCGGCGGATGAGCGGCAAAACGTTTTCGACCAAATAAACTTTGTCCAGTTGACAAATTGAATTTCTCCTTGTAACAGTGTGTGTGTAGTATTGTCGTATTGTGTTTTTATTGTATTTATATTGTTATTTTTGTATCTTTTAGTCTCCTCCACATCTCCAGCCTTTTCGCTCAGCGACGGTGGTTCTTGTGTCTTACCCTGACGAGGTCCTCTGGGAACTGCCCTCTGGAGTTCTCGGGCACGTTGATGGGGGGGATGACCCAGTCCCTCTTGACCCGCCTGAGTGCCCCGTCACTCCCGGCAACCACGCTTCGCCACGGAAACAGCACCTCCGGCACAGACCGCTGCTGCTGCTGCTGCTGCTGAGTCAGGACCGGAGCACCTGCATTCACCTGTCAAACCACAAAGTCCCAGTGAGTCATACGCACTACTATACCCTCTGCTCCACTACTACTACTGCTACTGCTACTACTACTACTGATACTACTATTTCTGCATTTTCTTGACTAAAATATTTTGTCACAGTTTTTCTTAAAAGGGGCTGTACCTATATATTTTTACATGCATGAAGTAAAAAATGTGTTTTGCAGCGTTTTTTTTTAAATAATTAGGTCTATGAAGCACTTTTATCTCCATGAATCAGAAAGTGCGGTGTTAGCATGCCAGTTGCCGTTAGCCTTACAGTAATGACCAAAATGCTTAGAAACTCATTGTGGTGAATAATTATGATGATGAAAATGCATTAGGTAAGTGAAGAATAAGAAACATGCACGTTTTTAACATGTGTGTAGAGTTCACATTTGAGGAAAAGACTGAAATATGAACTGCTAAAATAATACAAGAATCACATACACTTCAAAACATGTTTCTAGAGTCTAGACTACAGGGTTAGCAGCTTTAGCACCATAGAGAGCATCCTCACCAGTGTGTGGTTTGGCACCTGCACCGTGTCCTGCCGGAAAAAGCTACATCGAGTAGTGAGAGCAGCTGAGAGAATCGTGGGTGTCTCTCTCCCCTCCCTGCAGGACATCTACCGCACCCGCCTCACCCACAAAGCCCTCTGGGGGATCCCACCCACCCATCCAACTGCCTCTTCATTCTGCTGCCATCAGGAAGGAGACTGAGGAGCCTCAGGGCCAAGACCAGCAGACTGAAAGACAGCTTCATCCACCAAGCTGTCAGGATGCTGAACTCTCTCCCTGCCCCCAATGACACTGCTGCTTAAACGAAACTTAAAGGACACTGACACTGCTGCTTAAATGACACATTTCAGCGTGACTTGACGTTTTAGTGACTGTGTTCATTGTCTTGTTCTTTTGCTACAGGTATATGTGACATTTTAGTCATGGTGTTTATTGTCTTGTTTTATGTTCACTGTGGACCTAGGGGGCGCTGCAATTTCAAATCCTGTGTGTGCATATAGGTTTTTGACAATAAAGCTGACTTTGAACTTTTGAACTTTTACACATAATAATGAGAACCCATGTTACTACAAAATTTCTCTTACTAATTGTAACTGTGCAAAATTCAATTATGCTCCACCTTACAGTCCTATACTACACAGCATACATACTACATACACACACACACGCACACACACATGCACACACACAGGTTGTGTTGTTGGTGAGGCCTGTGTGTGACCTCATTCCTGTGGGATTAATGCCGTTGGTTACAGACGTCTGGTAAATGCCACCACCTGTCACTGATCACTGACGTGCACACAGCTCAGCTCTGGGATCAGGCCTGGTGCTCTGGGACAATGGGACTAAACCATGATAAACGTGAGTACAGTCGGGCTAATCAGCGCTCAGCCTGGGCTTTTTCATTCTTACTTCCCCTGGAGGAGGGGCTCCCCAGGCTTGTTCCTTTGGCTGTAATATTCCACAGTATGGCATTAAACGTATCTCCATGGAGAATATTCCAAAGTATGGTTTTTAACATTCTATATCCATGGAATCATGAAATCGTCGCTCCCTCCATCTCTCTTCTCTCCTCCTCTCTCGCTCTAAAAAAGTGACCTCCCTCTTTTTCTCTCTTCACCCACCTTCTCATAACCTCAAATCTTTCTCTCTTTCATCTGCTTTCCCTCTCTTCCTTCTCTCCTCTTTCCCTTCTCTCACTCTACCTCATTCACTTGTTGTTATCTCCTTGTCCCCCCTTCCTCCCTCTCTCCCAGTCTCTCTTTCTCTCTCTCATCTCCCTTCCTCCCTATCACCTTCTCTCACTCTCTTGCTCTCCTCTTCCACCCTTACCCCCCACTCTCTCCACCTCTCTTCTCTTTCTCTTGCTGCCCACCTCTCCCTGTCCCTGTCTGTCTGTCCCTTACTCTCTCTTCTCCTCTCTCTAAAAAAGTGACCTCCCTCCATTTCCCTCTCTTCACCCACCCTCTCATAACCTCTCATCACTCTCTTTCACCTTCTTCCCCTCTCTCACTCTCTCTCATTCACTTAATTTCATTTCCTTGCCCCCTCCTCCCTCCCCTTCCTCCCTCTTTTCTCTCTCATCCCCCTTTATCCCCATCTCCTTCTCTCGCCCTCTCTCTATCCTCCTTCCACTCTCTCCCTCTCCCTCCTTCACTTTAATTCATCTCTTTGTCTCTCTCTCCCCTTGTCTTTTCTCTCTCATCCCCCTCCTCCCCATCACCTTCTCTCTTCCTCTGTCTTGCTCTCCTCTTCCTCCCTCCCCTCCCCTCTCTTAACCTCTCTCTTCTTTCTCTCATCCCCTTTCTCCTTCTGCCCACCTCTGCATCCTATCTCTCTTTGTCTCCTCCTTCCCCTCTCACTTGTTGTCATCGCCTTGTCTCTCTCCCCCTCCTCTTCCTCCCTCTATCCCCCTCTCTCTTTTCTCTCTCATCCCCCTTTCTCCCTATCACCTTCTCTCGCTCTCCTCTTCCTCCCTCGCCTCCCCACTCTCTCCACCTCTCTCTTCTCTTTCTCTCGCTGCCCACCTCTGCCTCCCATATCTCTGTCCCTTCCTCTCTCTTCCTCTCTTTGTCTCTCCTCCTCTCTTCCTGTTTGTCAGTCTTCATTCTGACCTGATTACTCGCGGGCCTGAGCGTTGTTTGCTGACGCGGCGGCTCTGCCAAACCGGCGTCTGTTAACCGCTCCTCCGGGTGCTCCTTAGGAACCCGTGTTGACAGGTCCGTGTCACCGTGTCACTACAAGAGCCGGACAAAACACCGGACTGTCCACGAGATCACACCCAGACTGTGACGTGAAAGACACGCGAAAAGAAACCAAAAACACACCTAAAAACTGTCAAACTTTTTACTAATATGAGTCCTGATATGAGATAAGAGGTGAGGACAAGAGAGAGCGAAAGGGAGAGACAGGAGGTGAAGAGAAGATAAGAGAGAGAAACAGGAGATGAGAAAGAGAGAAGAGAGAGGAGGGAGACAGGAGGTGAAGAGGAGAGATGGAGAGAGAAGGAAGGAAGTGATGAGAGATTGAGGGAGCGAGAGGGAGTGGAGAGAGTGGAGAGAGACAGGAGGTGAGGAGAAGAAAGGATAGATAGAGAGAGAGAAGAGAGAGGAAGGGAGAGATAGACAGGAGGTGAGCAGGAGAGAGGAGAGATAGAGAGAGAGAAGAGAGAGGAAGGGAGAGATAGACAGGAGGTGAGCGGGAGAGAGGAGAGATAGTGAAAGAAAAGGGTGAGGGAGAGAGAGACAGGAGGTGAATAGAAGATAGGAGAGGGAGAGAGAGAGAGGAGAGAGGGAGGAGAGAGAAACAGGAGGTGAGTAAGGGATGAAGAAAGGGAGGAGGGAGTGACATGAAGTGAAGAGAAGAGATGGAGAGAGAAGAAAGAGGTAAAAAGGGGATAAAAGAGAGAGAGAGAGAGAGAGGAGAAAAAGGAGAAAACAGAAAAGGACAGAGAGTGGGGGAGACAGGAGGAGAAAAGAAGATAGAAGAGGGAGAGAGAGAGAGGAGAGAGGGAGGAGAGAGAAACACAAGGTGAGTAACGGATGGAGAGAGGGAGGAGGGAGTGACATGAAGTGAAGAGGAGAGAAGGAGAGAGAGAAGAGAGAGGTAAGGAGGGGATAGAGAGAGAGAGAGAGAGAAGGTAGCGAGAGGGAGGAGAGAGATAGGAGGTGAGGAGAAGATAAGAGAGAAACAGCAGATGAGAAAGAGAAAAAAGAGAGGAGGGAGGCAGGAGATGAAGAGGAGAGATGGAGAGAGAGAAGAGAGAGGTAAGGAGGGGATAAGAAAGAGAGAGAGAGAGAGAGAGAGAGAGAGAGAGAGAGAAGGTGGCGAGAGGGAGGAGATAGGAGGTGAGGAGAGGTGACAAGAGGTGAACAGTGTTTGTTTTAAGTTTGTGCAAAATTTTAATATTGGGCATAATGTTTTCACAAAATCTTAAAATGCAGCAAAACAAACAAACAACAAAATTGATTGAAAATACAGTATATTTGGGTAGTTTTATAAATTTTAAAAGTGCACTATGGAACTTTTTAGTTGGGGGTCCATCACTTGCTTGTCACTGCTCTGCCTGGAATGTTCCACAGTGTGACATTAAACAGCTCTACTTTACATTTATGAAATTACAAGTGTTTTACTGCTCAAAAATACGTAGAAATACAGGCATTCTGACTGTGAGCAGGGTCGTCTCGCCACAGATCTGACCTGTAACTTGGTCTGGTTTGGTCTCCATGAAGAAGGGTTAATGCCATACTGTGAAACATTCCAGCCAAAACGGAGAAAAGCATTTGACGGCCCCTCCACCAGAAAAGTTACACAATGCGCCTTTAAAATCAGCTAATAAAGAGACGTTTTAGTAAATTTCTTTTGGACTACAAAAATACCTGATTCTTGTTTTCTATTTAAGCACTATATGTTGGACTTATACAAACTTTACTGATCCACAACAGAATGATTTGAGGTTAAGGCTATTCAAAGGTCTCGTATCACTGTTGCCAAGTCTGCGTCTTTTTAATGACTTTGGGCTTCTTTGTTGGAAAGATGCTTGCAATTTTTGAGAGTCGCAGGTTTTTGGGCATGTTCCAAAGAGGCACTTTATCGTAAATGATTACTTTTTTTTAATCCTTTTTTCAGTTCTGTTTCACATTAAGAGACTCGGTAATGGCCATATGCAGTCTATATTTATTTATCTATTTATTTATTTATTTATCTTTTATTCAGGAGCAGTGGGCAGCACATGAAGGCGCCCGGGGACCCATCTCCATGATCTTATTGCTAGGCTTAGTCAGGATGGATTTTTTTGTTTTTGGGTTGAGCTGTTAATGTTTTATCGTTGTTATATATGTTAAAAATGGGTTTATTAGCACAGGTTCAGATGTGATACATTTTTTTTAAACTATAGTTGCTTTTATTTGTATTTATAGTTTCTCACAATTTTTTTTTTCCATTTGTTTTTTCCCCAATGGCTCAGTACCTTGTTTCTCTCTAAAAATCTGGCAACCACTTTCATTATATATAGAAAGGTAAGATTTTTTCTAGGGCTGTCAAACGATTAATTTTCTTGATCGCAACTAATCTCAGAAATTTCATAGTTAATCGTGATTAATCGTGATTTATTTTGCATGTTTAAAATTGATATCTTGCAGTAAGACCGTTCGAATCTAAAGTTAAACTCACAATGCAAAGTATTTCTCACCATTTTTTTTTATTTCAAAAAAGTGCAGAGAAAGGAAAAAGTAACAATGAACCAGTAATAGTGCTTACTTTGAGAAATTGTAAATAAATGATTGAAGCCCGCTCGAGCTGCCTACGGATGCGTAGAAGGAACAAAATACTAGCAAACTCAAAATAGCGCGTTTAACCGACAATGAGTTTAATTAATACAACCAAATGAGCTGCATATGGATGGTAGAATTGCGGAAAATGCTGGCAAACTCTGATCGCGATTTAAAAAATTGTTCGCGATTAAAACTCTATCGCGATTAATCGCGATTAACGCGTTAATATTCCCAGCCCTAATTTTTTCACATTTATTTCTACAATTAGCTATGGCAAAACATCTATAACAAAGCTGTTCTGTTTGTTTTACCACATTTCTGGTGAATTACAAAAATATTATTTGATTATTATAATCTAAAACAGCAAGAAGACAAATTTGTATTTATTTTTTGTTAATATCTCCTTCTAAGCTTATTATAAAACATATGGAAACAGCCAATCACAGTTCGGGTCTGGTGTACTCAGAAACACCCAATCACGGCTCAGGTCTGGTGTACTCAGAAACAGCCAATCACGGCTCAGGTCTGGTGTACTCAGAAACAGCCAATCACAGCTCGGGTCTGGTGTATTGAGAAACAGCCAATCACGGCTCAGGTCTGGTGTACTCAGAAACAGCCAATCACGGCTCAGGTCTGATGTACTCGGAAACAGCCAATCACAGCTCGGGTCTGGTGTACTCAGAAACAGCCAATCACAGCTCGGGTCTGGTGTATTGAGAAACAGCCAATCACGGCTCAGGTCTGGTGTACTCAGAAACAGCCAATCACAGCTCGGGTCTGGTGTACTCAGAAACAGCCAATCACAGCTCGGGTCTGGTGTATTGAGAAACAGCCAATCACGGCTCAGGTCTGGTGTACTCAGAAACAGCCAATCACAGCTCGGGTCTGGTGTACTCAGAAACAGCCAATCACAGCTCGGGTCTGATGTGAATGAGCAGCAGGCTTGTTATTGCCCTGGTTTCACCAAACACAGGCTGAGACATGGAGCTTCCTCTGGCTCTGTCTCTGTAATCAGCAAACACCGAAGAGACAGACGCTGGGAGAGAGAAGGTGACACAGGTAAACGGGAGGATAGAGAGAGGTGAGGGGGGAGAAGAGACAGGGGAGATGGAGAGAGATAAAAGAGATTAAAAGAGACAAGAGGTGAGGATAAGAGAGCGAAATGCAGAAGGGAGAGACAGGAGGTGAAGAGAAGATAGGAGCGAGAAACAGGAGATGAGAAAGAGAGTGGAGGGAGACAGGAAGTGAAGAGAGGAGATGGAGAGAGAGGGAAGGAGTTGATAAGAGAGAGATTGAGAGAGTGAGAGGGAGTGGAGTGAGACAGGAGGTGAGGAGAAGATAGATGATGATAGAAAGATAGATGGAGAGAGAGAAGAGAGCAGAATGGAGAGGCAGATGGGGGTAAGCGGGAGAGAGGGAAGAGATAGTGAAAGAAAAGGGTGAGGGAGAGAGAAAGAGGAGGAGGAAAAAGAGAAAACAGAAAAAGAGAGAGAGTCAGGGAGGAGAAATAGTCAGGAGGTAAAGAGAAGCTAAGAGATGTAGGAGAGAAAGGGAGGAGAGAGAAACAGGAGGTGAGTAAGGGATGGAGAGAGGGATGAAGGAGTAACATGAAGTGAAGAGGAGAGATGGAGAAAGAGAGAAGGGAGTGGGAGGGAGGATAGATGGACAGAGAAAGAAAAAAAACAGACAGAGAGAGAGGAGAGATACTGAAATCGAAAAGTGAGGGACAGAGAGGGAGGGGATACTGTCTGCACCTAATTAAAAATCGCTTCATTGTTCGAGAATCAGGAAGCGCTCTGTTACCGTGACAGCAAACAACTGAATCACAGTGAAAAGAATGGCTGGAAATAAGAAATAAGTTTGGACCACTAAAAACTATTCAAAATGATCTAGTTCTGTTTTTCTTTTCTTTTTTTTTGTTAACCAGGTACCGCAGCAAAATATGACCTTATAAACTTGCTAACAAAGAATTAAGGTGGACAAGTTCTTTATAACAGTTATTTCTTCATGTTTTCTACATAGACCTAGTTCTATTTTTCTTTTCTTTTTTTTTGTTAACCAGGTACAGCAGCAAAATATGACCTTATAAACTTGCTAACAAAGAATTAAGGTGGACAAGTTCTTTATAACAGTTATTTCTTCATGTTTTCTACATAGACCGTGATCTTTTGTTCTGTTTCAGGGCAGTTTTAACAGGACTAAATCTGGATTTTTTAAACCAGGTACACCAACAAAATATGATCTTATAAACTTGTGAACCTCGTAGTTTGGAAATCTGTTTTAAAATACATGGGATTCTTGTCTGAATTTAGCAGTAGATGTGTTTTAAAATCATTATTTGAGACTTTGAAGTTAAGGTCAGCAACATTCCCTGGGTGTGTGATGCTAACTGAAGGCACATCTCTGTCTGAAACTGGACTTTAATCTGAGCTTTGTTTTAACCCAATCTGAGCAGAAAGAAGTGATTTAGCTGGAACTACGACAGGTGAGCTGATTTGTGTCTCTAACATGTAAAATTCACTACACATTTTAGATGTTTGATTTTCAACATAAAAGGTGTGAGCGAATGAAGTTTGTGTTAAAATAAAGCTCAGATTAAAGTCTACAGCGTCGGACAGCAGGGCCTCACATCCCGAGGGAATGTTGATGACCAGCTGCAAAGTAAAAATAGAAAAATAGAAAATGTCCACATGCTGATTTACCATTGTGGGTGCTGGCTTGTCTCCGTGGGCGCTGGTCTTGAAGTGCACCCTAGTTTTCCACGCCTGCTGTGTCTCCCTGTCGCGGGCGTACACCACCAGCGTGTATTTGGTCAGCCCATCCAGGGTGAGGCGCCGTAGAGCGTACACAACTCCGTTCTGAGTCACCCGGAAGTCTGGGCTGTATCCCGACTCCAGGTACACCCGGCCAGTTCCACAGTCCAAAAAGGTCACTGCACGCACAAAACAAAACAGCGAAATATTAGCTACAACAAGACAATAATAAATATAAGCTTTGAAACAACAATGGCCTCGCCGATCTCTAGGGATGTAACAATAACCGAAATATGACGCAATCGTATCGTCAAAAGTTTCACAATAAGACAATTTTTGCTTAAATTAATAGTCATGGTGCAGCAATCGCTAAAAAACTGAGGGAACTACACAGACCATGATGCTTTGCTCCGTTTCAGCGCAAACTACATGAAGAAATAACTCGTCAAGGAATTTTAAAAGGCTTGGATATCGTTACGTCACGATTTTTGCGATAGGCCTGCAATATTAATCACAATCAAATCAATTTTGCTATGAAAATGGACACAGCTAATTTTTTCGTATCATTGCGTCTTATTGTGCGTAACGACGGCTAGCCCTGTAGTTGAGAAAATGTTTTAATTGTGATTCTTGTATTAGTCGTCAGTTCATGTTTCTGTATTTCTGTCAGTTCTTCTGGACGTGGAATCTGAACGGAATCCTCGTAGTATTTCTCTGTCAATCCGCCACACGCTCAAACTGTTTAGGAAATGAACTCCACTCATTTTGATTAAAACGGTGAATTTGCTGATTACATTACATTAGATAAAAAGGCATACTTTCCCTCTTTTAAAAAACAGAGCTAAAACACTGTAGTTCTGCCACAACTTAAAATTAAGCACTGTGTCACTTTCTGGTTGGGGGTCTATGGATATGTGATTGCTCTGCCTGGAATATTGACTGTTATTATTATTATTATTATTATTATATTGTTGCACAGTATGACTTTAAACAGCTCTACCTTACATTTACTCAGTTACAGGTGGTTTTACTGCTTAAAAATACATAGAAAAACGCATTCTGACTGCGAGCTGAATCTGTGAGGTTGAATCTCTGCGTTTTTAGTATCTTCGGCAGATACTAAAAGCCCTAGTATCGGAATCAGCAAGAAAACCGAAAAAGCTGGACCCTAATCAGTTCGGATTTAACAATATGTACATCAAACGGTACGATACAGCTACGGTATTCATTTCAAAATACGATATTATTGCGATATTGTGGAGATGCTACCAGAATTTCTCTGTTTTCTCTTAAAAAGCCTTGACTTGTGGCTGTATTAGTGTCATAACCCAAAGAATTAAGGTGGAAAAGTTCGTTTTAACAGTTGTTTCCTCATGCTTTCTACATAGACGGTGATCTTTTGTTCTATTTCAATGCCGTTTTCTCAATTTTTTAGCCGTTGCTGCAATAAAACAATGCATTTAAGCAATTAGAATTCGATATATTGTGACAAGCCACGATATTATAGGGAGAACATTGATGATATTTGTGTTAATAGTTACGCAACAGATCTGGATGGGTTTTTCAATAACGAAAGAAGCAAGATACGTCATAAATAAATCAAAATCCCAGTGTGAATTTGAAGATTTCACTGCGGGTTTCAATAAAGTAACAACATTTCCAGTTTAGATTTCTCCAAAAATGTTCCGAAATACATTAGCCGTTCATATTTCAGTCTTGTCGTAAATGTTAATGCTTGTGGGTGGGTCGAAAATACGAAACTGCGGCTCAAATTGGTTCTGATTACGGTCCTGAAGTAAATACCACCATAAAGGCAGCTGGAGTTCCCATTTTCACAACACGTTTGGGAGAAAATTGAACAGAATGATTTTCAAAATACAGCTGCGCAATGAGCCGTTAAAATGAAAATGTCTGGTGTGTAAATAAATCACAATATTATGTTTCAAAATTAAGTGGAAAACAAAAATAAAGTTTACTCAATGTATACTCCGAATACAAATAGAGAAGTTGGAGAACACCTATACTAAGGCTCTGGCCATTTTTTTGCAATGCCCAACTCTGCATATTTAGTTCTTTTCACCCTGTTCCACGTTGTGATGTCTTGTAGGAATAAAGGACGCTCTCCACTGTGTTTTTAAACTCCATACACCTTCACTAGAATCATTTCAGCCCTGGAATTGCCGATTTCTACTGAACAAAAGGTAAAACTTAGCTGTTAACTTGAAGACTTCATGACATCACAAGGCGGAACAGAGCATTTTGAGTTTTGGAGCTACAGACAGACTAATAATAAAGGATTTAAAACTCACAAGAGTCAATTTTGCGTAATGTAGGACCTTTAAACTGGGACTCAATAAATAAATAAATACCAAAAAAAACTATTCAAGTACTAATATCCCAAAATACTATGAAATAAAACTAAGATCAAGACCTAGACCAGGACTAGAACAGGACTAAACTTAATACAACGGGACTAAATCTGGTTCAGTCGTGAAAAAAAAAAGCAGATGTGCGTACTTTTTACAAAACATTTCGAAACAAAATAGCGCCAAAAGAGCTACCTGTCAATTTTATCAACCAGCTTCCAAAACATTATTGCGATCTGAGGAAAATGCAGACACTTTAGATTATATCCACGTCTAAGATCAAGAGGATCCCGCAGCGACTGCCTTGAAAGCTCCTTTAAGTCAGATCTGTGTTGGGCGGGAGCGCCTGAGGAACAGCCTGTGACTATGTGGTATTAAGATGAAACCACGCCAACGGGAAATCGCTCCAAAAACTCCAGATGGTGAGGAGCATGTCCATATTTGCAGATAACAACAACACAACAGCAAAACAACATGTATAAAGCTGTTACCACATCTGAAAACACTAGAGGGCGCTGTAATAGTTTGTACGTTATTGAATCGTATTTATAATTGTGCTTTTGTGGTGGACTTTACGCTACTTGGATACATCTTTGCTTTTCCCGGAATGTTCCACAGTTTGGTGTAAAAGGAGACAACGTTACTGGTTATAGTTTAGATCTCTGGAAAGGCGAGCTTGCTCAATGAGGAACTGTGTTAATGCTATATTCTGGGACATTTAATGCAAAGATGGACTGTAAAAAGAAAAATATACTGTCAAAGATCAAGACCTAGAGACACTGTCTTTAAAAACAAGATACTAATTTGAAATACAACATAACTACGACAAAATAAGCAATTATTTTGTTATATTTTGTAGTGAATACTAAATTCTAGTGTCTAAAAATGTTTCTTCATTGTGATACTGAAATTAAATATCAAGCATTTTATGTATGATCCAGTAGTTCAACATTATTACGGCTTTATATCAAAAGAGGATAGCATGCAAATTCTATTTTTACCATGTTATAACATTGTTCCCTGATTAAAAACATGCCTGAGGAGGTTTTATATGTCATCCATGCATCTTTGAGTAATCCAGTGATCTCTCCCAGGCCCTATTTGAACCCTCCTCACAGTTACAGTATGTTTCTGTCCAATGCTCAGCCTACAAGCCTACATCATCCCACTTTTCCACACAAAAACAAGATACAAAACAATTCACTACAACTTTGCAATAGTCTTGTTAGCGGGATGTGCATCAGTTGTGTTGGACTCTGAAGGGGGAGTGATGTGGCCCAGGAGCAAGGCAAGGAGGCACTCAGCGTCAAAAACAACACTGAAACTAAATAAATCTTTTCATGTGTTGTTCTTGGCAAATATAGCACTATCCATCCAGCCATCCATCCATTTTCTTCCCCTTATCCAGGGCTGGGTCACAGGGGAAACAGTCTAAGCAGGGACTCCCAGACTTCCTTCACCCCGGACAGTTCCTCCAGCTCCTCCGGGGGGACCCCAAGGCATTCCAGGCCAGCCGGGAGACACACCTCCAGCATGTCCTAGGACTTCCATGGGGTGTCCGCCAGATGGGACATGCCCGGAACACCTCCCGAGGGAGGCTTCCAGGAGGCATCCAGAACAGATGCCCGAGCCACCTCAGCTCTCTCCTATCGATGTGGAGGAGCAGTGGCTCTACTCCGAGCTCCCCCCTTGTGACTGAGCTCCTCACCCTATCTCTAAGGGAGCACCCAGCCACTTTGCGGAGGAAACTCATCATTTTCGGCCGCTTGTATCCAAGATCTTGTCCTTTCTGTCATTACCCAAACCTCATGACCATAGGTGAGGGTAGGAACGTAGACTGACCGGTAAATCGAGAGCTTTGCCTTTTGGCTCAGCTCTCTCTTCACCACAACGGTCCGGTACAGCGACTGCATCACTGCCGACGCTGCACCGATCCGCCTGTCAACCTCACGCTCCATCCTCCCCTCACTCGTGAACAAGACCCCGAGATACTTGAACTCCTCCACTTGAGGCAAGGACTCTCCACCCCCCTGGAGAGGGCATTTCAAAACAATAAAAAGTAAAACGGTGATCTAAATAAGCTACCTTATGTTAACAATGAATAGACTACTCATAGAAGTGTAATGCCCCCTCTTTAATAGCTTAGATCTCTTTCAATGAATTGTACTTTGTCATGAACTTGGCGTGGCTCTACCATGATCCTAACATGACTAACAGTATACGATCCCCTTTTCTTCTCCATCGCTATAAATATTTTCTCAACTCACTCTGACATGCCCTGTCCACGAACCACTCACAAAATCTTTTATTTATGCCAGGATATGTTTTTGCTATGTTTTCCATTCCGCTATTCTATCAATTTGTATGAGAACAAAGAGCTCTTAAGAAAACCGAACAAGGCTTTTGCGTCTGTGATGTTTTGACGCTGGTTTGTGGAAGCGGTGCTGAATAATAAAACGGGCTATGTTGTCCGATGAAATCATGCTAGCCCCCGTGCCCCAGTTTCAACATGTGGGGGATACTAACGGTAAATCCGACGGCGTTAACAGGGCCGCGTGGAGTGCACACGGTTATGGATAATGAATGAGGATTTGCAATGAGCTGCTCCCAGACTGCAAATGAGAGACACAGGGAGAGGACAGCGTGGTAAGACTATTTGGAATACATTTGAGCGACGCCTCCAAGGAAAGTTATTTTGTAAAATGTTTATCTGAAATTGAATCGCTGTCTTCAGTTGGGTTTTACTCTTTTTTTTCCCTCATATCACGCTAGTTTACACAGAATTGGAATCTTATTTTTAACAGAGAAATGTTGGTTCAATTCAACATCAAACAGGCATTTTGAACAAAAACTCAACTTAATATATTAGAATATTCTGTCTCTACCTCTACCTGTAAAAAAAAAATTAGAATTTTTACCATTCATTATTATAACAACTAGGCAGCATGGTGGCTCAGTTGGTAGCACTCATGCCTCACAGCAAGAAGGTTCCAGGTTTGAGTCCCGTGGTAAATGGGTTTTCTGTGTGGAGTTTACATGTTCTTCCCATGTCTTGGTGGGTTTCATGCGGGTCCTCTGGTTTCATCAATCAACACAAAACATGTACCATAGGTCAAATCTTTCAACTAAGAGCCTGTTTACATGAAAACGCTTACGGGTAAAAACAACAAAATATTTTATCGGAAGTGCCTTTCGTTTAGATGGTGACGAGGGCTTAAAAATGCAAAACTGAAACCGCGCTCCAAAGTGGAAAACTTGAATACGCTCCGCCGTAGCGTTTTTGTCTACACTGCCCAAGACGCAAAACTCTGGTCAAATCTGCTGACGTCGCGTACGTGTTTACGTCACATCGGTCCATATATCAGTGTACTTTGTTTGGCAGGACTCCCAGCTCACACCTTGTTGTGCCTTCGTTGCTTTGTAGTCTAACGTGGTCTGAAGCAATAGTTGAACTTTTTCGTCTGACCACACAATTTTTTTTTACTACCGGTAGCCATGTTTTGTTTTGCTTTTCGCGGCGCAGATGAGAAGAAGGAACACAGACATAGTGATAATGTATCACAGCACCACCTACCCGCCTGGCATGCATACCCAATCGAAATCCACACACTTTTGCATCACCGTATGCACGCAGATTTCCTCCCGAAAACGCTTGTCTAAACGCGGAATAAAAAGTGAAGGCGCAACACCACTTTTGCATCTTCTGTTCAGACCGTCATCGTATAAACGTAGCCTAAGTTAGTCCCAACCAAGACTAGCTCAAGATCTGGACATGGGTCCCCTTCTTCTGACCGGTTGCACCAGCGGCAGTGAAGGAAGGGTCAAATGCAGACGACTAATTTCCCAACGTGGGACAATAAAGTGTACCTTAAACTTAACCTATAGCATTCTATTTAATTTATTTTGGAACTGGCATTGAAGGATGGGTCGAATTTAGGACAATTTTTACTTTTTGTCATTTGGAATCTGATTTTCAGGAGAGTTTTGACATCTAAGGGAATCATGGGACCCTATTGTACTTGTTTTTAGTGCATGTTCATGAGAATAAATTAATTAGGAATCAATACAGTTTCCGATACCATGATGATACTTTAAAAATCTCTTTCTTTAGACAATACAATGTGAATTTCAACATTAAATAGTAGTACTTTCTCGTATATTACCATGTGTCCTTATGTCTGTGTAAGCCCATAGTGGGTTTATGGTTGTTCTGATACAACTCAAGATCATTCCAGGGTTAATTTCTGCCCTGTAAATGTGACTTTATTTTAGATATCTGATCGTTTTTAAAGGTCCCATGGCATGAAATTTTCACTTTCTGAGGTTTTTGAACGTTAATGTGAGCTCCCCTACCCTGTTTAGCCCCCCCCCCCATTGGTTAAAAGTTGCGAAATGTCTAAACTGAGCATTTGCGATCCTTTTCTGCGTTAGAAAAAAATCAGAGCTCAAACGGGCGATTTTGAACAAGGCACCTTATTGACGTCAGATCGAAAAAAGAAATGCAAATGCAGTTCCACCCCCGTCTGTCTGTACTCAGCGTCTCTGTAAATCACGCCCAGAGAGTTTGGACTGTGGAGGAGCTACGCAATGCGAAATACGTTTTTTTATTTGCCTGGAGGAACTTGCGAGTGTTTCTAGTCTCAGAAGTCCTTTATCTGAGCCTGTGGATATCTGAAACAGCAGTGGTTTAATTTTATTTTCTGTGGAAATGTGTTTATTTTTCAATGGAAGGCTTCTCATCTCTTCCCCCCGTGCAAAAACACGGAAGTGGGTCACAGAGCGGAGCGGAGAGCTTGGCCACGCCCCCACCCCCTACTATAGGCCACCTCTGTCCTCCTCATTTGCATTCAAGCAACAACGCCCATAATGGAGTGTTCCAGAGTGACATTTATGACTCTTTCTCATTTTATCTCTCTTTCTCATGCAGTGAGTGTTGATTTTGAAGAAGGATTCATTTACAGTATTAGGGAACCATTAAGGAGCCATATAAAAGCATCAAGAAGTACCATGTCATGGGACCTTTAAAGCTGCTGAAAGATCTGAAATAGATGCAGAATTTCGACAGCTCATAAGAAAATGCCTGTTTCAAGTTCTTAGGAACAGGGAAGAGCCAGCCTCAGATGTGTGGGTGGAGTGACCTCTGGTGCTCCGAGGGACAGTCCGATTAAAATGGACCAAACTGGGACTTTGATTTGTGCGGAATTGGACTTCCTCTAATTTGATGAGTTCTGATCAAGAAAGATCCACCGCAGGCTACAGGATTATCTTTCTTTACTTATGAGGAAAAGTCAAATATAAGCAACTGCAAAAAGAGAAAACACGTATTACTATAGAATATAATGTAAACACTTCAGAACAGAATGCCATACTGTGGAATATTATGGCCTAAGGAACAACATTTCCATAGAAACGAGCAGGTCCAGTCAGGTCTGTGGAAATGCAAGCCGGCTCACAGTAAGGACGCATGTTTTCAATGCAATAAATGAACAATGAAACAAAAACGTATTATTATTATTATTATTATTATTATTATTATTATTCATGTATTTATTTATTATGGAAGCAATTTATATTTTTTCAAAACAATTAATAAGAACAAAAAATGCCCAAAAAGGAGTGGGAAGGAGAAAACTAATGGGAAGAACAAAACTGAATACTTTAACTTTGGTCTTTTTTTTTTTTTTTTTTTTTGTGGCTAAAATGTTACATATTGTGGTTTTAAGTACAAAATGGATATCATAAAAAAAAATTAAAAAATGACTTGACTCCATAGAGATTGTACCTGGAATGTGATGTATGGCATTAAAATCGTACGTGTCTTTGGTTTATTGCACACAAATACTTTGCAAAACATACTTTCTTGATTGGGCTCACCTCTCCACAAATCTGACCAGTAACTCTCCTCTTATCTCCATGGAGATAGAGAAGTTTAATGCCATACTTGCGAACAATCTAGGCAACACAAGATCTAAGAAGTAATGACCTTCCATCAGAAATCTTTCACAGCACACCTATAACTAAAAAGAGCTACTGACAAAAAAACAAAACATTCTCCTTCAAATGCAAATCAGGTAACATCTTTAAGCTTCCCCAAACATCGCTATCTCAATATTTATCTCATCTCAAGCTAGCATTATTTCTCCAATTACTTACCCACTTCAAATCGTGCAGGCAAAGATTAAACAACAACAACAAAGCAAACAGGATTACAGAGAGAGTCTGTGCATCTTCCAAAAGCATTTCTGTGCTAAATACCAGAGCGGGGAGTTGGAAGCGCTCTGCATTCTTAATATGTGAGACTGGCATCTGGGCCCTTCTAGATAAACTACGTCTCCCAGCCAAAGCCACGGGCCATCTCCCTCCTCTGCTGCTGCTGCTACTGCCATGCCCCGCTGCAAACAGAATACAGAACACATATGATCCAGTAAGAGCCGCGCATAGTTTATCACGTGCAACCAACACAAAGATTAGACGCAATATGGTCTATAAGAATCTTGGTGATTTCGGACGTTTTCGTGCCAAGAAAAACTCTGGCGAGAACATGAGGCTTTCAAAATAAGTAAAAAGGATGAATGAGCAATAATGAATGCGACAGATGGAGCGGTATTTATAATTTACAGAACAAATATATGTTTTGGGTTTTTTATGGGGGGCAATAGACGGTTAAATAAAGATTCTATATTACACAAAAATGACTCTTGTGAGGTTTAAGTCATGTTATTGTTATCTGGAGTTATGTTTTGTAATCCTTTATTATTAGTTTGTCTGCATCTCCACAGCTGAAAATGCTCCGTTCCACCTCCACCTTGTGATGTCATGAAGTGGTATTTTTCTAGTTAAAGGTCCCATGGCATGAAATTTTCACTTTTTGAGGTCATGTGAGCTCCCCTACCCTGTCTAGGGCTTCCGGAACAAAAGTAGTGAAATTTTTCTTGGTTTAGATCACTAATAAAGAAAAAAGTCAGAAGTGCTGATTGGCTATAGTTTCCAAGATATAGGATTGGGTCAAAATAGGAAATTTATGCAAAATAAGACAAAAACGGTAGTTTATCAGAAGGTACAGTGTGTCTACAAGCAGCCAGTTCTATCTGAAAGCCTGTCTGCACAGTCACATACATTCATTTGAATATGTCTAGAGTTTTAACATATCAAAATTAGGGCTGTCAAACGATTAATTTTCTTGATCGCAACTAATCTCAGAAATTTCATAGTTAATCGCGATTAATCGTGATTTATTTTGCATGTTTAAAATTGATATCTTGCAGTAAGACCGTTCGAATCTAAAGTTAAACTCACAATGCAAAGTATTTCTCACCATTTTTTTTATTTCAAAAAAGTGCAGAGAAAGGAAAAAGTAACAATGAAC
This sequence comes from Paratrypauchen microcephalus, assembly GCA_036785185.1. NCBI lineage: Eukaryota > Metazoa > Chordata > Actinopteri > Gobiiformes > Gobiidae > Paratrypauchen > Paratrypauchen microcephalus. The sequence continues at coordinate 1,038,895 of JAVJIX010000228.1, forward strand.
CAGTAATAGTGCTTACTTTGAGAAATTGTAAATAAATGATTAAAGCCCGCTCGAGCTGCCTACGGATGCGTAGAAGGAACAAAATACTAGCAAACTCAAAATAGCGCGTTTAACCGACAATGAATTTAATTAATACAACCAAATGAGCTGCATATGGATGGTAGAATTGCGGAAAATGCTGGCAAACTCTGATCGCGATTAAAAAAATGTTCGCGATCATAACTCTAATCGCGATTAATCGCAATTAACACGTTAATATTCCCAGCCCTAATCAAAATATAATATATATATTATTATTTATATCATTACATATCTTGAATACATTAGCTAACCAGCACAGTTATCAATTGATTTTCAGTTCATCTCATCAATAAAAATGAGATTTAGCCACTTTTATCTCGGAAGCAGATCGAGTCCAAAAATGTGTAGACCAGTGTTATCGGCCTGTGCAGGAGATTTAAGTCTGATATCTGATACATTAAAAAGTGCAATTATTGGTCTATCTCTAATTGTTTTAGCTAAATATTGTGATTTAAAATGTATAAAATATAAATAATGACCCAAGGATGTCATAGATTATAACTATAGCAGACAAAAGTATAAAAGCATTGTATCCAGGGTCCCAACCTGGACTAATCTTGGTCTAAACCAGGGCTAACAGAGGAACGATAGCAGGCCATATAGAGGAGGAGAGACTGAACGGGTAGATCTGATATGTGGAGGGCGTATGCAAAAGCAGAGCTGCGTGAGTCATGCGTTGGCTCACGGGCCTGTGTGTTTAATGTAATATCCACAGTCCAGACTTAGAGCCCAGAGGAGAGGAGCCATAATGTACAGAACAATGACACAGAGTTATGAGCATCTGAGGGAGACGCAGGCACATTTTGAGATTTAAGATGCTAAAATAAGAGCAAAGATGAGTCACAACACATGTAATATTGACAATTTAGTATGAAAATAAGTCGCTTGCGTGTGACCTAGATTCAAAGTGTATTTTATAGAGCTCTGGAAAAAAAATAAGAGACCACTGCAAAATGATCAGTTTTTCTGATTTTACTACTTATAGGTATGTGTTTGGGCAAAAGGAACATTTTTGTTTGAGTCTGTAAACTACTGACAACATTTCCCCCAAATTCCAAATAAAAATATTATCGTTTAGAGCAGGCATGGGCAAACTAGGGCCCGGCGGCCATATGCGGCCCGTTAAGCTTTTTAATCTGGCCCGCTGAACTTGAAGAAATTATATTAATAAACCTTGTTAATGTTTTAATTTCCCTGCAATTCTGGCGTTTTCCAACAGCGGACGCACTAGATACATTGACCTTTGTTGAGGTGCGGCGTTTTGCTCCACATTTGTGCTTTACTCCTTAACCCCTCAGCCCTCCTGTAAAGATGAGCGGAGCTAAGAAAAGAAAAACATGTTGAGTGTTTAATAAGGAGTGGACAAGTAAATATTTTTTCACTGAATACTTATCAGCTGCTGTATGCCTGATATGCCAAGAGACTGTAGCGGTTTTTAAAGAATATAATATGAGCCGTCACTTTGCCACAAAACATGCTAACTATGCTAGCAAGCAGTCAACGAAAGAACGAAAGAACCTGAAGGAGAACAGAACATTCGGTGCTTTAAAATCGTAACTGTTAGTAATTTTAAAAAGCCCATATTTTATTAAATTTTCTGTGTTTTAAGAGTCATTTCAATAAATAGCTAAATACCGTGGAACTTGAAAGATGGACATTTTGTTGCAACGCTTTTGTTCATTTTTAATTGAAATAAAGCACATGTTTTCTATCCCATGTTATTTTTTGCTCTTATGAGGTGGATTAACAAAACACTAAATCCAGCTGCTCCTGGTCCAGCCCTTCTGTCAAATTTTAGAACCCTTTGTGGCCCACGAGTAAAAAGTTTGCCCACCCCTGGTTTAGAGCATTTATTTGCAGAAAATGACAAATGGTCAAAATAACAAAAAAAGATACATGTTTTCAGACCTCAAACAATGCAAACAAACAAGATCAAATTCATTTTAAAACAACAAATACTAATGTTTGCACTTAAGAAGAGTTCAGAAATCAATATTTGGTGCAATAACCCTGGACAGACGCTGGAATGGAATGGCTGTAATACATGTAGAGATGATGATTTCAGAAAAAAATGCAGTGGTCTCTTATTTTTTTCCAGAGCTTTATGAGTTTAAACACTGAATCAGCTACAAAACTGTTTTATTAGCATTTATTTCTTTGGCAATTTTAACACAAAGAAGGAGAATTTCAAGCTTTCTCATCAAAAACAGTCAAACGCAGTGTCCTGTTTTGAGTAGCCACTGCAGTTTCAAGTACTATGTGACATTACGCAGGACTGTCCTATTTACTAGTGTATGTCCTAGTGTAGTGGTCTTTTAGCACTTACGTGTTCAAATATATTTTTTTGTCTTTCCTTTAATTAGGTGCCCTAAATTAAATATCGGCTAAATCTGGATCGAAGATAATTGCTTAAAAGTGCTAAAAAGTTCAAATAGAATATGCATCCGATATGGAAATAATTTATATCATAATTTCCTTGAAGCCAGAGCACGTTTTCAACTTATCTTTATTCGTCTATACTTTTTTCTTTTAAGGAGTAAAAAAATAAAAGTCATCTGCTTCTTCTGAATGTCCGTACTTCACCGTGATTAAAACCAGCTGTCACTCAGAGTCATGAGAAAAAAAACTGTTCAAAGAGGAGAAGCTGAATTCAAGAGAAAATCTGTTACAGGTGCATTGTGTAACTTTTCTGGTGGACGGTCCTATCGTCATGGAGACCGAATCAGACCAAGTTACAGGTCAGATCTGTGGAGAGCTGACCCCAGTCACAGTCAGAACACCTGATTTTCAAGGTATTTTTGAGCCATAAAACCAGCTGTAATTGAACGCATGTAAAGAAGAGCTGTTTAATGTCACACTGTGGAACATTTCAGGCAGAGCAATGACATCGCCATAGAAACAAGCAGGTGACAGACCCATATATCGGTATTTTATGTCAAACTTCTCTGAACTTTTTGGGTATAGTACAACTGGACTAAACCAGGACAAGACAGGGACTAGACCAGGACATGACCAGGACTAAACTAGGACTGAACCTGGACTAGACCAGGACAAGACCAGGACTAAACCTGGACATGACCAGGACAAGACCAGGACTAAACCAGGACAAGACAGGGACTAGACCAGGACAAGACCAGGACTAAACCAGGACAAGACAGGGACTAGACCAGGACAAGACCAGGACTAAACCAGGACAAGACCAGGACTAAACTTGGACTAAACCAGGACAAGACCAGGACTAAACAGGACAAGACAGGGACTAGACAAGGACAAGACCAGGACTAAACCAGGACAAGACCAGGACTAAACTTGGACTAAACCAGGACAAGACCAGGACTAAACCAGGACAAGACCAGGACAAGACCAGGACTTAACCAGGACAAGGCCAGGACTGAACCAGGACAAGGCCAGGACTTAACCAGGACTTAACCAAGACTAAACCAGGACAAGACCAGGACTAACCCAGGACAAGACCAGGACTGAACCAGGACAAGACCAGGACAAGACCAGGACAAGACCAGGACAAGACCAGGACAAGAACAGGACAAGACCAGGACTAAACCAGGACTAAACCAGGACAAGACCAGGACTAAACCAGGACAAGACCAGGACAAGACCAGGACAAGACCAGGACAAGACCAGGACAAGACCAGGACAAGACCAGGACTAAACCAGGACAAGACCAGGACTAAATCAAGATATAAATCTGTATTTTATGTCAAACTTGAGTGCTTCTCTGAACTTTTTGAGGCTCACCTCTGTGACAAATGTTGTTTCTAATTGTTCTGTTGTGTTTCCCCATTAGTGACATAATTAAAGCAAGTTCAGCAAGAATCAATCAACATTTGAGTTAAAACAGCCACCATCTGGTCTTTTTGTCATCTCTCCCTCTTCTGTCTCTCCATCTCTCTCTCCTTACACTTCTATTTCCCTGCCCTCTCCCCTCTGCCTCTTATCCCTCTCTCTTTCTCTTCTTTCTCTTCTCTAATGTCGCTCCCTTCCTCTCCTCTCTCCTTCCTCTCACCTTTCCCCATCCTGTCTCCACCCCAGGAAAAGACCAGGACTAAACCAGGACAAGACCAGGACCAAACCAGGACTAAACCAGGACAAGACCAGGACCAAACCAGGATTAAACCAGGACTAAACCAGGACAAGACCAGGACCAAACCAGGACTAAACCAGGACAAGACCAGGACCAAACCAGGATTAAACCAGGACTAAACCAGGACAAGACCAGGACCAAACCAGGACTAAACCAGGAAAAGACCAGGACAAGACCAGGACAAGACCAGGACTAAACCAGGACAAGACCAGGACAAGACCAGGACAAGACCAGGACAAGACCAGGACAAGACCAGGACAAGACCAGGACAAGAGCAGTCTCCCCATCTCTATTATCTGTCTACTACCCCTCTTTTTCTTGCTGTACTGTTTTTCCTCTAACCTCCCCGTCTCCCTTCTCTCTCTCCTTCTTGCCCTTATCTCTCTCACTCTCTCTCTCTCTTCTGCGCCCTCTCTCTCTTCTCTCACTCCCTATCTCTTTATTTGTCTAGCCATCTCTCTCTCCCTCAGTGGCGGTTTCTCATTTATCTCTCCTCTCTCTTATCTGTCTACCTCTCTCCCACTCCTTGGCGCTCCCTCTTTACTTGCTCCTTGTATCCTTTCTCTCTCTCTTATCTGTCTATTCCCCGGCACTCTTTCCTCATTCTCTCTATTCTCTCCTCCTCTCTCACTAGCTCCTCATTCTATCTCTTCCTCTCTGCTACACCCATTTTCGCTCTCTTGCCTCCCTCCTCTCTCTTTCCATGTTTCTCTCTGTCTTTCTCTCTCTCTCTCTTTCTCTGTCTTTCTTTCTCTCTCTTCTCTCTCTTATCTGTCTACCTCTCTGTTTTTCTCTCCCTCCGTTGCGCTGACCTAAAAGATGAACTGTGCGCTGCTCTCCGCCCTGAATTTAAAGCTTCTGTCAAAGTCACTCAGGACGAGAATGTGAATGAGGCTGATAGAAGTAAACCAGGACAAGACCAGGACAAGACCAGGACAAGACCAGGACAGGACCAGGACAGGACCAGGACAAGACCAGGACAGGACCAGGACAAGACCAGGACAAGACCAGGACAAGACCAGGACAAGACCAGGACAGGACCAGGACAAGACCAGGACAAGACCAGGACAAGACCGGGACAAGACCGGGACAAGACCGGGACAAGACCGGGACAAGACCAGGACAAGACCAGGACAAGACCGGGACAGGACCGGGACAAGACTGGGACAAGACCGGGACAAGACCGGGACAGGACCAGGGCAGGACAAGGACAGGACCAGGACAAGACCAGGACAAGACCAGGACAAGGCCAGGACAAGGCCAGGACAAGGCCAGGACAAGGCCAGGACAAAACAGAGACAAGACTGGGAAAAGACCGGGACAGGACCTGGACAAGACCGAGACAAGACCAGGACTGAACCAGGACTAAACAAAGACAAGATGAGGACAAGACCAGGACAAGACTAGGACAAGACCAGGAGTAAAACTAAGACAAGACCAGGACTAAACCAGGACTAAACCAGGACAAGACCAAGGCAAAACTAAGGCTGAACCAGTATTAAACTAGGACTAAACTAGAACTAAACCAGGACTAAACTATGACTAAACCAGGGCTATACCAGGACTAAAGCAGGGCAAGATCTGGGCTGAACTAGGACTATTACCAAAACTAAATGAGGGCAAAAACAGGGTTGAATTAAACCAGGACTAACCCAGGACTAACCCAGCACATATGCCATTCACTGCAGAAATGTAAATGAAGACTACCGGATCTAAACCAAACCAAGCTCAGAGCTAAAACTGGACTAAACCAGGACTAAACCAGGGCAAGACCAGGACTGAACCAAGACAAGACAGGACTGAACCACGACTGAACCAGGACTAAACCAGGACTAAACCAAGGCAAAACCAAGGCGGAACCAGGACTAAACCAGGACTAAACTAGGACTAAACTAGAGCTAAACCAAGGCTAAACCAGAGCAAGATGCGGGCTGAACCAGGCTAAAATCAAAATTAGGATTAAAACAAACTCCTACCAACTACATCAAAGTAGAACCAAGACTTAACTAATATTTCCACATGAAACAGGACTAAACAGTGCGGTTAAATAAATAAATCATATCGTTATTAAAGTCCCTGCCTCATGCCAGAGAGTCTCACTGCTGGAATGCAAATGATGGCTCCGTCGCCGTGGTAACAGCGGGGGAGGGCGGGGCCAGGGCCGGACAGACGAAACATAAGGAGCATGACCAATCCATCGCCACGGCTTTAAGAAGTCAATATGTGCAAAGCCTATAGCCGGAGCAGAGCCAGGAGGCAGGGGGTGTGTCCGGGACTGTGAGGGATTGTGGGTAAAGAGGTAAATAAACAAAGGAGGATTAATAGACTGAGAGTTAGCAAATATAACAATAAAAACTAAATTATACAGAAACAGAAAATGGACAAGAGAAGCTTCATTTTGTATTGTCATGATACTATAGATTTGACAAGACTAGGACAACATGAGGACTAAACCAGGATAAGATCAGGACAAGACCAGGGCAAGACCAGGACTAAACCAGGACAAGACCAAGACAAAACCAGGACTAAATCAGGACAAGACCAGGACTAAACCAGGAGAAGACCAGGGCAAGACCAGGACTAAACCAGGACTAAACCAGGACGAGGCCAGGACTAAACCAAGACAAGACCAGGAATGGATCAAGGCCAGACCAGGAATGGATCAGGGCTAAACCACACTAAGACCAGGGCTGAACCAGGACAAGACTAGGACTAAACCAAGACAAGACCAGGACTAAAGTAGGACAAGACCAGGACTACACAATACTAAACCATGACAAGACCAGAACTAAACCAGGGCAAGACCAGGACTGGATCAGGGCTAAACGAGATTAAGACCAGGGCTGAACCAGGACAAGACCAGGACTAAACAGGACTAAACCATGACAAGACCAGAACTAAACCAGGGCAAGACCAGGACTGGATCAGGGCTAAACCAGACTAAGACCAGGGCTGAACCAGGACAAGACCAGGACTAAACCAAGACAACCCCAGGACTAAACCAGGACAAGGCCAGGACTAAAGCAGGACAAGGCCAGGACTAAACCAGGACAAGACCAGGACTAAACCAGGACAAGACCAGGACTAAAGCAGGACAAGGTCAGGACTAAACCAGGACAAGACCAGGACTAAACCAGGACAAGACCAGGACTAAACCAGGGCAAGACCAGGATTGGATGAGGACTAAACCAGACTAAGACCAGGACTAGACCAGGACTAAACCAGACTAGACCAGGACTAGACCATGTCATGATACTAAAAATTTGAATTCCTTTTTTTTAATATATCGCTTTTCCACATTTCAAGGCACTCAAAGCGCTAAGGCGAGGTGGTTAAGTGTCTTGCCGAAGAACACAACAACAGTATTCATCTGTAGTAGCTGGAATCACACTGCCAACCTGTCGAAAAGTGGATTTGACTGCTCAACCGGCGATGTATATATCGAGAGCGGGATTCGAACCGCAGACTTTCGGATCAGTGGACAATCACTCGACCAACCGAGCTACCGTAACCCTCAATTTGATTTCAGTACTAGGGAAAAGACTCACAATTCAATCATGATTTTGATTACACAATGATGATAAATGAACTTTTCTTTTTACAACAGAAGGTAATTTTCAACAGAAATTACAGTAAACGACAAACCAAAAAAAAAAAATTCTAATAAGTGAATTTTTTCTCATGAAAGAGGAACTATTTAAAAGAGGAAGCACTACCTTATGACTTTCTTAATCATCCCATAAGGTTGTTGACCTGTTGCATAAATGATGAAAAAAAACAACAACTCATTTTTAAAGCATGAGAGAGAGAGAAAGAGAGAAAGAGAGAAATGGATAGTCAGATAAAGGAAGGAGGAGAGAGAGAGAGAAGGAGGAGACCTGGCAGTGGAGACAGAGAAAGAATTGGAGGACATTTTACGTCCCACCCATCAAATATTAAATAATCCACATCCAAAATACTAAAACATACAGTTTCTGAGTGAATTTACTTGTCCTGAAACCAAACCTAAAAAAAAACTAAGAGAAAAGAATGCTTGAAAATAGTTTTAAAAATACCAAATAAGTCTGCAGTCTTGTACCACTGAAACTGAATCTCAAATAAAACAGTTAAAATTAAATTAAAATTTCTTTTTTTTTTGTATTATTTGTTTCATTGCCATCTCTTGTAACTGTGGGAACATTTGTTTTAATAGATATAATATTTCAAATAATAATTATTATTCATGGAACATGAGTCCCACAACATGCATGCAACCCTGTTACCAGAACATTTTTAGCCTGGTAGAAGAAGAAGAAAGCAGAACCACATGATCCCCTGGACTTGACATCAACAAACAGTTTTCCAAAAGAATGTGTTGAGTGTAGAGTAGATGTGTATTTGTCTTCTCTTCTATTTTTCATATTTTTATAACACAGTTAGCCTTGATTGGATGTCTCGCTCTACCTCATGCAACCCTGTTATGCAAATAATCAGAATAAGACAATTATTATTTTTTCCCTTTACTTATTTACATAAATAAGTTTTTCCTCTTGATTAGTAGCAACAGCTAAACAGCTTCTACTCCTGAGATAAAGCGAACATTAGTGCGGATTTGCAACCCTGTTACCTGCAACCCTGTTAATATGATTAAAGTAAATAAATAAATAAACCAAATAAATCATGTAATAAAAAATGTACTGTATTGATCCGTAAGCTGAGCTAATCAAGCATTTGATAGTTTGTTACCTATTATTGATGAATATGTAGCAGAAAATCAGAAAAGTGAAGGTTTATTTTTCAAGAATTTTAAAGCCCAAATGTCCTTCAGTTCTGGAATGACCCGGGTAGTCAGACAAAGGAGAGGGGGGAGAGAGAAGAAGAAGAAGACCTGGCAGTGGAGAGAGAGAAAGAGAAAGAGAAAGAAGGAGAGAAAGTGGTAATCAGATAACAGAGAGGGGGAGAGAAAAGAAGAAGACCTGAAAGAAAGAGAAGACAAGATAGAGAAGACACATCCAGTACATTTACGAACAAGATTGTAAAGATCTAAACACATTTTTTGGTGATCTAACGGTAGATGGCGACTGCTGGGTTGGCCTCCCCTGATCTAGAGATATTTAGAGGTATAATGATATTTGGACTTTTTAGTGTATGGGTTATTGGCCTTAAATCTCCAGCATGGACCGATATTCTGTTTTGGTCGATCTGCTGCCTAGAAATACACACAAAGCTTTATATAAACACTTTAATACGAGATAACTGCACGAAACACGGCTCTCTTAAAAGTGCACTATGTAACTTTTTAGTTGGGGGTTGGTCACCTTCTTGTTTCTAAGGATTATGTCACTGCTCTGCGTGGAAAGTTCCAAAAATTGACATTAAACAGATCTATTATCTACCATCTGACTGTGAGCGGGGTTGCTTTCCCACAGATCTGATCTGTAATGTGGTTTGGTTTCGTCTCCATGATGATAGAATGGTTTTAGTACCATACTGTGAAACATTTCAGACAGACCTTCCGGCAGAAAAGTTACCCAATGCACCTTTAAGATAGTAAAAATGGGCCTGCGGATGAGTTTGTAGTAAATTTTAAATGCATAATTTGAGGAAAATAATCAAAATCAGCCCACAAATATCAACAGGAATTATTGCCCATCAGTTGCTCATTATTCTAAACACAACAGCAATCTCTAATTTAAAGGAAACAAGCAGACTACTATTATGTGCAAAACAAAATCCATGTGCAATACTTTAAGTGCGACACTGTACTTACACCTTATTTAATCCTACCTGTACCTTTGTATTTTATTTAATGCTGTCAGGCGATTAAAACAAATTAATCTAATTAATTACATGATTTGTAATTAATTAATCTAATTAATTGCATTTTAAGTGTTTGTGTGTGTGTGAGAGAGAGATTGAGAAAGAGGGAGAGATTGTGAGTGAGCGAGCAATCGAGCAAGCGAATGAACGAACCCACTTTGTGATTGAGTTTGTCACTTTTCAAGTGTTTGCTTTGCTCATTCGTTTCCCAAATTCTCCGAGCGTGGTTTGGTGGTTTGTTGGTTTGTTGAAGTGCGCTCACGCTCGCTCTATCACCGGTAACAATGGAACTTGTCCGGACGTGTTTATCATTCAAAAGATCCGTCAGGTTGGAGCAGCTTCAGTGATCGGAAAATTCTTTCTGACAAAAGCTACAAATCACTGCGTTCTTGTTGATCTTGAAAAGGGTCCAGAGAGAGCTTCAGTGGAGGATCCGACGGGCCAAGAAGGACTATGGGAGGAGGATGGAGGAGCAGCTGGCCCAAAACAATGCACGGGGCGTGTGGAGAGGACTGAGGAGCATGTCTGGTTTTGGACAGAGTGGCAGAGGGACAGCTGATGGTGATCAGCGCTGGGCGGACGAATTAAACTGTTATTTCAACAGGTTTAATGCGCCCCCCACCCCCTCTGCCCCTCTGCCGACTCCCCCCTCCTCCTCTTCACACCTCCCCGGGCCAGTAGGCATACCCCCCTTCCCCCTCACACGGACTCAACCCAGCACCAGCCCCCTCCACCCCCCACCACCACCCCCCGCAGTCCACCCCAGTCCCCCCCTCTCCCCCCCTCTCCATCACACCGGACGAGGTGAGGAGGGAGCTCAGACGACTCAGGCAGAGGAAAGCCGCAGGACCCGATGGTATCTGCCCCAGGCTGCTGAGAACCTGTGCAGACCAGCTCTGTGAGGTTCTCTGCTACATGTTCAATCTGAGCCTCAGCCTGGAGAAGGTCCCCGTCCTGTGGAAGACCTCCTGCGTGGTCCCGGTTCCCAAAACAACAAACGCCAGGGAACCGGCCCACTACAGACCAGTCGCCTTGACCTCCCACCTCATGAAGACCATGGAGAGGGTGATCCTCAGCCAGCTCCGCTCTGTGGTGAGCCCCACCCTGGACCCGCTGCAGTTTGCCTACAAGCCAAACGTAGGAGTAGAGGACGCCGTCATCTACTTTCTGCAGCGGGCGCTCACCCACCTTGAGACTGCCGGGAGTGCTGTGAGAGTCATGTTCTTTGACTTCTCCAGCGCCTTCAACACCATCAGGCCGGCGCTGCTGCGGGGAAGCTGGAGGACGCGGGAGTGGATGGACATCTCGCTGCCTGGACCATCGACTACCTCACTGACCGTCCACAGTACGTGCGGCTGCGCGGCTGTGAGTCAGAGGTGGTAGTATGCAGCACGGGGGCCCCCAGGGTACTGTCCTCTCACCCTTCCTCTTCACCATATACACCTCGGACTTCACATACAACACGGACAGCTGCCATCTCCAGAAGTTCTCCGACGACTCGGCCATTGTGGGCTGTGTGTCAGAGGGGAACGAGCTGGAGTACCGCTCGGTCATCAGTGACTTTGTAGACTGGTGTGGGCGCAACCACCTGTGCCTTAACACTAGTAAGACAAAGGAGCTGGTGATCGACTTCAGGAGGAGACCACTACCTCACTCACCGGTGAACATCCAGGGGCAGGACATAGAGACTGTGGACAGTTTCAAGTACCTGGGTGTTCACCTCAACAATAAACTGGACTGGTCCCACAACACCGACGCCCTGTACAAGAAGGGCCAAAGTCGCCTCCACCTCCTGAGGAGACTGAGTTCCTTTGGAGTGAGCAGGCCTCTGCTCAAGACTTTTTATGACTCTGTGGTGGCCTCTGCTCTCCTCTATGCTGTCGTCTGCTGGGCCCCGAGCAGCACAGAACGGGACAGAAAAAGACTGAATAAGCTGGTTAAGAGGGCCAGCTCTGTCCTGGGCTGTCCTCTGGACCGTGTAGAGGAGGTGGCTGAGAGGAGGGTACTGGCCAAATTCATGTCCATTAAGGACGACACCTCTCACCCTCTGCACCGGACTATTGAGGAGCTGAGCAGCTCCTTCAGCAGCCGACTGAGGCACCCCCAGTGCAAGAAGGAGCGCTACCGCAGATCCTTCATCCCCACCGCCATCAGACTGTATAATTCTAACATATAGGCCAGACGTGCAATATCCTCCTTTTCATGTTGATGCTTGTTGTTACTATTATCATTATTACTATTTTCCATTATTATTATTATTATTACATATTACTATTTGCACTATTTATTACTTACTTTATCCCCTCCCTGCCTGCATGCACTTTTTCCCTCCTGTCCAATTGTCCTGGAGCTACTGTGGCGAGTAAATTTCTCCTGTGTGAGATCAATAAAGTCTTATCTTATCTTATCTTGGTCTTCATTCTTTTTATAAATAAACTTGCCGTTCAAAGGCCCTGGCAGTGATTTGCTCGCCGCACGCCAAATTTAAAATGCGCGCATTGAACTGCCACTCATAATTAATTGCGTTAATTTGCAGTGTAATTAATTAATCTAATTAATGCGTTAAACTGACAGCCTAATTTTTTTATATTTAAAGGGATATGCCACCCCCAGGTCAAATTTGGGCATCTCCCCACAGTCCAGAGACTAAAATAAGTGGTGGAAAGCGTTTTCCTGGTCACCCAGCCATTGTCCGAGTCTGTCAGCACTGACCGCCGAAGAAACCCGAATCACGCACCACGCTGCGCAACAGGGGAACTCCCTTCCCGGTGCGTAACAGGAATTCCCCTGGCAGCGTGGTGCGTGCTTCGGCTTTCTTTTTCCGCACTGAAAAATAGTTCCCACCCAAAAAGTCAAGCTCTCCGTGTTGATTTGTACATTTATTTGCACTCGATATGAATGCGCACTACACAGAAAGTAATTGGGAAACGCATCGAGCAAATTAATTCCTTTTGGCCGAAATCTTTCTCTGGCGCCGTTAGACTCCAGTCTAACGCGGAGGAGCTGCAGATACCGCGGCGGTCAGTGGCGACAGACTCGGACAATGGCTGGGTGAGCAGGAAAACGCTTTCCACCACTTATTTTAGTCTCTGGACTGTGGGGAGATGCCCAAATTTGACCTGGGGGTGGCATATCCCTTTAATTACATATTTTTTTTATTATATTGTTTATTTTTTTCCTCTTGTATTTTTATTCCTGCTATTAGTACTTCTTGACTATCTTAGCGAGTCAACGGTTCTTCTGATCCTAAGCATTTCATTGCCTTGTTGATCTTGTGTTGATCCTGCATCTGACAAATAAACAATCTTGAATCTTGAAGATAACTGAAATAATCCACTATTAACCGTCCTTCAATTTGTGATGTGTGACTTCCAGGTTGACCGTGACGCGAGTTGCTGGTGTGTGCTTTGTGTACGTGGATTTCACAGTTTGTCAGACGTTTGCTTGAGAAGGGGAGCGAGGGACTGATGGATGAGCCGGCTCTGTTCTCTCTAAAGCACAACAGCTGCTAGTTTAACGCACAGAGGTGACAAAGCGTTCACAAGCACTTCACATATTAGCCAGAACTAACCGGGGATCTATAGGTCCTTTATTCTCTATACTCTGTCCATATGTTACTGCCAGCGCTGGAAGAAGTTTTGTTATTTAACAATGCGTTGTGTAACTTTTCTCCATGGAGATGTTATTACTTTGTCTGGAATGTTTCACAGTATGGTATTTAACCTTTCTATCTTCATGGAGACCAAACCAGACCGAGTTACAGGTCAGATCTGTGGAGAGGCGACACCACTCACAGTCAGAATACCTGATTTTCAAGGTATTTTTGAGCTATAAACAACCTGTAATTGAATAACTGTAAGGTTGAGCTGATTAATGTCATACTGTGGAAGATTCCAGGCTGAGCAGTGGCGTATCCATAGAAACAAGCAAGTGACGAACCCCAACCAAAAAGTTACATAATGCACCTTTAAGTAAAAGTAGAGATACTGGAGGAAAATATAATATTCAAGTAAACATGAAAGTATTAAATAAATAATCTATTCAAAAGTTTACTTAAAGAGTAAGAAGTATAGATTTTGAAGTCTTATGAGCTATTTTTCTAGTATTTTTGTTTGCTCAAACTATGAACAGGATTAAAAAAAAAAAACATCAACCATTTCAGCAGGTTTCAAATAATAAAAAATACTTTTACTTTTCAGTTCTGGTCAAAAATGTAGTGAAGTAGATAGTACAGATACCTGCTCTCGCAAATGCAGTGAAATATTGTACTTATTAGTGAAATAAAGTACTTATCTACTGGTACTTTACTACTTTTACTTTGTTTCGTTCCACCACACGTTACTGCTTCTTGCTAGAAGGGGTCGTACTTCATCACTTTCACAGTGGAGTAATTAAGGGCATGATGCATGTTTTAGGGGGAGAGGCAAATTTTTCTTATCGCCATAGATGTTCAAATGTTCAAAAAGGTTAAATAACACAGGCAGGTGAAACCACAAAACTAAAACATTTAATGTGGTAATTCACAAACCTGCAACTGTATAAATGATAGATTATACCATACTCTGTGGAAAACGCCAGGCAAAGCATTTCATTAAAACAACAGGTGGTAGGTCCTTCATCAGAAAAGCAACATAGTACTTTACAGTGGAGTATTTTAAAGCCTCAATTTGTAATTTTTCTAGAGGAGGGTACATTATCTGCTTGGGTCAGAAACAGGCACGTTGACAGAGATTTGGGGGGCCAGGGCAAGAAGCCTTACACAGGAAAACAAATAAGAGACCACTGCAAAATTATCAGTTTTTTCTGATTTTAGTATGTGTTTGGGCAAAAGCAACATTTTTGTTTGAGTCTATAAACTATTGACAACATTTCCCCCATATTCCAAATAAAATATTATCGTTTAGAGCATTTATTTGTAGAAAATGACAAATGGTCAAAATAACAATGATGTTTTCAGATCTCAAAAAATGCTAAGAAACAAGATCAAATTCATTTTAAAACAATATAATACTAATGTTTACACTTAAGAAGAGTTCAGAAATCAATATTTGGTGCAATAAGCCTGATTTTTAATCACAGCTAATCACAGTCTTGGCATGCTCTCCACAAGTCTTTCACATTGTTCTTGGGTGACTTTATTCCACTCCTGGTGCAAGAACTGAAGTAGCTCAGCTTTGTGTTTGTGCTGGAATTCAACAGACACTGGAATGGAATGGCTGTAATACATGTAGAGATGCTGATTTCAGAAAAAAATGCAGTGGTCTCTTATTTTTTTTCCAGAGCTGTAATATAAATTAAAAGGAAAAGGATCAAATTTTGAGCCCTGAAAACCCTGGAGCGCGAGATAACAGACCCCTTCGTCCCCCCATGTCTATTGCCCGGGAGAATGTGTCACAATATGAGATTATCATTTGATGTTTTTAGAGCTCAAAACAAAAGTGAAAAACATGCATTCTTATTGGGAGCAGGGTCACCTCTTCACAGATCTGACATGTAGCTTGAAGACGGATGATAAAGCCATTGTGTTAATACCAATGGAAAAAGAAATAGTAGGCAAAGAAAGAGTACCTCCATGTAAACAAGCAGGTGGCAAACCCTACTTCGATTGATATAATTGTTGAAGTGAGTCATGTATTGAACATGATACAATAACAGTTTAGTCGGAGTATTATGTAGAACAGATGGTGATCAGAACATCAAAAATTTGCTTAATATTCATTAATTTACATAAATAGAAGAGAAACAAAAGTTGGCTAGAAGGTGATATTTTGACCTTTTTGCACAATACTTCAAGTCTAAGTCTAAGTCTTTATTTTGGTCTCACACACAATGACACACAGGAGAAATTTGACTTCTGCATTTGACCCATCCTTTTCAGGAGCAGTGAGCAGCCATCTTTTTGGCGCCTGGGGGACCCACACTGGCTAGCGCAATGCCGGGGTGGGATTTGAACCCACATCCCCTTGGGGAAAGTCAGTGACTTACCAGTTGAGCTAACCAACTTAGGGGCTGTCAAAAACTAGCATTGAAACTAACAAAAATGCACTTTATTGAATAGTTTGAGAAAGATCTACCTCGGTTTAAGAACAAGTAGAAGACCGCACGATATAATTAATGAAACAACTATTATTTTGTATTAGTTTTATAAATTACATGGGCGTATCAACAAGAGAATGAGTACTGAAATCAAGTTAGATTTTTTTCCATTCAAAATCCAATCCAAATCTTTCAAATCCAGACAGTGTGGATGACCAAATCTCCAAACCTCTCCTCCAGCCATCCTCACGCTCCAGCTTTGGATTTACGTCCTTTAGTGTTAGCATTAGCATTAGCCCTTCCGCGGCTGCTTCCTCGGCGGTGGCGTGCCTAAGCTCTCAGTGTTTGCTCCCGGTCTTTTCATCTCCGGCCTGGGTTCTTATCAGCTCTGCTCTCCGGCACTGGATCAAGATGGCTGCTGTGCTCTGTTCCATAAGCCGCTTCACTAATCACAGTCCACAATGTGCACAGATCAATGCCTTTGCAAACACGGTATTAACAACCGCCGCGGATTGGGCGCAATTTTCTTGGATTTTTGGAGCGCTTTTTGTCTACTTCTCGCCCCTCTTTCTCTCATGTCTGCAAATAAAAGACTCAAAAATGAAATGTGTACTTTAAATAGGGTAGATGCATTGACTCATATTTTAACAATTAATTATTATTGTTAATGTAAAGCAAACCATTTGGATTGAAGTGAATCTGCTTCAGGTTTAATTAACACTAAATTAGATGGAACAGGGTAAAATTGAAAGCCACAGTATGTCATGTTTTATCAAAGGTTTTTTATTTCACTGTGAGAATGCTTGTATCTCCACAAAATTGACTCTCATTTGACTCAAATTTCCCTTTCCTTTGGCTATAATCTTCCACAATATGGCATTAAACTGTTTTACCTTTTACACTGAATCAAAAAGTTATCGGGTTATTGTGCACTAAGTGGTGGAAGGTCTAGCAACACTATGGGCATTGTATTGCCTAGAACAGCAGTTCCCAAAGTGGGGTCCGGGGCAATACCAGAGGGAGTTAATGCATTAACTACAGGCATGATTACTGTTTTAACATTTAAATTGAAGGGGGAAAAGGGGGACATGTTCTATTAAATCTAAAGTGTCAATTATGATTTGGGGGGCATTGCAGACTTTGGGAATAGCTGGCCTAGAATGTCTTGCTTTAGTTGCTGTAGCTTTAGTCTATTTTCTCTATTTCCATGGAGACAAGCAGGTAGCGCCACCAGGCAAATTAAGAGAGGGGATCCCACTCACAGTAAAAAATATATGTTTTTAAACTTATTTCAATAAATACAATTTATACATTGTGACAGCAGATTTCAGGCAAAGCAATGACCGTCTCCATAAGCGAGTGCAGAACCCTCCACCGTTCAACAGTTCCATAGCTCACCTTTAAACCAACATTTTTTCATACACTGCAATTCCATTAGTTGTATTGTCCTGTCATAAATACCCGCTTTCCGAGATTGCTCTATTAAAAATAAATTGGAAAAACACCTTTATAAACCACTAGACACTCAAATTTCTCCAGAGGCCATTTTGTGGTTGCATGCTAGCTAGCGCGGCACAGTTACAATTAAATAAAGCCATATAATGAAGTATATCTCATTCGGTGAGGTAGTACGACTGGCCAATCACCAGCAGTTGTCACATATCTGCAGTGCATGTATTGATTGTCTGTCGAGGTCTATAAGGATAACTGATGGCCCCGTGTGGTTGGGGATAGGGGCCCGGCTTTAAAGCGGGGGCCCATGTTATGTATGGTGCACTGGTGGGTGCCGCCCGGAGTAAAACCCAGCGGATGGTAGATTTATATCGCCTTCGTAAAGCTGATTTATCTGGCCCAGCCAGTCAGCGCTTCTGAACGATTGCGCACGTTTATGCTGAAGTGGGCAGGCGGGATGGAGGGATGGAGGGAGAGATGGAGAGGAGGAGGGAGGTGGTCACATGGAGTATTACAGTTTACTATCGAAGGAGGAGGAAGAGGAGGAAGAGGAGGAGCGGTGATTTGTACGGTGAAAGAAAGGCTAAGATTGAGCAAGAAAAAGAAAGATTGGGGAAGAAAACGTGTGGTTTTGACAGTGATAAAAGGATCACAAACACTGTTGATACTTCGCAGCTGATGTCATCGACGTTACCTGGGGGTGTGATGCCAACTATAAGCACCGCTTTGTCTGAAGCTTTGTTACACTTTAATCTGAGCTGTATTCCAAC
Organism: Paratrypauchen microcephalus; assembly: GCA_036785185.1. Taxonomy (NCBI): domain Eukaryota; kingdom Metazoa; phylum Chordata; class Actinopteri; order Gobiiformes; family Gobiidae; genus Paratrypauchen; species Paratrypauchen microcephalus. Next base: position 1,057,135 of record JAVJIX010000228.1, read on the forward strand.
ACACTGGCCGCGTTTACATTATGTTTTTTTTAATTCCAAATTAATGAAATTTAATTAAATAAATAGTCTGGATTATTCGGAATTAGTAGAAATTAGTTCAGAATTAAAATATTCTCCTTCGAGTTTACATGGAAATAATAATTCCGAATTGAGGTTTACATGGAAAACACGTTAAATTGCCATTATTTAATTCTGTTCAATGTCCGGGGATCAGGAAGGGTTCTGACTGGACAGGGACACGAACGTATTTACGTCTACAGGAAGAAAACACACGTCAACTGCTACCGGCTTTTTTGTCATCTCGGTTTGTCGTTACGCCATGAACACAAACATGATACAAACTTTTTTCGCAGTTATTCCGATGATAATTAAGCAGCAGCTGGAGAATTCATCATCTCACTTTACATCTGTCGCTAAGAAGGAGAAGGGAAGAGTGTCAGAGAAGGAGGAAGAAGACAAACTGAGTCAACGGCTGCTCTACCTCAACCCGCTCCCACATCCCGCTCGCAAATCCAAAGTGCAGTGGAGAAAAGTCTGAAGCAAGGACTGGTGGAGCCGGATCGTCTCAGAAAGGCAACCCAATGAGCATGCACTGAATGACGGGAATTATTTTTTAAGAAGAATAAACATTGACGTGACCGAGGAATAAATTAATTCAGCTTTAAAATCAGAATAAATCACCCACTTACTTCGGAATTAAGTTTAATTCCCAATAATCTTTTTCATTAGGATTTAAGTGTTTACATGGTCTTTTTAAAGCAGAATTCATTTTTATTCAGAATTAAAGCTCTCATATGAACGTGGCAAATCTGACCAGAAAGAGTTGGCTTAGTTGGAATTACAACAGGTGAGCTGATTTGTCAGGATAAATGCTATATCGACTTACTTTTCAAAATAAGATGGATGGTATAGTATATTTTTGAGGGTCAATATTTATTGTGAGTACTTTTTTCTTTGTGCTAGTGGAATTATTTTCAGCAAGATGACCAACCTTGAGCTGTACAAGGTTTAATTATGGACTAAAACTATACATCTGGTATCATCTAATTACTCAAGTGCATTTTGTATATTTACAATACTTTTCGTGAATAATTCAGTTTTATGATGTGGTTTCAGTATTATCATTGATTGTCCACATTTACTTCAGCAATATATCACACTTAAAAATGGCTGCTGATTTGTCAAATAACATTACATTCGCAAGCTCGCCAACAGTTTTTCAGTTCGTCGTTCTCACCTTTTTGTTGAAAATCAAACACCTAAACGGGACCTTGAACGCTCGTACTGGTCATAGACTGCTGAAAATGTGCTGTTTAAATCCATTTAGTATTTTTCCTTGAGTTTTCAGACAATCTAAAAACATATCAGCATCTTTGTTAATGTGTGCATTGTGTCACCATGGTAACTGATAAAACATTCCGCCATATAGATGCATGTAGAACCCTGCAAAGTATCAATAGTAATCAATATTGTATAGGGACATTTTTGAGCTAGTTACTCCTGATTAGGAACCTGGATGGGCCTCTGTAACACCTTCTGACCTTCTCGCATTGAAGATTAAGATTAAAGGCAAATTAACGTTTTTTTTACAATCTGAGCCTTCTTTCGGCAATAAAACAAGTAGTTTTACTCACCCATAGCATTTTTCTGTCAATTGGAGCAGTATCGCAGAACTTATGTTGAGCCGTTCTGTTCTACTAATGATCCCGTATCCGTTAACATGGTGCTGTATCATTTGCTCGGGGCATTACTTTGCGGTGTCCAAATAACACAAACTTTAGCACTTTTCAAATCATAGAAGCCCGATGTCTTAATGAAAGATTTCGTTTGAAGCAAAAGTGGCCTGTAATCCGAGATTTAGCCATAGTTTCGAGTAGATGAGGACGCCAGTGCGCATGTCCGGAGTGTGCTCTCAGCTCCCGGGACCCAAACATGAAACGCAAAGCTGAAAACTATGGATAAATCTCGGATTACAGGCCACTTTTGCTTCAAACGAAATCTTACATTAAGACATCGGGCTTCTATGATTTGAAAAGTGCTAAAGTTTGTGTTATTTGGAGACCACAAAGTAATGCCCCGAAGACAAATGCTAACGGATACGCTACAACATAACTTTCTTCAAACAGCTCCAAATGACACGAACGTGATATGGGTGAGTCAAACGACTTGTTTTATTACCGAAAGAAGGCTCAGATTGTAAAATAACGTTACTTTTCCTTTAAGATTAAGTCTTTATTTGATCTCACACACAATGACACACAGTGGCACATGGGAGAAATTTGACTTCTGCATTTGACCCAGTGAAGTATGTATATCTTATCTCAACATCGTGTACTGGCCAATATTTGAGATTTGTTCCTTTATCAGTACATAAAAAAATTACCTACATGTTAGCGTCGATATATTTGTTTTCAAGATTCAAGATTCAAAGATTCAAAGCTTTTATTGCCATATGCACAGTAAAGAAACACGTTTCCCTGTACAATGAAATTCTTACTTTGCTGCCCACACTGGATGCCAAGAGTACGCAAAAAAATTAAAATGGATAAATAAGATAAAGAGAAGCATGTAAAAAAAAATAATCAAATAGAAACAATCTTTACAGAATATACACTATGAAAAATCCAGTTTATTCTCAGAGCATCAGATGTGTCTTTGTAAACAGACCAGTGAGTTCACATGAAAATAGAAGACTGAGAAGCTGAAGAGGTGGCCGCATGTTCACAAATCGTCCTAAAAATAGGTCGACAGCGGCCCAGAAAGTTGAAGGTTCGATTCCCAGGCAGGACAAGTACTGTTACTGTGTCCTTGAGCAAGACACTTCACCCATCTTGCCTCTCTTTACAAAACTTAAATGGCTCATATTATGTTAATCAGACCCTCCAGGAATTCGCGATGTTGCGATTTGCAACTTCAACGCAACTTCAGCCAATCCCCGCGAATTCAGGGCGGTGTTGCAATTTTGACCAATCACCGCAACTTTCCCGCAATTTTTACTAATTTTGACCAATCATTGGCGACGTATTGAACGCCGACCAGCTTTACTTCCGTGTGACAAAACGAAACTGCGGCCGTGTCCCAGTTCCCAGAGCGCACAGCTCGGAGCGCGGCCCGAAGGGGGCTCAGACTGCAGTCAAGGAGGTGCACACTTGCTCAGGCCCGACTGCAGTCCGCGGACCGCTTAACGACTGCGGTCTTCGGACCGCGTGTTAACTGCGCATGGGACAAAAAAGAAGTGGGACAGCAGTCGTTGCGCCGGTGTACTGGCGAAATGTGTGACGCACATGCCCTTCGGGCCACGCTCCGAGCCGCGCGCTCTGGGAATTGAGACACGGTTTCTAATAGCAACGAAACATGTCTGCGGCGCCATTTGCCCACAAAAATAACAGCAAAAGACCGAAACAGTTCCCCTCCTAGTAGTCATTTATTTTCCATGTTGGTAAGGTTGTTTTAGGACCATATCTGTGATCTCTGTGTCTTTGTATTATTCTTTGTCAGTAATAACTCAGTATTCAAAATATTACTCAATTTTAATTACAAAAAGCGAAAATCGCAACTATTTATCGCAACTTTCACTTCCTCCCGCAACAAAATCGTAACAAAAACCTTAAAAGCACCGCAACTTTCATCGCAACTTTTTGGAAAAGCTCCCGCAAATTCAGGCATTTTAGCCCACAACAATCACAAAAAATGCCCGCGAAATCCTGGGGGGTCTGTGTTATGTTCTATGTTATAATGTTGTTTCCTCATTAAAAACATACCTGAAGTCGTGTTGTGTTTTGTTGTGTTTTCATTCACACATACGCTGTGTTCTTTTCTTAATCACTTTTTTCCACCTTGTGATGTCATGTGGTAATAAAGGAAGTACTACATTGTGTTTTTGAACTCCATACACCTTCATTAGAATCATTTGGATTATTTTAGCCCTGGAATTGCCATTCTCTACTGAACAAAAGGTAAAAGGTCGCTGTTAACTTGAAAACTACGACTTCATGACATCACAAGGTGGAACAGAGCATTTTGAGCTTTGGAGATGTTGACAGTCTAATAATAAAGGATATTACTGGAAAGCAAACACAACTCCAGGTATGTTTTTGATGAGTTAACAACATTCTAACATGACGAGTCCATTCTGACTAATAACAGGACCTTTAATACCTGCTACTAGTATTGGCTGGGGAAAAACATCAGGCTAGTAACAAGGAATTATTATTTTGTTCATTCTTGTGCAAAAGCTTGTCAAAGCCGTGGAACTTCGAAGATACTAAAAAGTCACAGCAACCCCAAAAAGGTCTCTACTCGCAAAACAGTCTCCAATTTCTTCCTTCGAAATCTCACTTCCGTGTACAACATTTTAATAACGCCACACTATCTCCCGCAAGTCAGCTCTCAAAGAAACTCAACCCGGAGGCGAAGAAAAGTCTGGTGGTGTTAGAACAAAGAAATAGCAAATAAAGGTGAGTATACCAGAGCACGAAGAGACAGAGCTGATCTCCTGTTTTTTTAGATCCAAACATAACACGGCGTCTAGCAGTCATTTTCACCTGCCTCCTCCTCTCAGCTGCTCCACTGGGCTGTGCTGTGCTGGTCCAGGCCTGTGCAAATGAAGTGGTGCAGTCTGCCTGTAAATGAGCTCTTCACACTCTGAGCTCTGAGGTCTGAGACACAAGCACAGAAACATGGCCGTGAGGGAGTGTCTGGAAGTAGAGGCGGGCGATTTAGAATGATAATCGCATGTTTATCATCAAGTTAAAGGGCCGATATTACGCTATTTTCCGATCCATGTTATAATGTTGGTTCCTCGTCACAAACACACCTGGAGTTGTGTCGTTTCATTCACACCAACCCTGCATATTTAGGCTGAGTTCTTCTTTCAAACAGAAAATACTCTACTGTTCCAGCTTGTGATGTCATGTAGCAATACAAGAAGTGGGATGTCCTGCTCTGGCCACTCGGAGGACTAGTCACTGGTACACTTTCATTTATAAGGCAATATTGGGGCTACTGCCTTCGTACATTTGCACCCTAATTGCTCTGAGAAATGCGGAATCGTATTCTCTTCGTTCACAAGACTATTTGTTGCTTTCTGTTCCTTATGCTCGTACAGAATTGGGTAAAAAGGCATTTGTTTACTCTACACCTTTTGCATGGAATAGGCTACAGAAAGACTGGAAACTAACGGATTTAATTTACTTGAGCACTTTTAAATCCAAACTGACAGCTTTTGAGATAATTCCGCAATCTGCACTTGTTTTTTTATAATGTTTTTAAACTTTTATGTCTTATCTGTGTAAATATGTAACTGTGTTTTGTGTTTGCTGCTGCCTCTTGGCCAGGACTCCCTTGAAAAAGAGATGCTTAATCTCAATGGGTTATTTCCTGGTTAAATAAAGGTCAATAATAAAAATAAAAGCGTTCCACTGTGTTTTTAAACTCCATGCAACTTCACTAGAATCATATGGGTGATTTTAAGGCAATCGTGAATCAGTGCTAGTGCAGCCCCTGCAGCTCAGTGAGTGAACTGTGGAGGTTCTGAGCTTTCGCATGAGGCCTGTCCATATACTGAATGAGACAAACTTGTATGCGTCAGGTTAAAGCTTTGGCAACACAGGTTCAGTTGTGATTTAGTTTCCTTTTCACTGAAGTAAAAGCACAGACTACACATTATACCTGTTTGATATTGAGCAAATTACATAAGCAAAATTGCTAAGCATAACCATGCGCTGCTGCCTAGCGTTTAGCAGGTCTATGTTTGTTGTAATGATGGGTTGACGCTCACACTTAGCAGCGGTATTGCGTTCTTGTAAACAGCCTGTTAGCCATGCAGCGAGTATTTACACAATCTCTACTTCAGATTACAGACTTCAACTGCACCAGAAGAAGAAGACTACAGCCCAAACGCACGTCCGATAATCCCAGGAGGAGGACAGCTGTCGCCATGGACGCATTGATCTATATGTAAACATCTCCATAGACTGTAGAGATGGGTTAGCCGGGGAATAAACGCTAGCTCGGCAATATAGCGTCTTTAAAATCAACAAATCTTCTTTCCTCTCCTTTTCCTCCCTCCCCCACTGTGGACCCCCTTCCCCCCTGGGCTGGTCTGGTCTGGTCTGGAGTAAATAGAGGTTTAGCTCAATACACACTGCTGTTGTTGTTGTTGTTGTGAGTAAAGGCACGTGCCAAAAACTAAAGATCAAGTGGGAATTATAGGGTCCAACAAGACTGGAGTAAGAGAGAAATAATAAAGATGGGTTATTCAAGAAATCTGCAAAGAAAAAAAATATTGGGTTTTAAGTATTATGAATAATTTATGAAGAATTCTTTATCTGAAGTATGTTTTTAATCTAAAATTTTTAAAATATGAGTAATGTTTCAATCCTTTCAGCTAGTCCTGTGGTGCAAGAAGTAGTCAAATTTATTACATTTTTTTTTGTCCTAAGTAAAAGTACAGATACCAGAGCAAAAAAAATATATATAAATCAAGTAAAAGTAAAAGCATCACCTGAAAAAATCTAGCTACTTTAAAAGTATCCGTTCAAAAGAGTAAAAAGTAGACCGCACAGATTTTAAGCTCCACTAAATCTTCAAATGTAGTAATTTTGATAAAAATTAATGCATAATTTTGTTTAACAGAAACAACTAAACTGATATTTTTATTATATCTATACCCCCTGTTTTTATTTGGTATATGACTGTTAAAAAAAAAAAACTCAGTGGAGTAGGAAGTACAGATACCTGCACTCAAACGTAGGCTACTAAAGTCAACGTAAAAAGTACTTTAAAATCTACGCAAGTAAAGTACAGATAGGCCTACCTAAAATGTATTCTACTACTTTTACTTCATTATGTTCCACCACTGACTAACCAATACCAAAATATACAAGAAAATTAACTCAAAAGAAAAAAACATAAATAGAATATTTATATTTCAGCAACATTATTACTACTTTGACTTTACCCTAAATTACCATATAAGTTTAGCTGTACAAAAAAGCATACCTTGACCAAAAAAACAAGCAAACAAAAAAAAGAAAGACCTCCAGTTCCAAAACTCTTATCAGAAACCACACATGATCCTAACTTAAAATCACCTGCTTGTTGCATAAATCCCTCATTTGTCTGCGCTCACTCCCCATAAGCCTGGATAACTCCGCGGCAAAGAGAGGACGCTAAATCAAAGCTAATGAGCGTTAAACCACATGATTACGCGCTCCAACCAAGAGAGAAGGCCACCCACGCGTTGGACCACACTCACCCCAGACCCCACAGCCCGTCCTGGGGAGGCAGTCACGAACAGACCCCCTCCAACCCCAGAAACAACACCCAGAAACCAACCGCCACAAACCGTAACTGTCTGAACAGATTAACAGAATGTTTGGGTGAGTAGCTGTAAACCGTGACCTCCTGACCTGTCCAGAGACCCACCCCCCAACCACCCACCCACTCCCATACAGTGAAACTACAGTACATACTGTACAAACAAAAGTACTTCCTCACAGTAAGAAAATACTGATTCATCAAATACGGAGAATAAATATTGCAGTTGACATACTGTAGTATAAACCCAAGTGTTAGTACTCAGTTACATGTATTTCAGTAACGTTTTGAAGAAATACTTTTCAAACATCATGCTTTTACTTTTACTTGAGTAACATTTTTATTGAAGTAACTTTAGTCTACCATTTGAAAATACTAGACTTTGTGCATTATTTTAATATTTTGTCCTTCCAATTACATTATATGTGTAATAATAACAATAATAACATTAACTAAATGTGCAGTTACTCTTACAATTACTCTTACTTGACTGCATTTCTACTTTGTATTTTTACTTAAGTAACATTAGTTTAAAGTAACGTTACTCTTACTTGAGTACAGTTTGACTTTGACACCTCTGACTATAAACCACCATAAGGTAGGTTCAAAATTCAAGTAACTGTTCCTCATTAGCTAAAAAAAATAAAAAATAAAAAATAGAATTTTGTTATTAATAGAATTGTAATACATTTTTTAAATGTTTATGTTCAGGAAATTTAAACTAAAATCAAAAAACTGAAAAATATACATTATTTGTATCTATAAATCCGCCAGTATATTTTTTAAGCCATATTGTAATTTCATTTAAAATAGCGTTAGCATTTTTCCACATTACTTTTACAAGTTTGATTTAAAAATAGTCTTTGCTGACTACATTGCAACATGAGCTGAAAATAAAACCTGGAGCCGCTTTCCATATTCAAAGTATGTAAAGTAACGTAAATCGTTGGATCCCTATTTGTATTGCAGTGCTGGCGTTGTGTCCTTGGGCAGTACACTTCCCCCACTTATGTCTGAATGTCAGTGTCAGTGAGAGAATGGTGGCGTCGTTTGGCCTATATCCTAAGACGGCTGTGAAGACGGCTACGAAACTACTGCAGCAAACAGTCATATAAATGTAAGGCATTATTATTACTGTCTTACAACTTTAACAAGCCAATTATATAGAAAATGGTCCACAAAAATACCAAAATAAATGAAAAAGCAATTATTATTTTTTCTGTCAAATCTGATAACTATAACTGCCTGCACAACAAGAATGTGATTTCTTACCAGACACAAAATGAACTGGTTTGAAATGAAAATGATTGTGCATGGTATTCATTTAAAGAGCTGGTACTCTATTTTTCTGTGGATTTGAACAAAATATGTCTTGGTCCAGTACAGATACAGTGTATAAACAGAGTCAAAATAAGTCCACTGTGTACACTCTGCATCTAATTATAAAGCTTTTCTGTTCAGTAACCCTGAAGTGCACTGTTAGCATGCTAGTATCACACAAGTTGTGAAAAGCACTTAAAGATCCCATGACATGGTACTTCTTGATGCTTTTATATGGCTCCTTAATGGTTCCCTAATACTGTAAATGAATCCTTCTTCAAAATCAACACTCACTGCATGAGATATGACTCTGACAGTCTTCATGAGGCTAGATATGTGTCTAAAATGCTTTATTCTGAGTGTTGCTGCTTCAGTGCAAATGAGAAGGACAGAGAGATTGGCTAAGGAGCGCGGGGGGGGGGGGTTCCCCCGCTCCTCAGCGCAGCTCGGCACCGCTTTCTCCTCTCTTCCGTGTTTTACGCACGAAGACAGATGAGAGACTTTGCAATGAAAAAAAGCATATTTACACAGAAAATAAAATTAAACCACTGGTATTTCAGAGGTCCAGAGGGTCGGGTAAGGGACTTCCGAGCCTAGAAACACTCGGACGTGCCTCCAGGCAAATAAAAAAACGCATTTCGCATTGTAGCGCATTCACAGTCCAAACTCTATGGGCGGGATATACAGAGACGCTGAGCAGCTGGAGCTGCATTTGCCGATCTGACGTCAATAAGGTGCCTTGTCCGAACTCGCCCGTTTGAGCACTGGTTTTGTGTAACGCAGAAAAGGATCGCAAATGCTCAGTTTAGACATTTCGCAACGTTTAGCCATCGGGGGGGGGGGGCTAAACAGGGTAGGGGAGCTCACATTAACGTTCAAAAACCTCAGAAAGTGAAAATTTCATGCCATGGGACCTTTAATAATTAGGACGCTCAGAATGGCTAAGGTAATTAAGCCAATTAAAAGTGCACTATGTAACTTTTTGGTTGGAGGACCATCACCTGCTTTTTTTCAATGGATATATCAGTATGGAATATTCCATAGTATGGCATTAACTAGCTCTACCTTACATTTATTCAATTATAGGTGGTTTTATAGCTTTTTATAGCATTCAGTCTGTGAGCGGGGTCGCCTCTCCACAGATCTGACCTGGAACTTGGCCTAACTTGGATTTGGTCTCCATGAAGACAGAAAGATTAATTGCCATAGTGCAAAACATTCCAGACCCAGCAATAACATCTCCATAAATAAAAGCATATGATGGCTCCTCCACCAGAAAAGTTACACAAGGCACCTTTAAAGTCTCATTATTATAAAGTGGTACCAAGTTTAACCATTTTGTAAATTATTACTTTTTTATTATTACCATTATATTGTTGTTACAATATATTGTGATATGTGAGCTACTGTGTCCAATCATTTCCTTTGTGGATCAATAAAGTTTAAATCTATATATTGCACTAGTAGAAACCAGTTCATTGTTATATACATAAAGAGAGTCTGGTAAACCACTTGACAAAATTATATCAGATAATTAAAATTGCATTCACATTATTCATATTGAAATCTCCATATCTGGCAACTTGCGATCTTAATTCACCCCGACGCGGACTGACTTTTACTTATAACCACCATTTGTGAGCCCATTATAATGTGTCAGATTTCTCCCATTATAACACCATAAATCTGTCTTTGTCAATCTCGTTTAAATCCATCATCACACCACTCCGCTTCCTCCTCCTTACCCACAATGCTTTGCACACGGCCCTAATGCACAGTCCAGGCATTCAGCGGTGCCATGTGGGGTCAGGCAGGCTGCCATTGGCCCAGAGACAAACCACACTGAGGGGATTTGAGCTCCGGCAGCAGGCCAGACCCCAAAAAGACTCAGGAATGACTTACACACTTTATATGCAGAGGTGAGTGAGGATGGGGTTTGAAGACTGATGGAAATCAAACTGAAAATGCTCTTTGAATGGTCAGAGTTAGCAGAGAGGTAAGGTACTAATTATTTAGGTCATGCAAACAACTAAGCAGTAGTATTAGAGCTGAAAAAGGGGGAAGGGGAAAAACATAATGATTACATTTGCAGCCAACGTTTAAAAATAGGATTCTGTTCAGAGAGCAGATTGTAAACAACTCTCAACTGAAATACACTAATACAAGAATCCCATGTATTTGCAGGTTTGAAGATGTCTAAATCTAAAGGGTTAGCAGGCTGTTTTGGGTTATATTGTATAACCCAGTGCTTCTCAAATAGTGGGGCGGACGTGTGACACTGGGAAATATGCTTTTTTGCCGTACTGTACTAGAACTAAGTGTAATTGCACATCAACAACAGTAGTTGGCAGTTACGCTCTCATTGTTGCTCTGGGACAGGGGTCGGCAACCTTAAATACGCGATATATGCACAGAACAGACAGGATTTTTTGTTTTGTTTTGTTTTTTCAGCGCTTTTAAAAGCACATGGCTTATTTGCATAAACTAAGTTTTGTTTCTGTAAAACATAAACAAATGTGCCCAAATCTGCATTAAAAACACATTAATATTTGAGTCCTCAGTGCAGTGTTGTAAGTTTCTTTTTTTGTTTTTAATGTTAATAAAGGATACAATGTTATGCAGAGGCGTACTAATAACAATTTTCTAGACAAATAATACTATTAATAGTCGCGCGCAGGGAGGGGGGCGTGAAATGTTTTGTTCTTTCTAGGGGGGGCGTCACAGAAAATAACTGAGAAGCACTGGTACAACCCAATCTTCTATTACCTAAACTGTAGCGATTTGAAAATTGTGCCAATGAGAAACGAAATAGGTAAAATCCTCCAGATCACGAAGTCTTGGCATGGTTCCTCGAGATGCCCCAGTGGCACTGAAGGATGGGTCAAATGCAGAGGTCCTTATGGGGACAAAAAAAAAGTGTACTGACCAAATTTTTTTTTTTTTTAAGATATACTGTGCAGCTCTCAAAGGGATCTTGTAAAAAGTGTTAACCCCATAGTTGACAAGAAAGAAGTGGGACATAAATCACATTTTCTATCATGTATTGAGAAAGTTAAAATACAAAATATTGAAATTAGGTGGTATTTTAAATAAATTATTAATAAAGAGCCACAAGTGAAATTTCAGTTTGTCCCAACGTAAAACACTGAATCCCCTGGGTAACAAACTGATTCATAAAAATGTTTTACGCAACATGTGTAATGCACCAACTGAATTCATAAATACAGCCCAGTTTAACAAAATAAGAAACCAATTCATAGTAAACTACATATAGACATTAGAAAACGTTAGTCGCCACAAGCAGTCAGTGACTTTTAAATAAAGATCATGCTTGAAATGCAACATAAAACATAGATACAAAGCTTTATGTAAAGTTCAACAAAGTTTTTGTTGAAGTACATTGTGCAGCTACAACACGCAGACCAAAAATGATAACCACATAATGAAAAGTATGGTGACACTTTAGTTTAGTTTATTAATGTCTAACCAAATGGTAACTGGTATGCTAATTGGCTGTTACTTTGCTATTAATTGGTATTTATGAAATACTTGCTTTAAAAAAAAAAAAAAGCTTATTAAGATTTCAGTGTATTTACAGAAGCATCTATTGTAATCCCACTACTTTAATGGGAAGAAAATAATGAAAGGCTTAAAGGGATATGCCACCCCCAGGTCAAATTTGGGCATCTCCCCACAGTCCAGAGACTAAAATAAGTGGTGGAAAGCGTTTTCCTGCTCACCCAGCCATTGTCCGAGTCTGTCGCCACTGACCGCCGCGGTATCTGGTGCTCCTCCGCCTTAGACTGGAGTCTAACGTCGCCAGAGAAAGATTTCGGCCAAAAGGAATTAATTTGCTCGATGCGTTTCCCAATTACTTTGTGTGTAGTGCGCATTCATATCGAGTGCAAATAAATGTGCAAATCAACACGGAGAGCTTGCCTTGGTCATTTTGGGTGGGAACTATTTTCCAGTGAGTAAGAATACAGCCGTATCACGCAGTACGCTACCAGGGGAATCCCAGTTACGCACCGGGAAGGGAGTTCCCCTGTTGCACAACGTGGTGCGTGATACGACTGTATTCTTACGCACTGGAAAATAGTTCCCACCCAAAATGACCAAGGCAAGCTCTCCGTGTTGATTTGCACATTTATTTGCACTCGATATGAATGCGCACTACACACAAAGTAATTGGGAAACGCATCGAGCAAATTAATTCCTTTTGGCCGAAATCTTTCTCTGGCTACGTTAGACTCCAGTCTAAGGCGGAGGAGCACCAGTTACCGCGGCGGTCAGTGGCGACAGACTCGGACAATGGCTGGGTGAGCAGGAAAACGCTTTCCACCACTTATTTTAGTCTCTGGACTGCGGGGAGATGCCCAAATTTGACCTGGGGGTGGCATATCCCTTTAATACTTGCACTTTTATACAGCCTTAGTCACAAATGCATTGAATGTACTTTATAAATACTAACAAAGATCTAATTAAGCACTTATTATCCACTTTATTATTAGTTAGCTATTTATTAGGGCTGTCAGTTTAAGGCAATAATTAGATTAATTAATTACACTGCAAATTAACACGTTATAAAAATGAACGCAATTAATTATGAGCGCCAATTCAATGCGCGCGCATTTTAAATTTGGCGTGCGGCAAGCAAATCGCTGCCAGGGCCTTTGAACGGCAAGTTTATTAATAAAAAGAACAAGACGAGACTATCAACAAGAACGCCGTGATTTGGAGCTTTTGTCAAAAAGAATTTTACGATCACAGAAGCTGCTCCAGCCTGACGGATCATTTGAACGATAAACACGTCTGGACAAGTTCCATTGTTACCGGTGATAGAGCGAGCGTAGCGCACTTCAACAAACCACCAAATTACCAAACCACCAAACCAACAAACCATGCTCGCAGAATTTGGGAAACGAATGAGCAAAGCAAAGCGACCACAGAAAAACTGACAAAATCAATCGCAAAGTGGGTTGCCTCTCTCTCTCGCTCTCTCTCATGGGATTAAAATGTGATTAATTAGATTAATTAATTACAATTCCTATAATTAATTAGATACATTTTTTGAATCGCCTGACAGCACTACTATTTATATGTGGCCCCTAAATTAACATGTTACCAAAAGAATACATTTGAGATAAGTCATTTTGAAGTACAAATTATCCTCAAAGTTACCCAAGGAAACAACTTATTCCAACCAGTGCCAGGGCCTGGTGTGTTTCTATCATCCAACAGACCATAACGACAGATACTTAAACACACATGGAGAGAGTCAGAGTGAGAATTAGGGTTAGACGTGTGTGATGGCTGTCTCCACTCGGCTTCAGGCTGGTTTCATATGAGCGGTGATGAGAGCGGTGATATATGGACAGGGGAAGGTCTAACCAATGTGGTCCACTCTGCAGTTTGTGGTGAAGAGGAGTCATTATGGGATCAGATGTATGAAGACCGAGAGAAAAATGTATCGACAGGGTAATGTTGACAAAATGTTGACTAGGTCTGATGATGAATGAAGTTTCAGAACAAGTTTAAAAACAACTGAGGGAAAACTTAAATATGAACTGGCAATAAGAATCCCATACATTTCAGAATTTGTTTGTGGACGTACAAGAACAGGAGTGGATAAAGACAGGATATTTTGTTGTTTGCAAAGTAAATGATATTTCTAAAAATCATTACAGCCTTTTAACTGTGACCATTCGCAATCAATCTTGCAGCCATGATATCCAGTGGAATCATTTAAGGAAAGTGTTCAAACTAGGGATGTCAACAATTAATCGATTAACGGTTAATTGTCGATTAAGACGTTGGTCGATCAAAATGCATTAATTGTAATTAACCGCTAACCGCGGACACGCGCACCGGAAACAAGGCAACCGCGCTGCGCCAAGCTCGACTCACAGCCGACCGCAGGCGCCAACGGCACTGCTCAGCAGCCCCGGGTGTACCGCGAGGCGAGATCTAACCCGGAATGCGTGCCGCTGCTGGTTTCGCCGCGGTCCGCTCCCCGAGCCCAGGTGGTTTAATCCTGGTCTAGTCCAGGTCTAGACCCGATCGAGTCCCGGTCCATCCAGGTCCAGTCCAGGTCCAGACCTGGTTCAGACCTGGTCCAGTCCACGTTCAGTCCTGGTCTAGTCTCTTAGCCAATCAGGACAGAACACAATGTTACACTATAAAAAAAATGTTACACTATAAAAAAAAAATTGGATAGAGCGAGGGATTACTGTATTTTGTTATTCAGCATCAATACATTCGTCTGCTTTTTACTAAGGAATAATTGAGGAATATACAATATAATAATACTATGATATATTTTTGACTCAGTGTTATGTTACTATAGCTTATATTCTTAAAGACCCTATTGAAACACTCAAATTCAGGTGAAAAACGCGCTTATCAGTTAATCGTTAATCGATCGATAAGGTCAATCAACTATCAATTAATGAATTAACCGATAATTTGCATCCCTAGTTCAAACAGAATCTTCAGAACAAGAGCATATAGTTACTGTATATTGCTGCACTTTCAAAAAATGGGTACTAATTGATACTACAACTAACTCCGTAGTATTTAAACTATTTACTCATCTGAACAAGTATGAAAACAAAACAAAAAAAATCACAAACAAAATTTGACATTTCCTGAACAGTGTTAAAATAACCACATGGTAACGTACTGTAAAGAACGTATATTCCTTTTGGTTAAAAATTACTTTTGATTCTCTAAATCAAATGATAAACTGGAGTTCTAATTCAGAAGTTTATTTACCATGAGTACAGGACCCAGGACCCACAGACATTGTTGTAGGGAGCTGGCAGTGTGGGGCACAACACAGCACAGGAATGCAATTTATCAAAATCAAGTTTGAAATTTTACTATCCTGACAACAGTAACAACCATTAAATTTAAAATACTGCAGAAAAGTAAACAAGAAAGGTGAGGATTTAAACAGACAGCGCAGCAACTTAGGCTACGTTCAGACTGCAGGGCTTAAAGCTCAATTCGGATTTTAATGTGAAATACGATTTTTTTGCGAGGTCGTTCACATTTCCAATTAAATGCGACTTGTGTGTGATCTCCAGTGTGAACTTTAAACTCCCCAAAGTGTCCCGCATGTGCCTTGGAGGACACGACGAGGTCACGTGCACCGAGCGTGCTCAGTGTTTACGGAAGTCGCCTAAACATGGACGTTAGCATTGAGTGCCTGGTGATTTTAAAGTTGCTGCTGTACCAGAGCCAGAACATGTACAACTTATTTAAGGAAGAGATTGAGAAGGACAAGGACAAGGTTTTTGGCCTTGGTGTTTTTGGGGCAGTGGCCGTAGAAAGGAACGTGTTGGTGCTGAGAGTGGTGGGATTGCTATGTGCTTTGCTGCTTCACTGACATGGATTTCATACACAATTTTCGTATGACGAGAAGAACTTTTGCGTACATTTGTGAGCGCCTACTTGTACCACTCTCGCTTGCTGATAGTCAGATGAATGTGACCTGGCCATTCAGACTGAAGTCGCATGTCAAAAAAATCGGATATGTATCGTTTTTAGGACCACATATCCAAGTGGTATTTGAAAAAAATTGGATCTGTGTCATTCAGACTGTCATTAAAAGATCAGATACAGGTCGCATAGGGGCAAAAGAATCAGATTTGGGTCACTTCAGGCTGCAGTCTGAACGTAGCCTTACAGCGTGCTAAATGTTTAAATCAACAAATAACGGTGGCACTGGTGAAGCGGTAAATGGGACGACAGCTCACAGCAGGCCTCGCGCACACACCCATATCTGTGGTCCAGCGTTTACTCTGTGTGACTCTGTGGTCTCCTCCCAGCCCCCCATTACAGAACACAACTTATGGAAATTCATTGAGGGCTCCAGTTACATAATCTTATTTATATATACATGCAATTAGTGTACGATGCGAGCCAGACACAAGACATGACGCTTGTTTATGTGCTACAGGCTTCTAGGGCATTGTTAAAAACATATAAATAGAAAACAGCATGTATATATGAAGTAAGTATTCCATTTTTGTTTACAGTGGTCCCTCACTATAACGCGGCTTACCTTTAGCGGCCTCGTTGTTTCGTGGATTTTTTTTTATTCCAATTTTTTTTTTGTGTATCAGCGTGCATTGTGTTCTGCGTCCTGATTGGCTAAGGAACTGTAGACCTTTGCCGATTTGTCCGTCATTCTCCTCCATGTCTCCTGTACAGTACAGAATGTGTTCCTCCAAATTTATATAAATGTTCGATCGCCAACAGTGTGCAAGTTTTCTCCCTGGTGGGTTTTGTCGGCGCCAGGACGAAGAGGCACGGTCAGATGAACTGTGAAATACACTCGTGAGTCACAATTAATAATTTCTTATGTGTCCATGCTCGTCGGTTTATTCATTAAAATGTAATTTGTTATTTCTAAAAGCCATCATATTATTTTTTATATAGGAATGTTATTTGTTATTTGTTTACGTTATGATTTCTCAAAGAAATATGTTTAGGGCCTAAAAAACAGGTCTTTGATCTTTCATTCTATAATACTGTGCTTTTTTGTTGAAAATCTACAAAAGTTTGAGTGTTTAAACAAGAGAGAAATGTGAGAAAATGTTAATTCCAGTCTGAGAAAAGTGTATAATGTGCATGGTGAGGCATTTACAGCCTTAAAACATGTAGAATAATTGTAAAATATAAAGCTGACTACTTCACGGATTTCACCTATTGGGGGTTATTTTTAGAACGCAACTGCCGCGATAAACAGGGACCACTGTACATGTTATATACACAATTAACTCAGTGTGTTGATTTTACATACATTTATTTTACATTTAATCCAATTCTTTTATGTTAATTTAATGTTGCCAACAAATTCCCAAGTACTACAAGCTTCTATGGTATTGTAAAAAAAAAACAAAAAAACATTCAAGTAGAAAAGAACATGTATTTGAAGTAATTACGAGTGTGTTGATTTTACATACCTTTATTGCGTTAACTCTTTTCTATCAATTATTTTGTGTTAATTCATAGAAAATATTTAGATTTTAAAAATGTACTGTGTAACTTTTCTGCTAAAGGGCCCGCCACCTGCTTGCTCCATGGAGATGTTCTTGCTTTTTTCAGTTTAGTCTGATATATTTTTATTGTGGAGATTATAAAATTAAAATTAAAATTAAACAAATGGCATATCTCCAACTGGGCCTGTTGGCATCCTCTGCTCTTCTCCATGGAGACA